>WHYT01016049.1:0-28273 GCA_009806455.1 Tetrax tetrax
GGGAGTTCCCCCCGTGGGGCCCATCAGGATTGAGTGGGGGGGTGTGTGTGTCTATTTTGGGGTCACCCGTGACGGGTCACGCCCCGGGGGTTTGGGGAACGCGGTACCGGAGTACCAGGGGTGCGCAGCGCTGGGCCCTGCTCTCTGTGTCGTTGCTGTGGTGTTTCTGGGCTTCTCCGTGTTGCTCCCAGGCCCTGGTCAAAACTAGGGCTCCGTCCACACTGCGTTTGTGTGTGCGTGAGAAGGGCCTCGGAGCGCGTGGGGCTTGGAAAGGGATGGACAAAACTTGTGTTGGAGTCGTGCTGGGTTGTGGAGGGAGGTGACGGGGCTGTCGCTGGGGCTGTGTGAGCTCAGTGAGGGGCCGGGTGGGATTTGGGACGGTAAATAAAGGCTTGGGTGGAGGCAGGATGTGGCCAGCTTGTGCTGGAGGCCCGTGAAGGCCGGGTAGTGCAGTGGCAGTGAAATGACCGTGATCCCTCACGTTTTGAGGGTTTTTTTTTGTTTTTAAACAATTGACACCACAAGAGTTTGATGTTGTTGCTGGTGTGCGGTGTTAATTTTGGAAATGCTGCTGAAGGTGGAATCCACTTTCCTATCCCAGCGGGGTGCTGGCGGTGTGAAAGTCTCCCAGCACTCCCTAGTTGGGAGGGAATGCGCTTGGGAAGTCCTTTGGGACAAGCAAGGTTGGGATAGTAACGGAGCGAGGTTTAGGAATTGTTTCTGATACGTGTTTTCAATTGCATCATACAACTGAAAAACACACACATCCCCTTTTTTGAGTGCAAACCTCAAGCCTGACACCCAGAAGGTCTGAAACAGTTGTCTCTCCCTTCGCTTTCAAACTTCAGCGGCATGGTTTTGATATTTCTTCACTTCTGGATTAGACATCTTCAACTTTAATGTTGGAAATAACAGGCTTTCTTGGCTATGTGCAATTTCTATAGCTCGGGGAAATGTTTTCTTTTGTACCTCCTGTAGCACTTGAATTTCACAGAGGTTTTTTCCTTTCTTCAGCCTTACAAAAGCTTTACTGAATGCAGAAAGTTGTTCCACAGCAGATCACTTCCTCTGTTCTCTGAGCTTAGCCTGTGTGTATTTATGTGTGTGATTTCCTCATGCTCTATAAATACCAAGTCTGGCAGCCTTGGCAAAATCTGTTTGGAGAGAAGTTGTGAATATCAGGGTATTTTGATGAAAACAACATCTCTTTGAAGCTTCACCTTGCCTAATCCATCACCAATTTCTCCTCTTTCCCCCCAGACTTGAAAAACAGGGTGTAAAGTTGGGTGTAAGTTGGTGAGGAGATGCTCGAGGTCTGTGCTGGCATTCCCCACTCCACCCCTTGCCAGAAATCTTTAATTATTCCTCAAGAAGGCCGGCTTCTTCATCTGGCTCAGTTGCGCGCTTACGTGCAGTGCCGTTATTTTAACATAGTACGATGTAAATTGAAATAAGAGATCCGAAAGAGCCTGCCGTGGGGCTTGGCACGTGCATTTGGAGAGCAGAATCGGGAATGTCCAGGGGCACCCTCCTGAGGAAATCCTTGGGTGTAATTGCCAGGGAGCATCCAGAGCTCCGTCGGTCTCTCCCGACTGCTGGGACAGCTGTGGGACCACCAGTGGCTGGAGAAACTAAGATCCCAGAAGAGCTTCCCCTCCTTTGAGATGCACCTTCTGTGTCTTCACCAGAGCCAAGGCTTTGCCACCAGGAAACAGAGCCAGCTGGGAAATAAAACGCCAAACTGTCGGGATGCGAATGGGCCCTCCTTAATATTCAGTGTAATTGCAACAGCTAATTATTGTCTTAGAAGGACTCTAAATCCAAGCTCTGTGAGCAACTGGATCACGTTGTGCGTTCTGTGGCTGCGTCGCTCTGAAACGTCCTTTGTTGCCATCTCCAGATGCACGGTTGTGACCGGGGTGTGCCAAAACTAATTGACATATAATTTCTGAGCACTCGAGGGTGGATTTCTGCGGTGCCTTGCTGCTGGTCTGGCCCCAGCCCCGGGCTCTGTTGGTGTGTCTTCGGCAAACAGCCTTGCTGGCACTGACCTGTCTCCCAGCACCTGCCTGCGAGCAGGGTGGTGGGAGCTGAAGGGTAAATCCCGATGGCATCTCATCGCAGCGCCCATCTTTTGGAGCGGTTGTAGCAGGGCATGTCTTCAGGAGATCTCGCTGTATTGCTGAAATGAGCTGTGTTAAATATTACTCTTTTTGGAGGGTCATCCAGAAAAGCATGAGCTGGCACAACTAACACACTGCACGTTGCCGAAGGCAGAGCAGAGGGAGCAAATTGAATCGGGGTAAACGGGTCTGTCGGGGCCCGGGTTGCTGCCTGTGCTATTGAACCATGACCTCCTACTCGTGGATGTTCCTGCGTGGCTCAGCTGATCTGTGCCAGGCCTGATATCAGTCCAGTGAGTTTTTTTCCCCATCTGATAGTTTGACTATTATGTCCAAACAGTTCCCAGCTGGCAAGGGATTTTTTTAAGCATCGGTAAGCTTGTTGACTTAATGAGAGCTGGAGTGGGGGTGGAAATATAAAAGGGAAGAACAAGAAACACCAGGTCTGCAGATGTCTGCAGGCTGCAAAAGATCGTAGATAAAAGGATTGGCTGATGACAGCCACCTGTAGTGATGACTGCCATAACCATCTCCCTTCGCCTGTCCCCTCTGTGCAGGGCGCAGTGTCTGTTCTCTTAGGTCCACCTCCAAGAAAGGGAAAAATGGTAGAGCTTGTGGAGAAAGTTCTTGGGACCAGAGGGGTGCTTGCTGCATTGAGAGCCGTGTAAAACCCGAGCAGACCAGGGCTGTTGGGCTTGAGCGGCCGATTGGATGAACCGGTTTCTTTAGAAATGGCGGAACGGTGGATGGATCGGCAGTGGCTGTACAGGTTGCCTCTGTCAGGCTCCGCACCCTTGCGTGCTGCTGTCCCTGGCTCCCACGGGAGCGTTCGCTGGCTGGTGACGGGCCCCGGCAGCGTCAGAGAGCGGTGCCTTTAATGATTTATTGGCAAAGCCTGCTCTGTTGTCTACATACTTTTCAGGGCAGAGTAACCATAGTAGACCAACAGTAGTGATCGCTTCCTTGAGCAGCGAAAAGCTTTTGGCAAAAAATATTTGGGATTAAACATCAATTGCAAACTGTTGTTCGGCAACAGTCCGTGTTGTTTTTAGATGGCGGTGTTCTCACATTTCTAGCTGCACCCCAAATAGTGTCAGACAGCACAGTATGTTGGAAAGCTTTATGTTCGTCAAAGCAGATATCAAATTGTTTGCCCACTTGTATTGACAGTTTGATTTCAGAAGTCGTTTGACGCTTGCAAATTTGGGCATGGAGAAGTGCAACAATTAAATTAATTCATGCCTGAGTGCGGTCTTGTATATTCATGGATCTTGATGAGATGTTAGGCACATCCCTTCTAGCCAGCAGCGTTTTTCTTACGTGATGTGTGTTCCTTGCCTCTTGGCTTACTGTCATGTTATTTATTCAACAGGTTGTGCTGTCTTGGTGGTCTTAGAGTGAATTAACCGTTTCTAGAAACCTATCAGACAAGATCAAAATGTGGGGAGACCATCGACAAAGCAACAGAATGGGGTCTTTTTGGTAAGCATTTGAATGTACAGCTTTTTCCAGCAACATTCTTAAATACAATAAGCTGTAGGAACTTTCTGTTTGTCAGTATTTCTGCGCATCGTCCTGTAAGCAGACTATTTTGGTAAAAGTTCTGAGGTCTGTGTGGAGTTAAGTGTGATTGCCAAAGAATAGGCAAGGTAACTGCAGAGTAACTTTCTACATTTCTGTGAGACTTTGTTAATATCTTATTTTTTTGACAACAGCTGTTTTTAGTATTTCTATTCCTTATGTAAACCACCTTTTCGAGTGGTAATTAGTTTAGCTGTTGTAAACTAAGGTGATGATAAGCTATATGGATTTTGGTGCTGTTTGCTGTAAACTCCTGGAAGTGTGATGTTGATTCTCTTCAACCGTGGTGCTTGCCTTGACTTCCGAAGTACTGTGCAGTGAAAGTGAAATGTGAAAACATTGAGAGTTTGCTCTCTCCATGCGGTTAAGTCGACCGTGTATCCCCGTGTTCTTGGCCGTGCTCCTTCACAAGACATTTTTGAATGTCACTGGAACTGTTTTAAAGATTTGTATGCAACTGACCTGCACAGCATGATATTTTTCTTAGTTTATATTCCTCTGGTTGTTACTTGGCCCTCTGTTTTTGCAAGAGGGCTCTGAGTATTAAAAAAAGCAAAAATGGAGGCACCAAGAACTAGAGTTTTTCTGTTGTGCATAATTCTTTCATCCTTTGCTCACGTGTCCACCTCTGTTTCTTGATATCGGTGTGATAAAGGTACTTCCTTGTGGCGTACCTTAGGTTTCTGCAATGAGAATACTTCAAATAGTTGTCCAACTGTAATATGTTGAGAAAACTGATGACATCTGAGCTACAAAAACCAGTATCCTCCAGAAGATGTCTTAACAGGATTGACAGGAGCGTGATTGTGTTTTGTGATAAAGCCAGAAGTGCTATTCTCCTGATTTTTAAGTGGATTTTATTGACAGCATTCTTTATTGTATTGGGTGGGGAATTCTGACCTTGAACCAAGTTTTAATTGTTATTCTATACGGTGGTGGAACAGGGGCGTGTAGCTTAGGAAATCTGTATATGGTTTGATTAACTCTGCAAATGTCACCTTGCGTTCTGTTGGCGAGTGATTCTGTAGTGAAACTCAAAGAACAAGATGACTTGTTGTAGTTGCTAAGGAAATGCCCGCTGATTTGGGTAGCATTTGGTGTTATTTTAAAAGGTGTTGATATTTTATCATTCTCTGTTTTAAAAAAATGTATTGGCGCCTCGCTTAGATGAAAAATCAGGTAGTTCCATCTCAAAAAAAAAAAAAAAAAAAAAAAACAACCCAAAAAAACCAAAAAAAAAAAACCCAAAAACAAGCAACAAAAAAAAGCAAACAAAAAAACCCCAAAACCTCATTGGGTTTGGAAAAAATATCTCAAGAGAAAACCTCTTCCTGAGTGGTTTTATGCAGCTCTCAGGAGAGCGCATAGCTGTAGCGTTGTAAATTTGGCAGAAGACAGCCAATCTGGAGGCACAAGCGCAGGATCATCTCTTGAACATCGATTGCCGGCGTATTCCTGTGAGGCATCCTCAGAGTCTGAACTGATAGCTTTCAGCATTTTGCCAGTTTAGACTCCAGCACAAGGAGTCATAAACGAGTCTCTGTAGTATGTTAACGGAACATCTTTGGTAACCTCTGCTTTTATGTGCCTCATCAGGATGACGCGTTAAGTTAGCCGTTTGTGAGACTGCCCGGAGAGCTTAAGCTCCAGTGGTTCCTCACGGGCGTATGCTGGTGGTGCTAACGAACAAACACACCAGCTGGTGGAACCTGGAACAGCTTGCAGAGCTGTGTGCAGTGCAGGACTATGTGGATTGCTACCATCATTAACCCATTAATATTGCAGGTATTCCCTGTTGAGTGCTTCTGGAAATTGTGCTGAAATGGGAGCACCCAAGTTTACTTTCTCACATCTGTCGTATGCTGCCTCATCTTAAACTGCCAAACATCAATATCTTCTGCGGATCTTAGACTGTTACACAACTCTATAAAAGTTTAGAGAAGATTGTGCTGCTGTGTAGATTTCAGACTCTAAGCACGTTATGAATAATACTGTCTTTATTTCTACAGTGGGAGCCAAGAAGAAAGGTTTGCTCCCGGGTGGAACAGGGAATATCCTCCTTCCCTTGATAGTCTTGCTCAAGAAAGACACTCTGGCAACTTCTCTGGCAGAGAATCACTTCCTTTTGATATCCAGGCACTCACAGGCCTCCTCAATCCTCAGTTTGCCAACAGAGAGGAACCTTCTTTCAGCTTTGGAGCTAGAGATGGACCACGTAGTGACTTCAGAGGTGGGGAGGGGCACCATGATTTCAGGGGCAGAGATTTCCCACCGTCTGACTTCCAGGGCAGAGATGAGTCTCAGATGGGTTTCAGAGGTAGGGAGCCACCCTCTTCTGAGTATAGAGGCAGGGACATGTACTCTGGAGACTTCCGGGAGAGAGAAGGGCCACCTATGGACTTCAGGGGTGGGGACGTTCCTTCAGTGGACTACAGGAACAGGGAGACGTTCCGTATGAACTACAGGGATAGGGAAGCACATAATATGGATTACAGGGGCAGAGATGAACCTCCATCAGACTTCAGGGGAAGGGGGTCCTTTGATTTAGACTTCAGAGGTCGAGATGGATCTCATTCGGACTTCAGGGCAAGAGATGTGCCGGAGTTAGACTACAGGGGCAGAGAGCATTCCTATTCAGACTTCAGAAATAGGGATGTACCCAATTTGGACTTCAGGGGTGTGGGAACCTCTGATTTCGACTTCAGAAACAGAAACCCACCGTCGTCAGATTTCAGAAATAGGCACAGGTCCCGATCTGATCAAGACTTTAGGAGCAGAGATGTGGCTCCTCCTATGGACTTTTCAGATAGGGAAATACCTCCTGTGGATCAAAGCCTTGTAGATTTTAGGTGCAACCAATCTACCGCACCTTTAGCAGAAAGAGAGGGTTCTGGTTTAAGCACCAGCAAGAGAGAGGAGTCTGCACTTGGTCTAGATAGAACTCCCTTTGGAAGCCAAAAAGGAGAATTTCAACATTCAGAAGCACCAGCCAGAGAAGAGGAATCCGTCGGATTGAGTCTTGAAGACGACACTTCACACAATTTCCAGAATAGCCGTGGACCTCTTCCTGCTCTTCAGGATCAAGAGGAGCAACCTCAGACCTTTGCTGACAAGCAGCAACAGCAGCAGCTTTCTGGGGGGGAGCAGCAAAGATCCGATTCTGATCTTGGGTTAGAGGGTGAAGGTGGCCTGGATTTCCTTGGAAGGCAAGATACGGACTACCGAAACATGGAGTATCGCGATGTGGATCACCGGCTGCCAGGGCATCAGATGTTTGATTATGAACATGGCAAGTCCTTTTCAGAAGGAAAACCCAGCAAAGATTCTAGGCCCTATAAAAGCCTTCAGGTAGGTGGTTTTGTCAATTGATGTTTTTGTTGAATGCGTGTTGGCCAAAGAATGGAAGGTGCTGGGAAGGAGCCTTCCGTTCATATCCCTTCACTTCAGTTCTACACTACTTCACTGTCCTTCTCTGAGATCATCCTCAGGCTTCGGGTTGTTTTGGTGGGCACCGTTTCTGTCTCAGAAATACTTTCTTCTCAAGAGAATTGCAGTTTAGCAATTGAGAATTGCTAAATACATAGAGGCAGATTTGGTTTGGAAAGTCCCCAAGTTGCAAATGACCAGAGGGAGGGTGTTGGGGGGAAGTAGTATATAGAAGAACTTATTTTCTTATTTTCTCCTGGATGTTGCTTATAAGTGCCACTAGAGAGGAACTACTGCCTGAAATGGGCCTGGGTAGAACAGTACAGCTGTTCTCATGCGTGCTTTGTAGTCCTTCAGAGATAACGGTGAAATCTGAAGGTAGTGGTAACTCCTGAGTTAATAACTACTATTGTATTTGAATCCTCCCCTGCTGGAAAGCAGAGGGAGGTGATTTGCCTGTTTTATTTTCCTGCACTTGGATCTTATTGTGCAGCTCATTGAGCATATGAAGCTAATAACACTTGTCCTCCAGAGCACAAAGGGTGTGGTGGGTGAAGATTTGAGCCACTCTGCTTATGGGCCTTTGCATTTGAATTATATACTCTGGTTTATTTTGTTACTATTGCGTATCTTGTGAGCTAGCATCTCTCATTTGTTAAAACCATCTCGATTGTGTGATCTCAAGGACCAAGATTACCGGACCTGTCCCAAATATGTGAAGCCCAGCAAGCTTATTCGGCTAGGAGGAGTGCCTGAAACTGCCACAAAGGATGATGTGAGTGAGATGTTTTTAATCCAAAAACTTCTATCAAGGGTTTCCAAATGTACCATTTTTAAGCCTGGTTAATGTAGTTCAGGTGGTCTGGTCATTTTCCCCAGGGCAAATCCAGATTTAGAAGTGTTGTTCTGGTTTTTGGGGGGTCTGGAAGCAATGAGTTTTTCTGCAGTCACATCTGGAGTGTTGGTGGCTAAAAGCCTTGACTCCAGATTCTTTTTAACATGCTTTACTTCCAACATGACATTATATATACCAAATATTGTTACTGCTTTGTTGTTGTATTTTGGGCCCAAAAGATGTGTAGTGTCTAGGCACACTTGTTCCATCTTAAATACTTGAAGTTGCTTAAATGAGATGTCATAAAGATGGAAAAGATGTCTGCTGCTACTGCTGATTTTAGTTAGAAAAAAAAATAAAATCTAGGCTATAAAGTGAAAGCAGCTCCCTTTCCAAAAGCTTCCACTTTGAATTGGGATTCTCTTTCAGTGGCAGTTGCAGACAGGAGAACGCCTACATGCAACAGTTTTTGCTAGGGTTAGCTGTGATGATGGGAGCTGCTGAGGCTCGGTACTGGAGAACGCAATAGCAGAAACCATCTGAGGATGGTAAGACTCAGAACAGTCACTAGCCCCTCGATTTTCTTAAAGGTGGTAACTGAAACCAGCATGAGAAACCTTTGCGTAGTTGAATTCTGGTGTAAATGGGGCTCACTTACTGAAACAAACCCCAAACTCAATAAGCAGTTCTCAGGTACTGCAGGAACCTAATGGGGAAAATGTGTCAATTTGTAGCAGAGTTAACCTAGAAAGAGAAGGAGTCTTGGGGAAAGAGAAATGTACCTTGCCAAGTGCTTCCATTTCTGAGGTTTTATTTTGGAGACTGAAGTGGGTTTTGGTTTTTCTGTAGATTCTCAACGCTTTCCGAGGGCCTGATGGGACGCCTGTGAAGGACTTGCGACTGAAGGATTACAGTTCAGGTGAGAATGCTTTTCCAGTGCTTCTGGTTTTGAGTTTACTAAAGGGTATTCTTCACACCAAGACTCACTTATGCAGTGTGGTTAAGGAACTTGGTGCCATAATTGCAGGTATTTTTGAATGAAAATGTCCACTGAGTTTGTAGTTTGCCCTCTTCAAAACTGATGGCTGTGCTCACTGCTACTTCAGAGGTAAAGCATGTGTCCTGGTGCCTCTGGGTAGACATAAGAGCAGTAGGGAAAACAGTAAAGCTGTTCTAACAGCCACCAAGAGTAAAGCCAATACTGACGTGGGACAGCAGGTTAATTCCCAGTCGTTTTTAAAAATTATTATTAAATCCTTTTGGATTGTACTACATTCTTTCTGAGATGGTCTTGCCGTGAAACATGTCCTGCACGAATAGTGTCCTCATGAAACCTGATAGATCCTAACATTTCTCCTTCAGTAACCTGAAACCCTTACCCTTCTTAGATACGAAGACAGGTTAAAAAAAAAAAGAAACAGTAAGTTTTACAAACAAATATCCAAATACTGAGTCTGGATGCTCTTCCTCATTCAAAGAATGAAGTTTTGCTGTACTTCTGATCAGTGTGTAGGATTCTGAAGAAAGAAATATGTTACAAGTCTGCTTTGTGAGAAAGTTGTACTGGAACAAAGATGTGCGATGGTAGGAAATGCAGGGTGAGTCCTGGGGATTGGTTTGGATTACGCTGGTAGGGAATACCTGGAAATGGGAGGGGACCATCTGAAGTTACCTCTCCTGCTCTGGTGATGCTGAACAGCTGCTCCAGAGTGAATTTTTGTCATTCTCCAAATGGCAGGGCTGTTTTCAGTTTCTTTTTTTTTTTTTTTTCTTCCCTCAAACCTGGGAAAGCAGAGGCTTCTGTCTTCATTGGTGCTTTTTCTTATTACCAGTATGAGTTACACGTGAAGCATCTGGAATTCCTGGTGTCGGTACACTATATAAAGGCTTCCTATGTGTTTGGTAGCTGGGGAGAGAAACTGGGGCAGTTGGGTATTTCTCAAGTATATTTTTGTTTCTGGAAGCTGTAAAAGGAGATTTCACAACCTTCTGGTGAACCTTTGAACTGAAGAACACCCATGTGTCACATAATCTGGTCTGGCTCAACAAGCAGGGCTTAAGGGCCACAGTCATTCTTTCTTTCTTCCCTTCCTCTTTTCTAAGCGTAGTACAGCATGGCTGTCGTCAGCCACAACACCGACTGCAACCCAATAATTGCAACACACTCATTTTTTGCCTGTGCTGATGTGATTTGTCAGTTGTTTTTTTCTGAAATCCATCATTTACCAGTAATAATTCTACTTCACCTGGGAATCTCTTCATAAGTCTTTTCTCATGTACATTATTAGGACTTACTGCCCTCATTAGAGAACTGTTGTCTCTTTCCCATTCCCCATTTTAAAGGCTACTCAGGGTGAGGTACAGTGTCTGAAGTTATGTGCAGAAGCCCAGGTGTCTGCTGATGGTCACATGTAATATGAGGGCTGCAGTTTTCTGCTTCTCTCTAAAAGCTGCATTCTGTTTCAGTCTGGCTCCTCAGTTGCAAAGTCTTGTGGTTTTTGGGGTTTTTTTTTTTTTTTAAGTTTTTCTGGCAATGGTGGAAAGGAAAGAATGAAATTAAAATTAGCTCCTATTTGATGACCTATTTAAAGCTGTTGTTTAACCCTGTCCAGTCAACACCAGTAATTTAAGCAGTGCAGCATTATGCGAGGTTACGTGGATGCTCCAAAGGCTTTGTTTTGCATTCTGTCCTGCGGCTGCAAATGCAGCTGCTAATTTAAACAGCTTTCTGATCCTTCTTATGCAAGATGGATACGTTTAGGACAATAAAAGCTTCCTGAATTGTGAAAACAACTTGAAATTGGCTAACTAGAAGCTGTAGAAAATGTAATCCAGCTTTTCCCATTAGGTCATCCTATAGGGAAGTGTGTGAAATTGAATTCCCATTAACTGCTGAAAAGCAAAGCCTGTTCAAAACTAGAGGCCAGTCATGGGCTAAACAATGCTTTTGCTATGGGGTGTGGATGTAAATATTCCTAAGAATTAAAAGCAAACTTGCTGGATTACTGAGGTTTCTCGGATGCACCTGGGCGCCCTGGCTGCGTTGCTGTATCGGATCAGTGGGACGACGACAGCCTGGCTCAGAAGAGCGCGTGCTAAGCCTCTCTGAGCGGGTTGTGTATTTTTGAGTGCTGTCCAGAAGTGTTAAAAATAACATTAATCATGAGTGTGCATGCGGAGTGTGTTTGAGAGAAGAATGCCTGCAGCTGTTGGAGAACAATAACAGCCATAACAAATAACGCACAATTAACTTGAAATAAGTGAGGTTTGGATCAGTTTCACAAAAAGATAACGCTTATCATAAAGCTTATCTCAGCAGCTTCAACATGATGATTCCACTGTATGATCTTTCACAAGACTCTTTCTGTTTTGGGGGAAAATAGATGGTGGTTTTTTCTTGGAAAAAGCAGCTCAACTTCTTTTTATAAAGCCCTTTCTTTTTACACGCTGTGTATGTGCTAAGGGAGGCATATTTTCACTGAAGGTTGTGCTGAGCATGAAACACTTCTTAATGTACCTGGTGTGATTTTGGTACGTATTCGAGCTGTTTATTCTTTAGATTCTTTTGTCTCTGAAGCCCACAGACTGAAATAGTGTCGAGATTTTCAACAAGGTATTGAAAAGAGAGACCTTGAGAAGTGGCATAGTAATTTTATTAAAATCAAAAAGGCAGATATTTACAGACAGTGTCACTATGCAACATTAACTTGTAATTTCCATCAGTTAGATTTTTTTAATTGATGCCTATATGCTCAGACTGAAGTATCAAATCCATTTGTGGGGGAAAGAGGGCTTCTTCCAGTGTAATGTGTAAGCCTTGGCAAAAATAACTGTATTAGATTGTTGGCTTATCTTTCAGCTTGCCTTTTCAAGTGTGTTTGGCCATGTCTGTTCAATTAATCATTACAAAGAATAAACCCTGAGGTGATAGTGGAATCTTCTCAAAGAGCATCAGCTGCTTTAGTCTGCGATGTCTCCTGGTGCCTCTTCCTGCCTCATGCGGACGTACGGCTGCCTGGGCAGATACCAGCGGCGATGACTTGTCAGCAGCTCTCTGAGAAGGAGTTGTCAGTAACAGCTTGTGAGCTCCCCCTGTCCCATCTGAAGGTTCTTATCTCTGCTCACTGGGAGCAAGGCTTTCATGTGGCTTTACAGCGTGGACCTCCCTCTGTGGAGCTGATAGCACAGCACACAACGGCACCAGGCTGCTTGTGGCACGGTGTCTGTCATTCTCCTGTTACTGTCTGTGCGCCTGCGTTGGTGCTGACTGCCAGGAACTTGAAACCGATACCTTTTGACCTTCGAGGAATCTAACATGAACACACTTTGTCCTGATTTTGATCGTATTTTAAACTTACGTCCTGCCCGATTCTCATCAAGCTTTATTTCTACTTTCCTGACTAATGTCAAACTTAAGCAAAGAGTGAGATAGCATCTTGAGTGTCTGATGTGCACAGAATTCTTTGGCTAAACACACACGTATGCCCTGGAGAAGGGAGCACGTGGAGCTATCTTTATCTGGAAGGGCTGCTTATGATGAGTTGTTCACCCTTAAAAGATGCTGCAATGATGTCCAGGCAATAAGTGAAAACACAAAGCGTAATCTCAGCCTTATGCTCAAATTGTTCTCCTGGTTGCAGTCTGAGAAGCTTGGAACATGTGTTTTCCATCCAGGATTCATGCTAGTGTTGGTACCAGCAGTTGGGAAAAGCTATTCAGGGGAAAGCAAGCCTGAGAAATTGCTGGCAGCCCATGAGGCTTTTTTAGCTTACTCTACAAGCCCATCTGGGGAACAGAGAGGTGTTTTTGCTGAGCTGAGAGAGCCTGGTGGAGAACGGATGTACTGACCGAGATGGAGAGCAGCACGTGCAGAGAGGAGCTCTGTGAAGCGGACCTGGAGGGACCAGGTGAGCTGGATTGCAATGAGGTCTTCCTCAGCCCCTTTATGGACCACTCTGAATTAGTGCAGCACTTCAGAAACTGGGAGATTTGGGTTTAACCCTCTTCTAACTCTTCTGAATACTCACTTTTGAACCCTGGGTGGGGATGCAGGAGTGCAGTGCTGCACCCCTGGGGAGCAAAGCACCCATGGAAATGGGGTGACTGGAGCAGGGAGGAGCTGTCTGAGCAGCAGTGATGCTTGGGGCCAGAGGAGTGTCCACATGGATACAGGTGGCTGATGCTAAAGGACAGGCATCTTCCTGTGGTGGAGGTACCTGCAGGAAATGTTACGTAACCTAAAAATGTGACTAACCTAGCAGCCACTTAATGGCAGCTGGCTGCTCAGTTTTGAAAAAACTTTTGTTTTAGCAAGTACTATTGGCACCAGATGTACTTTTTTGCTTGCTTAGCCACCTTCTTGTACTAGCATTTATGTTTTGTTTCATTTCTCTGGGCCTGGCCCTTCTGTGGTGCTTGGAACTGCCCTTCTTATCCCTCCCTTTGTTAAACTTAAACTGCCTTGGCCAAGTCCTAGAAGAAACTGGATTATCTTGCTTGTTCTCGCTAAGCTCTGCCACGCTGGTGCCCTGTTAAATATTAATAAGCCCCTGAGATAAACCTTTAAAAGGTGCTCTATTTTTTTTCCCATCGAAGTGCAATCTATCCTGTATGTCAGAACAGTGAATCGTTGCTTTCAGGAAAATTTCAGGAAGCCTCTGAAATTTAAAATTGTATTCCCGAGTGTTGCATTTTGCTAAAACTCGTAATCTAAAGTCCAAAAGTTTACACTTTATGATGGAAAAATTGGTACAGATTTTTGAGTGATGCACCTCTCCGTTACTAGGGCTAAGCTCTCCATTTTCCATGGCTGGAGTGTGTCCCAAGGCAGTGAGGTCTCCTCTCCTGTAAGGCAGAGCTCCTGCTGTAGCAGACGTGGCTCTGCATTTGTCTGGCCCATGTGTAACTGAGCCTGAGCTCCCTCACTGTAGCTGTACGTCTGGGTGGGGTTGGGCCTAGCCATGCTCTTGGGGGTCAGAAGCACGGATGAAATACTGCGCTTGCCTCCAGCTCCCGCGTGCCGTGGGTGCCATTGTGCTGCAGCTTCCAGCCTCAGAAGGGCTGGAGAGCTGAGCTGTGGCTCTGCACGGGGAGGGGATGTTTCTGGAGGTGTGCAGCAGGACCGTGCTAAACTGAGACCTTTTGCTTCCTTTCAGGAGTGATGCAGTGCCCTTGGGGAACCCTTCTTAAGGGTGGATTTGTGGTCAGTTAGTGGCTTCCTCACGAAGAGGGCTTGGCACCAACCCAATGGAGTGTGATTAGGAGTAGATCCCACAAGGACTTATGTTCTTTGCATTAGTACAAAGAACATGCTGTTGGTTGATGTGAGATGTCCCTAAGACACTCTGTGGCACAGAGGCACATCTTGCCTGTTGTGCCAATTGTACAGAAGACAACTTGGCTCACCATCAAGGCTGGTGCTAATGCACCCCAGGAAGAATATCTCCTGTTGCTGTGTTTAGCGTTTTGCACAGTGAAGATTGTGTGGCCCGTTCTACTGCGTCAGCAATGAGTAAGGGCACACAGATCTCGGGCGCTTGCTGAGAGCCGAAGTGATCATCCGGGAGCTCACAGGATGCTGTAGCACACGTGGGGTTCTGTCTTGTGACATGACCGGGTCATCGGCAGAGTCCTTCAGTCTGGAGTGGCTCGCCTTTCAGAAGCTGAGGAAATATCTTCAGCACTGATCTGTGTTGAAGCAATTCATTCTTGTTCGTAGCCAGAATAGCCTGGCAAGGACTAAAAAAGGCACTCAGTTGAAATTAGTCCGTAGTCGTTGATACCAGTCCTTGCCAGTTTTCCCAACTGCGTGGGCAGTAGGCTTTTGGTTAGTCTTGCTTGATTTCAGGGCAGTAGTGTGTTGTCTCTTGGAAGTGAAAGGTGTTCTTGCCCATCTTTCCTCATCTGTGATGTGGTGGCTTAGGATATAGGAAGTACAAATCTGTTTTAAGTCAGTGTTTGTGATAGTGATCAATCTTGGTTCGGGGTTACAAGGCCTGTTCAACAGGAAAGGCAACAGACACATTCATCCATAAAGCGTGCTCGCAGCCTTTCTGACATGCAGAATCCTTCTC
This sequence comes from Tetrax tetrax, assembly GCA_009806455.1. Taxonomy (NCBI): domain Eukaryota; kingdom Metazoa; phylum Chordata; class Aves; order Otidiformes; family Otididae; genus Tetrax; species Tetrax tetrax. Next base: position 15,039 of record WHYT01016049.1, read on the forward strand.
TCTGTAACCGTTTTTACAAATGTGCTCACCCTTTTTGCATCTCCAGCACAAAAGTTCAAGGCTTTTCAGTGTCCTGACATGATTGCATTGATTACTTTTCTGAGGCTTTTGTGCTAAATGCCAGATGATATACCCTGGAGACCATGTTCACATTCGCACCACTTTAAAACCAAGTTCCTGTGTGCAACACCTTCCCGTGCTTGCAGCTTCCAGTCCTCTCATGGAGTTTCATGGTGGCACCAGCCTTCCTTGGATTCCAGGTTTCCGTACAAGTATAATGTAGTATTTTTAATAAAGCTACAGTGTGTACGATCTTGGTGTTGTGGGTTTTTCCCTGCTCCCCCATGTGCTGGTGTACGAACCACCCTCCTTCTGGGCCAGGAAGGGTTGACAGACGTTCAGGACTCTGTTCTAGTTCCTGTAGTTTACGGGGCTGCCTGTGCCCACCTTTGAGGGCATCTCAGACAGGTCCTTTCTGCGTCTTGTCCTCCTGGATGGCGGGAGGAGGATGGACTGTAGTGCTCTGCCTTTCAGAATATAGCTGTGTTTCATATCCTGTGGTTTCAGCACCGTTCTCTTGTGCAGCACTGTCATGAACGAGTGCATAAGAATGTACTTTTTATAGGGGGACAGGATGAAGTGGCAGGCCTTTTCCCAGCAGCCAGGTGTGACTTGTAAATGCTCAGCCTCTGAAAGGAACTGGGGATAGGGCTTGTTGCAGCTCATCCTCTTTAGTATTCAACAGCAAGCTTTTTTGGTACAGCTCTTCAGCATTAGGAGCTCTGAAGGCCAATTTATCTGTGCAATAAAGAGATCTGACAAATTTATGGGCGCTCGGAATCCACCAGCTGGTATTGAGAGAGCTCTCAGGTTTGGCTTCTGAGCTTGCGTTAGTGTAGATAGATTGCCGCCATTCCCTGCCGTGCTGTGAGGGTGCCCTCCTGAGTTTTCAGACTCTGCAGACAGCTTTATTTTCTCCGTTTGCCACGGAAGGCACTACACTTGCCCATCCTCACTCAGTGGCAAAACTCGCTGCGTACGCAGGGATACAGCCACTATCGTGTGCGTTCAGGAGCTCCTGGCTTCTTGGAAGCATCGAGTGTATTACACTTGCTAATGATAGTACACTGTAATAGCACAGAGATACAGAGAAAGCCCTGTGTTTTCCACCATTTTCTTGTGATGAGGTTTTCACTCTTTAGTATGGACAAACTCCATCTGCATCTTCCCTTGGAAGAAACAGAAAAGCTGGTGCATGGATTCCTGGGCTTATTGCCAAAATCTCCTGCAGACGAGGTAGGTCTTCCTACCAACCAAAGAACAGCAGATTCTCTGAGAACAGAGCGCAAAATTCCTTTGAGGGATGTGAAAGTTCTTCATATTCACTCCATGCTTTATGCCATAGTTGTCTTTGAAGCAGTAGAACTTTCTTCTCCAACATGGGTGAAACTCTAGAGGATTTCCTCAGCTGCGCTCTTCTCTGCTGTGCTGTTTCTGGAGAGAACAAGCAGCAAGAAGTGCTTTCTCCAGCAGACTGGCCATGCTCTGCTTTAATGTGCTATCTCTGAGTCTTAGAAGTGCCCAAAACTGCAAATGCTTTTCTTCAGTGGTAATTCTGTCTCAACCTACAGGAAAAAACACAAGTGAAGTGTTGTTGGTGTGGTTGAGAAGCTCTCTGCCTCTGGAGGTTCCATTGTCACCATCTTGGGCCCACCTGGCAGGCACAGGGACCTCCACCATGTTTGCAGATGGCTCAGCTGTTCAGTTTAGCACAGTGGTTTTGGCAACCTATTACAGGGAGTTACTTTAATAGGAGGCCATCTTCTTACCTTCCAGGCCAGAGGAGAGAGAATATCCTCATATTGCACCACAGCAGTCAGGGTGTTTGTAGAAGTTGTTTTTGAGACAGCAGGTGACAGTTCACCATGGACTTCAGGTTACCTAATACCTTAAGCTTGTAGGGTTGGGCTGTAACGTGACTTTCTGCGTGCTCATTCCTAGAATCAGGGAGCTGGATCACCTCTCAAACTGGATGCCTTTGTCATGGTGCTGTCAAGCCTTCTTTCCAAAAGTATCTTTGGTTTGGCATAGATGGGGCTGCTGTTATGTGATATTTTCATTTGGCCTCCTAAAAGTCCAGAGATATTTTTTTGTGTGTGTGTGTCTTCACACAGCTTACAGCCGCTATCAGAAAAACGTTATGGTTTTCCTTTATTTAGATCTTTGACATAACAAACTATCATGAAGTAACACATTATTATGTATCAGTTGTTCAGTAGAAACTGTGTGTGTAGAAAGAAGTCTTATTTTAAATCTCGCGTCTTTGATCTTTTTTTTTCTGAAGCCAAAGAACAGTTCTTTCAAGTCAGGCTTTTCGGATTTTTAGCCAAACCATGGCATGCTAACAGAGACCTGCTATTTGTTGTCAAAATTCACTTCACTAAAACACATCTGTTTCAGAGGCAAAATATTCCTTATTCAAACGTTTGCAGAGTGGCTTCCTGGAGCTCTGTATCAGAGAATATTAGAATAGTTTGGGTTGGAATGGACCTTTAAAGGTCATCTGTCCTTGGTCCTAAGTGTTAAGTATTGGTGCCCATTTTCAGTGCAGAAAACAACTGAGCGTGATTCGAGAGCAACTGTAAAGCATTGTGTATACAGAGGCACTCAAGGGAAACAGAGTTCCTCTGGTTTTTGTGTGCATGCTCAGAGGTTGCATGGGGGGAAATACTGATTTATTTTCTTTTTGACAGAGTGTCTGTGTTCATCACATACCAAAACATAAAGCTCTTCTTACTCCTTTCTACTTTTTTTGTGGCTCCTGAAACTGTAGTGGTGTACTAATCAGTAAGTGAAGGATGAAATTAAGATACCAGGATTTATATCTTCATCTGAAAATTTGCGTATGAATGTAGGCCACCTTGAGTCAAAAAAACCCCACGCTGTAGTCTTCAGCAGTGATTTTGCTTTGCGGTTTTGATCACTTTGGTATTATTATTATGACCTGAAGAACAGCAGTGAGCATCTGAGAGCTGTCACTCACAGAGGACATCAGCTTACCTTAGACAGCTTACCTATTGAACCAATTAGCTGCCTGGCCCCACGCCTCTTGAAATCTTCTGCCCGCCTTCTGGTAATAGCAGCTGAATTGCTGTGTTCTGACAGGCAAACTGTGAAGGCTTTGGAAATAAAAATATGCAAGCTCAGCAGTTGCTACAAAAAGAGCTGAACCAGCCCTGTGGACAAGGCAAGGAAGGGGCACAGCAGTTGGTGGCAGGAGCCCCTCCAGCTGCTCCCCCTAAGAACCAGCCTCAAGTTACTTGGTTTTGTTTCCAGTCTTGTGCTCTGGGTAATGTGGTTATTGCAGATCATGGAAAAAAAATCGGCAAACGTTGCCTTTTGAAGGTTGTTCCACAGCCCTCCATTTCAGTGGCCTTTCCATCGTGGTCTGAAATGGAGGGATGCTCTGGTGGAGCTGGGAGCAGGGGTGCCGTACCGTCCACAGCCGATGTTACTCTGTAGTTCTCACATACTGAGTGTGTTTGTCAGATCTGTGCAGAGGGATCTGGAGGCGGAGGAAAGTGTCAGGCCCCGTAGATCTTCATCAGCGGCTTGGAGTAGAGCAGCAGCTCCAGGCTGCTCTCTTCTTGCGTCACTGCTTCGGTGCGGTCTGTGCAAGGACGGCTCGTAGGGAATTGCAGAATGCTGCATCCCTGACCATGAGAGCTGAACGTCTGGCCTGAAGCTGCTTTTTGGCAGGATATGAGGCCACAGTTTCTGGTTTTGGTTTTCATTGTATGTGTTGCTGCAGCTATGCTTATTAGGGGGGTGAGTTTGGTGCGGGAGGGCAGAAGTGAGAAATGTCCTGGGTCGTCCCCTTAACTATCTCCTTGTAATGCTTGGGATGATCCTGCAGTGTACGTTCCTCCAAGCATCTCAGCTTTTGTATCTATATATAACGTTCAGCGTTGCCCTCGCAGCTGTGTCGTGCTGGATTAAATCCACGTCTAAACCACTCATTCACTTTGCGAGGGCTGGGTTGTAAACTGCCTCTCCTTGTAGAACAAACAGAGTGAAAACTTCTGCAATCTTGCTTTCTGTCTGTCAGGAGACCTCCTGCTTCATATACACGTGGAAATAAGACAGCGCTCTGATCCTAGCTTGCCGATTACAGCAGCTGTCAAAAATCCTCTCTGTGAAGAGCAATCAGGAGCCTTACAGGCTGACCAGCATCGTTCATGCAGCCATTTTCTGATCAGGAGGGAGAGAAGTGACTCTAGAGTTATGGCTTTGAAAAAGACTTTAAAATGTATGGTGTGAGCCTGCACGCTGTGCCGTGAAGTAGCAGAGGTGTCTGCCCAGAATGCAAAACAGTCTCCCAGCAAGGGGCAGCACTGCTCCTGGAGAGCAGCTCTCTTCTGTGAAGAGGAGGACTGCTTCATTCTCAAAATGTGATTTCGTGTGGCCGGAACCGCAGAGCAGAGCGGATGCTGCGGGGACAGCTGGGTGAATTTGGTTCTGTCAGTTCTGCCAGCTGAAACCATACCTCCAGTTCCAGGTGCCCACTTCATGTATGAGTATCAAGTGGCTTTAGCTGCATTCCACCGCAGATGGCGTGCTGCTGGCCTGCGTCTTTCACAGAGCTGAAAAGCACCCAGATTGATAAATTTTCTTCTAGTGTATGGACTAAAATAATATGGGGAAGGGGAATAAATTCCTCTGTGAGGTAGAGGAGGAGCTAGATTCAAATTGGAGTCTCATTATAAAGGCAAAAGTCAGGATTGCATCGTTAGAACAGTGTGCAAAGAGCTCCCAGAGTTTTTTTTTCTTTAAAAGTAGAATTTAATGATGAAACAGTTTTGTATGGCCCTGTCTTTGATGTGGTTAAGTACAAAGATGGTAAAGAAACAGAGAAGGAAGAATGGAAGAGTGCGGCAAATGTTCTTTGGTGTAGGGTTGAGGGAGATGTGGGTTGTTTTCCAGCAGACTGGAATGCCTTGCCTGAAAGGTGTGCCTGGAGTTACCTTCCTGTGGAAGGTGAGGGGCTGAAGCAATAGGAACCAGAAATGTACCCGGTTTGAAGGTACCGGTGCCAAGATGTGCATCTTCAGGAGAAGAGGCAAACTCTTCCCCAGGACAGCTAGATGCCTAAAATGGTACAATCCACATGCAGACTGGCTTTCCTCTTGCTCCTAACCAGCCAAAAGAGCTGCAGGAGGAGGGAACCAAGCATTTCCTCGCACTGTTTGTCCATGTAGAAGCCTGTCAGCCCATGATCATCTGGAAAGCACTGTTTTGGAGTGAGGTGGCCTTGGCGTGTGAAGGGTGAGGTTGTGACTTGAGGTTGTTCCTCAGTGCTTCAGTTCTTTGGAGCTACTTTCAGCATCAAGGACGGCTCTTAGGATGGTCTTAGCTTCTGTAACATTCACCCTGCACTTTACTGGGGGACATAGCATATACCAAAATGAGAAATTTGGAGTTCTCATTCCTGCTCCACTGCGCTTTTTCATAATACAAAGGATTGGACTTAAAAAATAAGCAGATATTGAAGGAAAAATAGCAAAGACAAAGGAATCATGTTAGTTCTTTTTGAAATATTTCCCAATTAAAATGCTGGCTGTTCATGTAAAATGCATTTGCAGCAAGGTACTTCAAAATGACTTATCGACACTCGCTTTGGAGAGCGCTGCCTCCAAGGTAGCACAAAATGTGAAACTAGCAATGGAAAATCACTACGCCTTTAAAAAAAACCCAACAAAGCAATTATTCCTTGCCCTAAGGAAGGGTGTGCCTGTCACTGAGTTGTGTAAGAGGAAGTGGGAACGCTGTACTATTAACATTCATGATAAACTGCACAGTTAATCATCATCCAGCTAGTCCCTGATTTCTCTTCTTTTCATTCTGGCATGGAGGGGTGGTGGTTAGAGGGTTTGTCATTGGAGGGAAAGGGAAATTGAATATTTAATGTGGCTTTCTTTATGACAAGCACTAACATGACTCCCGTCTGTATTTAAATGCTGTCCCCAGGTTACGACTATGGCTATGTCTGCGTGGAGTTTTCACTCTTGGAAGAGGCCATCGGATGCATGGAAGCCAACCAGGTTGCTTTAAACTTCGGTCAATGCTGCTAGAAGATTTTTAAAATTTTTTTTTGGTGGGGTGGTGGAAAGCCAATGAGTATTTTGTGAACCATTCAAAGGAAGATCTGTTCTTGTATAACACACAACGCTGCAGTTTAAATGTTGTTTCTAGAAACTTGTAAAAGGCTTAGAAATGCCAGTGTGAAAGAGCTGCTGGGCACCAAATGGTTCGCCCTCCTCCCTAGCGTAGGTCAGCACGCTGGCTAGAGTCAGAGGCTGGTGGCTGACAGATCCTAGTGCAGGTGTTGGCCCTGATGCTTTTCTCTTCCCACTGAAATCCAGTCGGAAAGATCTTTGCTGGTGTTAAAAGCCTCCCCCGGCTGTGCGTGCACACACACATACACGTGTGACTGTAGGTGAGGCCTCTGCTGTGCAGCTCTGAGTCAACAGTGACTTACCCGCTCCGCTTCTCCCTGTGCCTCGTGTGTGGGAGAGATTCTTAATTGTGCATCTCCCCCATATCTGTCCCGTCCTTTGGCAAGCTGGAGCTGCAAACAGGAGGACTACCCTACGTGCAGTTGCACCTGGTAAATCTGAACGTTTCCAGCCCTTAAAAGGGCAAAATGGCTTAAATCCCCAGTGAATAAATACCCAAGGGGAGCCTTTACTCTGACCTGGTGTTTGAGCTGTTACCCACCATACAAGAGCAAGACGCGTACGATTTGTTAGGTAAAACATAGATTCCCATCTCACACCGCCCTCCCTGTGCCTTGGAATTGCAGGTGATGGATCACTCGAGGAAAACCACTAAACAATTGATTCCCCCTTCCTTCACTACATCCCTTAAGTCTCCTCTCTGCTGCCTTCTTCCTCCTAATTTGCCTGAGTAAGAATCCATATCAATTATCTAAAGCCTTTTTACCTGAATCCCAAGTCTCGCTGCCATGGGAGGAGAGGTGTGAGTCAGATACAGAGCTGTGCATCTGCAAAAGTGTGCTTACAGTTAATGAGTCTTCACAGCTGGGGTTTCAAAGGTCCCGCTAAGCGCTTGCATTTGGCTCTGTTTTTGGTTACAAAGGTATTGCAACTTACAAAAACGTTTTACAGAAATAATTCTGTTGCTGGGAAGGAGCCTGGTGCATTCCCACTGGGGTGGTGGTGGGGAGCACAGAGAGAAGGCTCTAGAATTGGTGATTACTTTTACTGTCAGTGACAACTTTTATTTCCCCTTCAGTGTTGCTACAACTCCAAATTTATTTTGTTGTCACTGGGGAATCTGTAATTACATATGACACTCCTTTAAACCAAAGGCCTCTCCATATTCTCTCCCCACTTCTGCTCACGTGAAATAACGTCTTCTTACATGAGAGCAATTTCTAAATACCTGGGAGTTTAGGAATTCCTCTTCTTCCTGTTGTTGATACCTGCTCTCCCCCTTCTCCCATTTGCAGCATCTGTGTGTACTTGGGCGGGTGTTTGACTTGATCAGAATTGGTCCATAGCTACAGCAAAGACCCTGTAAGCATCAGTCCTTGAATTGAGCTGAGTGCCTAGAGGTGCCCAGTAAATCACTGTACGTGCACTTGAGGAGGTTCTGACTGGTGTTCAACTGCTGCTTGCGTTGGCCCTCCCCAGCAACAATTATAGCAGGCCTTCAGGCTGGATAATTTTTTATCATTTCCCTTCCAACATTTAGGCAGGGTGCTGCCAGAACCCCGCTAGCAGAGCGGGTAACGGTCCCAGCCGTGTGCTCTACCTGGGACACGTTAAAAACAGACAGGGTATGAAGTCTTCCAGTTTTCCTTCCTGCAATACGTGACTGTGTCTGTGTACGGAGGAAACCTGGAGGATGGAGTGGTTGGAGGGGATCATCTCAAAGCCTGCATGTGCCAGTCCTCACTGTGTTTTAGTAGAGCTACAGTAGTTTGTAATTAGTGAATCACAAAATGTGCTTTTTGGGATGACCCAAATTGTATGGAGAGTTGTAACCTCTGGATGCCCCACATAGGTTAACTTCTCTAATCTGCTCTTGATTGAACATTAAAAAAAAAAAAAAAAGGCCTTCTAATTATTTAAATTAAAAAAACAAAAACAAAAGAAGTTGTAAGATTTGTATCTGGCCTGCTGCAAGAGAGGGAGCTGACTTTTAAGTTCTCAGTAAAAGCCAAATAGAGATGTTCAGAAAAGGAGTTACGCAATTCAGCTGTCCTTAGGCAATAGATACCCCATTTTAATATCTTCTTTCAGGGTAAAGTTGTAAGATTGTCTCCTTAGATGGAGAATTAATCTGCATTTTTACAAGCTGCAAAACCTGTGTTAGCTAAGACGTCGGTTCTTTGAAAGTTCAGTTATTTTCAGAAGGTTATCAGCTATCCCTGTCAAATTCAGTTGCCTGTGAGAGCATAAATAGCAAAACAGTGTCAGCCCACAGTGACGTCCTAGTCCCTCGCTAGTTAACCTGCCTCTTCCTCAGTCATCTGTAGGCTGGCAATAAATAGCTTTTGTGGAGACAGCGTTTTTTGATGCTGTTAATGCCTGTTTAACTGCCCCTGCCTAAAGAACAATTTGCTAAAACCCTATTTTATATAATTCCTGTAGGGTGAAATCCTGTTGTTCTACTCAGCACAGACCAGCACGCGCTTAAGATCATTCCCAAATTTGCAAACTACAGATTTACCAGGTCCAACTCCCTCCATTCCTTAAGTCCAGCAGTGCATGCAACCGCTGAGATTTGAGGGGCCTTTCTGTTAAGTACATTGCGATAAGGAAACATCCATCTTCTATGTTGCCCTAATTCTGTAGGAGATTTTCACTCCATTTGTATTAATTGCCGCGGCTAACATAACAAAAATACCCACCTTGTTAATTGCTGTGCCTTGTTGATTGTTGCGTTGGCAATTCATTCCAGCTCAAGGGTCCCGTCTAACGTACGTGCCGTGCGATGGATTGCCGTTACTGACGATCTGCCGTTAGCGCAGAGGTGTTGGCTGGCGGGTTTGGCTGAGCTCGGCGCTGGCGGCCAGCTCTCCTGCCGTCTTTGGGAGGCTCTCTGCCCTCGTAGGGCAGATGGGCTGGTGGATCTTTTGCAGAATGTGGGTGCAGCCCTTGTTGCAGCCTGATGGTTGGTGATGCTCCTGTTGGTGTTTTGGTAGAAGTTGGCTGTCATTTGACTTTTTATGAGAGGACACCTCTTTTCTGTCTGTGATGAGCAGCTTTTCCGTGGGGGGGAGACAGGTATTTTGAATGGAAAATGGGATTTCTGTCTGCTAAGTCACATAGTTTCACCTGAATAATCTTTCCCTCCCTTGTTCTCATTTTTGAGAGGTTATGGTGTGGTGTCGCATTGTCTTACTGAATTTTCTTTGCATTCAAGCTTGGTGTAGTCCCTGGTCTAGAAGTGTTCCTGTCTAGGGGACCAGATCGGCTTCTCGGAGGCAACTTTGGGAATACATCCCATGGCTCTTGTTCTCCATATGTGCTGGGACCTCTTTGCGCTGCTCCTTCATCTGTAGGAGGAACACACATAATAAGCTTGGTATTGGGTGTGAGAAAATCAGGTGGGAAATGGAGTACCCTTCGTGTACTGTCGCAGGCAGGTGAAGGAGGAGAAATGGAGAGAGCCTGTCTCTGCTGCCTGGATAGTCTACTGTTTTCACTGAGATAGAGCTGGTTGTTACGCATATGGAAACAGAAGCAGCTTTTTTTTTTTAAGCTTGGGAGCAAATTATTAGTCGTGACTGACTAAGTAGTATTGTCTTCAAATCCTCTCAGGCCTCAAATGTAGCAACACTGGCAGCATGAGTATTTCTTAGCTTTTGTTGCTAGTAATTAACATCTTTGTAATGCACGTTTTGGAGAGCGGTTTCCCATGCAGTGCTGTGTGGTCCTGGTTCAGCTTGCTGAGCACAGTGATACCTCCGGTCCCTGCTCGATCCTTGCTTGAAAGGGTGAGAGGCTTCCTCACTGGATTTTGAGAGTGTTCGCTTTACCTGAGCACCTCCCACCACCGTGCAGCTGGGAGTGTATTTTCTTACGCGTAAAATCAGGTTGAGCGCGTGTATAGAGAGGAGAAAGACTTGTATACCTAGGCAGTATTTCTTCTGTAAACATCCTAATGATTTGGGAAACATGCACAGTATGGAGTGTTTTTTATGACCCAAATGGCCTATGGAAAGTTCCTTCCACAGACTACCTTGTAATCAGATGAGTGGATTTCCAGGCAGCAGAGCTGATTTGGGTTTTGTTTTTTTTTGTCTGATTCAGCGTGTGACCTTGTCACGAGCTCACCCTGCTCTTAACATGTTGAGTCAATCATTTGTTCATTCCCCCTTGTGTCTCGCTAACCACTGTATCCTACCGTCATTTAATTGGAGTTGTGAGCCTCTGAGATCCGTACGGAAGTCTGCAGTGGGAGGCTCCTAGCGCTGGGCAGAGGCTTGTCTGTGAATAGGCAGTCGGATCTGGCTGTGATGACCTGTGGCGGGGCGGGTGCGTGGGTGTACGTGTGTATCCTACAGCGATGCTGTGAGAAATGCACTGTCTGCTTTTCTGTTTGGAAGGACTGACTTAATCTACAGAGGTCTTCCTTGAGAGAAGGGTGTCTTCTGTTGTAAAATGTAACTGCCAAAAATTCTAGTAGTGAAAATGCTTCTCCGGACCTTCTTTTCTTCTGTCATCTCGGCAACTTCCATCATCTTGCCTGCTCGAGCCATGCGAATCCTCTTAGTCTCTCTTCCTTTGGCACAGGAGGTCATAAGAGATCTTCTGCCAAAAACGTAGCACACTCTTCTTGCAGCCAGTGGTAGCTGCCCAGCGATGTGGTTTTTTTCTAGTCCTGCCTGGATAAAAAACTGCAGCTGTCTTCTTGGCAGCCCTGTCCTGCCTTCCATCAGGAAGCAAACCGTGCTTACCAACTTATTTTAAAATAAGTGCACTTTTAACTGGAAGAGTTGTGAAAAGTTGCATCTTCTTGCCCTACTTGTGTGATCCCAGCTTGCCATGTCACTCTATCTCGCTGCTCTTATTCCAAACTCCTTTCCTCCTCTTTTCCTTCCTCCCTTTTTCCTTCAGCTTCACCTTACCCATGTGATGAGGATTGTGTGTGTTTGCTGCTGCTGCTGAACTGCTGCTCTGTAATGAGATTGTCTCAGAGGACAGCTGCTGGGTGGGCTGCTTGGGGCACGCAGCAGATGTGTAGGCAGGACTTCCTTAGTCCCTCTGGTTGCTGCTGGGGGTGCGTGGCCCAGCAAGGTTACCTCGGGATTCAGATGTCGCTGGATATTGCAGAATTGTCTGTTCTATGTGCTGAAGCTCACTTGTGCTTTGTATAAATAGATTGTTCTAGGTCAAGCATCCTTCCCTACCTGTCTCCAAAATGAAACTGCTCTCTCTCGCTGGCCCCTGCGCGTTTATGTTCTCATTGTGGGTTTGTTGGTTTTTTTTTCCTGGTTGTCATTAACAAATCTATGTGATGATACATCTCTGAAATATTCCTTCTTTCCCTGTAGATCTCAAATGGCCTTGTTAATCAAATGTGTCTCTGTTGGTGATGTTCTATTTACAGTGCCAGGAGCTTGAGCTGGCAAACGTTAAGGAATAATCGTGATTTCCTGAAGTTTAAGTAGTTTGCTCTATGAGCATTGCAGAGACAAGTGACTGGCCCTCTCTGGCTGGTTGATCCTATGATGTGATATCCCGCATCCCTCGCTCCTGTTGGGTACTGCATGCTGCTGTGTCCGAAGGTGCACGGGGGTAGATGCTCCCTACACAGGTGGCTCAAGGTGAGGAACCACAAGTCTGCTCTCTGCCCCTTCCATAGGGCTGAAGCTGCATTGTAGAGCACTCGTTGGCAGAGCAGCACCTAAGAAATAGCTTTGTTTCAGTCACTGTCGATGTGCAAAGCCTTTTCCTGGGTGACATGGTATCTGGCACGCTCATCCTTTGAATTCATTTGTAGGTGAGATTTTGCCTTGAGCTAGAAAGGATTTGAAGTATTCCTTGGATACATATGTAGGATACAGATGCTGCCCCGTCTGTGGAGCTGTCAGGTCCTCTCCTCCTGGTGTGTGAATGGAATAACCGTGTGACAATGAGGAAATCTTAGGCGTGGATGCTACGCCTCGTGCAGATTCACCTGAAAACGAAGGTGCCGCACTGCTCTCGCAGATTGTGTGGATTTTATTGCGTTTACCTTAATGATTGGTTGATGTTCTGTGAAGATCTGTAGAAACTCTAAATATATTCTTGTGTAACCATTTGAAAGGTGTTTATCCTCGTAGCATTAGAGGGCTTCAAAGCAGTGTGGTAAATCAGCTGGAGTACAGACAGTGTGTTGCCACAACTGAGAGATTGTGTGCGTGGTCAGAAGGTGATTTTGAATTAAGATGTAAATCCCTTGATCAGACTCCTGTATGAAAGTTTGTAGGACTCATGCCACTAATTTGCTTTGATGCTTTTGAAGTCATCCTTTAAGTGAGCTGGTGACGAACAGAGCTGCAGATGCGCTATCACAAATTCCCTCTGTACTTTCGGATGTGGATGATGCTGGTGATACGACTGAAGTTACTTAAAGGAGACACAGAGGCAGTGAGAAGGAAACGTCCGTATGGGTTCAGCTGACATGAAGAAAGGCATTACGGTGAGCACACCGTAACTTTCCTTTCCAGAGCAAGACCATTTTCTGTCACGGTGTTGCCATAATGGTTTGCCCAAGTCCTGTCATTGTGAAAGAGGCAACAGTTCTTCTCAGCCCAATCCCAGCAGCGTCGAGGGGAACACCAGCTATCTTTTACAAGCGTATGAGCCAGATTATAGCGCTAAGACTCCATCTGGACTGTTTTGATAAGTGGGAGCACACCAACCTGTTGTGGCAGTTTTCACTTGATGAGTTGTTTCTGTTAGCTTTAGCATGAGAACTGTTTGTTCGTGCTTTTATGCTGTCGGCGATTGCTTTTTCTGTTCCTTAGTGCACTGTTCATGTTTGGATTGCTGGAACAAGAAAGTAAAAGGTTGAGTCTAGAGGCTGAAAAAAATGTGAAACTGCACGCTCCCAGGGATTAAGGAAGGCAGAAGCACTGTTTCCTTCTCTTAGAAGAGCAATGGCCAAACTGCTTGTCTGCAGAAACTCTTTTTTTTTTTTTTTTTTTTTTTTTTTTT
>WHYT01016049.1:39907-71577 GCA_009806455.1 Tetrax tetrax
TTTTTTTTTTTTTTTTGAGTAACTATGGTTATGATAGACAGTGTGAGAGAACTGGAATTCCCTTCAGATGTGGATTTCGGTCTGGTTTTTTTCCTAGCTGCATTTGTGTTGGACCTTTTAAATGTAAATCATTGAAATTTGGTACCCTGAATTGCGGTACGTTCAAAAAGAGTACCCTGAATTTTGCTGTTTTCTGCTTGGGTTATGAGAATCGGGCAAGGAGAAGGTTAAATTCAGATGTTTCATGTTTGAAGGTGCAAGATCAAAGCTATGGCAAACAGCAACTTTTATGTGTGAATTTCTGATTCCTTTTGGCTGTTAATGTTCTTGACTGGAAGTGAAATATGATTACAGTGGAAAATGGGAGCTGGCACGCCTCAGTGGGCTATTGTGTCATTATCCATCAATTACAGGCAATGAGGAAACAGGTATTTAGCACAGAAGGACACACAGGTATTATACGCCCCGCTCCCCTGCAAGCCGTGGGGCACCTTCAAGGCTCTTATTAAAGCTTTAATACCTGGAGGGATCACGGGAAACACTGTGTGCTGCAGAATCGGCGACCAGGAGCGTTGCTGGTGTTCTGTGCCTGTGCAGGAGAAGAAAAGGTGTTAAGGGGAAGAGCACCAAGGGTACTGGCAAGCAGCAGCCCTCTGCCCTTTAGAGGAAAGGCATAAACTTCCCCTAATCCCCTCTCGTTTGAAAGGGGGAGAATTTCTTCTTGCATTATGTCTGGCAACCTGTTTAACGCAGCTTGTGTGAACGGAACAGCACCTGAGAGGTCCTCAGTACCACCGTGGGACCAGCTTGCCTGTCTTTGGCTGTGCTTGCTCCCAGGAGAGGGCAACAGGGGGAAAATCCTGAAGCCATTTTGTACAAGGAGACACAGGAGGGAGGTGGAACCTTCCTCCTGGCTTCTGCAGTGACTTGGTGCAGTGAAGTGTCTAATGCAGAGTAGCATTCTGCCTTGAGGTTTGTTTTCCTGCACTGTTGCACTGTGTGTGTACATTGACAACTACCAGATATTACATCCGAGTGTCCTCCTGCATCTCCGTCACTTCAGGCCCCCTCTAAGTTCAGCTAGTTACGTCTTCTACAGGATGAACAAGCAGCTTCCAGGAGCAGATTCCCCAAAGGACAGCGGTCTAAAATGAAGTGTGTCATGTAATGAATTACGTTTTTAATGAGGGTCAAAGCTGTAAAGCTGTAAACATGAGATTTAAGTATTTAAATCTCTGAAACTGTCTTCCTTAGAACAAGAGGAGGAAAGTAACTCTCTGCTGCTTTCATAGACAGCAGGGGAAAACTTCATTTTTGTGATGTACAGTCCATGTCTTAGCTGGAAATTAGCAATATTCAGATGGGCTTCATGTACCAGATTTGAGCCAGGATGGCAGTAAAAGCTCAGCAGACATTTCATGTACTTCTCCATTGAGGCTCGCAGGAGCAGAGTTAACAGAGAAAGTAAATTGAAGTCCTCAGAATCCCAAGATGTATTTTCTTACGCGTAAAATCAGGTTGAGAAGTCTCACTAAGAACCTATCTCATGGTGCGAAGCTGTACTTTAATGATATGGTGACTAAGATGTTTTACTGTTTATAGTCCTAGGTTTTTGAAGCCTGAGTAATTCTTCCCCACTGGAGAAGAGAGCTGAGGTGGTTTGGATTTTTTTTAATCCCCTGACAACACGTTCTTTGGTGCCTGGTCCGTGTGAGGTCGGTGTTTGTCCTCTACCACTGCCTGCTTCTCTGATTCTGAGAAGAGCAGCTGAAAGCATCACCTCTCTGGTGTTCCAGTGCCTTCTGTTGAGAGAGGAGCAGCCGGTCTCTGTTTTGAGGCTCTCTGGCCAGACTCTCCTGAAGAGCGGAGGTCAGCTAGCACAGCCTCAGAGCCTGGATATCCACATAGGAGACTTGCTTCTTCTGCCTCTTGTGCTCCAATAAGACACTAGGCTTCTTTCTTGAGCAGTTCTGGGAGTTTGTCAGGAAGGAGGGATCTGGATGTACCTCTGGATGTTGTGCATGCAATTGCCTGGATGAAGCTCTTAAACCTCAGTGCCCCTGTAAAGGAGGAGCTGCTGGGTCCTGTGGGGAGCTGTGACACCCACTAGTGTTATGTGACACGCAAGCCAGGCTGGCAGGAGAAACTCATTTCCTTCCAAAGAGCTCAGATAGCTCTGTTCTAACACTGTGCCAGGTTTCTTGGGCAAACACTGACCAAAGAGGTTAAAAGCTGTTTCCCAAATCAGCTCCTGCGAGCAGCTCTCTTAAGAAGCAGCATCTGCTCAGATATAGAAATGGGTACAGGTGCCAGCCTGAAGATGTGCCAGCTGCCTCCTGGTTCTGCCCAGGGTGACTGTTAGGGATGTGGATTTAGCTTTTGGACAGGCCACCTCGGGGTCACAGTGGCGTGCCGGGAATCATCATTGAGACGGCACAGGTGAGTGTTGCATGGCTGGTGCATTTCCCCAGCAATGATTCTTTCTATTACCCTTTGGGAATCAGCATCAGGGACCCACTTTTGCCATTAACTGGGAATTTAGGGATGTTGAGAAACGATGTCTCCCAGCACAAACCCCTCTTTTCCTCCAGAGCTGCTCCCTCTTCCCAGAGTTTCTGAGTCTTTTCCTTTCACCAGAGGCTGTCCTGCAGGGCGCTTGCCTGGGCGCTGGCTGCAGAGAAAGCATTGCCAGCGAAGGCTGCGAGCGCTTCATTCCATGGACACAGAAGTGAGTTTGGAGACACACCTGGGAGAGCCTCTGGGCTGCTCTCTTCCCCATTTACGGTTGATGTGTCCTTAGCAGGCGTTTGCTGCTGCTCAGAACATCCTGTGCTCTGTTCGCAGTGCGAATCGAGCTGTGTTGGAATTGATGTGTAATCCCATGGTTACGTGCTCCAGTAAAAGAACATGCTTTGGTTTGAGTGTGGGATTTTAAAATGCTTAATCAAATATGCTGAGTTCTGTAGGAGTAAATTTACCCCTTTAAGGCAGAGCTTTCCAGCCTGACTTTTTTTCCAGCATGAGTTTGCATTGAGATAATGTTTCAATATTGTGCTTCGAACCTGTGAGTAAGGAACTGGGCCTTCCTTCATTGTTCTCCCAGCTTCCTTACGGCAATTGCTAATTGTGAGGTAGCCCTGGGGAAAATGTACAGGAAGGTCCTGGGGTGGATTAGTGCATTGTACTGTGCTTAATCTTTATCTTGTTTACCAGAGTTATGGGGTGAGATGATCTTTGAGGAGAAAGGTGGCCCTATAACAGAGTATTATGCTTCAGCGTTTTGGAGGGAGAAGGGAAATCCTTGTGTTGGGAGCAAAGGGAGCCTTTGAAGCAGCTGTTGTTCCAACACAGGGTGCAGGCAGTAGACCGTGATGAATCAGAAAATGCGTATCGATGAGGCAGAGCCATGCGGACCCTTTCCTAGAGCCCTCTATGAGTAATGACATTCAATATGCTAAATATTTAAATTCTCTTAATTTTTGATAGCTTAGGTATACTTTTCAAATTCAACCCGATTCATACTCTTTTGGGGCACTGGAACAAGTGTTTGATATGCATGACCTTTTTAGCATACCCTGTAACAAGTCCTTAACAGTCTATGCTTCTCTTTAGCTGTGGAGTGGGAGTGCAGCCAGTAACACCAGAGCGCAAAACTTATCCCCCTTGGACCTCTTATCTCCTGGTGCTCCCAGACCCTCACTGTCTGAACTCTAGAGATCCCCTTCTGACCCCTTCGTACTGTACAGGAAAGGCTTTCATTTTAAAATTTCCACATTTTTCCAATGATCCTATAATGCCAGTCTGCAAAGGTGTCCTTTTCAGAGGGGCAAGGGCAGCTGGAGGTCAGAATTCGCTGGACGGGGAGATGTTAGGGCTTTCACTGGCAGGTGGAAGGTCCACTTCGCTTCACTGGATCAAATAAAACTTTCAGATGTGTTGAAATCTCCTTAGAGGGTGAAATGCAGAAGCCATTCTTATCACCCACCACCCAAAGTTGCCCCTAGAGCATGTAAAGTCTTAAGCACATCGTGTGTTTTTTTTCAATCTGCAGCACATCCCTGTTATCATTCCTAGAGCCGTAACTGGGAGCTTGCCTGTACCGACTGAATGTGCTGACAAGTGAAGCAAACGCTGCGTTTAAAGGATACGCGCTTGGAGAGTCCTAACTTGGAAGTGAATTAGAGTTCAGAATTCAGGCAGTAAAATATAGAGAGCTGGCGTAGTCTGAAAGGCAGTTTCTGTGTATATTTGTGAAAAGGATGTCAGTGGGGGGAGAGGAGTTGTAGAAAGATGTTGAGACTTGGTTAAACAGAGTATGGCTGGTATCCAGGGAGTTTAGAAATCGTAGGAAGAAAAATGGAGGTGTCTCAGCAGGCTAGAATGGGGCATCTGTGGAAATGAGGTACTTAAAGGATGCAGGTTGGCACCTTCTGCTGAAGGACAAGTGACCTGGGTAACCAGGCAGGAAGGGAGGCCTGAGGAGGGCTGCCTGGGAGCAAGGAGAAGTGGAAACTCATGTGTCACGGTGGATGGTCCCAGTGCAAGTTGGTAATGGGTTTTTTTGGGAGAGGAGTTTGGAAAAGAGGCACTGAGTGCTCCCTGGGATAAAATAATCCTTATATAGCGTCTTAATCCATTATCTTTAGCTCCTACATCTTTAGGACTCTCTAAGTTACCCTCCTAACGCCTCAGTTCTGTGTTAGTGCCAATTTTGATTAAAATGCCCGCCAGTGATGTGTCTGAAGTTACGTTCTGTTAACTTGGGATTGATGGTGACGTCCTTGGGCTCTCGGTCTCTGGCCTCCTCTGACCTTGAAGACCATGAGCCCTGAGCATGCCATGCTGGTTAGCGTCAGATCATTGTTGAAATGAAGACTTTACTGCTAAATGTTGCCTTCTCTTCAGCTCCATAGCATCGGTGATGCCCAGGAGCCAAATATCCTCGTTTCCAGGTGACCACTAACACAATGTTTATGCAAGATTCATCTCAGTCTTGATAGAGACCTGTAATAATAATAGACAGCAAGGCTGGTTGGATCCACTTGGTGATGTAACCATTCCTCAGGGATTCACTGCTTGTCAGACCATCCTTTTCCCCTGTATATCTTGAATCTTCTACCTTGGCTGCCGGCTACTCAGCAGTAGAGTACTGGACGCTGATAGATCAGGCCAATGAAAAGAAGTCCCTGAGCTGCAAATGGTGAGGGAGCGGGAGAGCCTTGGGGAAGGTCCCACTACACTAGGAATTTGCTTGTGGTTACTGTTCCTGTAGGAAATGCCAGATTGCTGCAATACCCTGCAGCAGGCTGCATTGCTCTCGTTTCTTCGTCTCTCCATGTCACGCTCTTGTTTTCTAAATGTTTCATTACAGATGGATTGTGGTTTGTGGGTTCACAGCTTTTCTCATCTGCTTTTTGTCAGAGGTAAGCAGATGTACTGCCTGTTGCTCAGTAAAGTTGAGTCCTGTGTACAACAGCTGCCAGGGAGCTCAGAGATAAAAACTTCAGCATATGGAAAAAGTGGGATGAGAAGCCAGTTTCCGTGGCTGAGATGATCTTGTTTTGAAACATATCCAGCTGGTCTGTTATCCTCCCAAGTGTCTTGGTGTTGGCCCTCTGCTCCATCCAGGAAGCTGCTGCCTCCTGAATTCGACAAGCAGCTGAGGATGCGTGGCTTAGAGGGACCTTTGGTGTTTGACCCTGTCTGCTGCTTTATCTGAAGATGAATACCTTAGGGGAGAGAGCCTTCTGCTCTCCCTGCCAGCTTCCCTCCAGCCTCTGTACAGAGAGGAGAATTGTGCCAGTGAAACAGGATGCGATTGTGTAATTTACATTGCGTTGCGGTTGGATTTTTACATTTGCGTTTATAATCCATACTCAAACAGGAGAAGAAACTGAAAGCAGTCTGCTTTGTGGTTACAATTAGATAACCTGACTTCTGCTGTCAGCTACTTGTCTCCCTGTGCTGTGCCGTCCAGTGCAATTTGGAGGCCAGGACTGGAAAATACCCCGAGGACGGGGAGAGCTCGCTGCTCTAGGAAGTGCTGCTGGGACCGCGGGCTCCCTCTGCGCTCCCAGGCTGCCTCCTGGGGTACTGGCTGAGGCTCCCAAAGGCAATAAGCACCAGTCATTAATCCATTTAAGTCATTTTAAAATGATGGATATAAAATGATTTTTTAATAACCATGCTAGTGATAGTAAATATGCATGAGGGCTGAATTAACATCACATAAATGAGGTTAATTCTGGTAATTCTTTGCTGCGCTGCCTGTAAGCATTCTTTTGTCATAATCACTGTATGCAATTTTATATCTGTTTACAAATGATATTTTCAGTTCATTTTTAACACGTGGAACTATCTCAAGTCTTCTGACTTTGTTATTACTCAGTGAGAAGGATACTAGAACCTTTCAGTTCGTGGCGGGGATATTTTCCATGTACTCAAGCTATGAACAATGTCAGGAAATCATTAGCTGAAGTGGCGTTTGGTTTTGTGCACGAGCCGCCTGCTGCAGGAGATCTGACTATGGTTTGCTTGTGGGGCGGGCACCTTCGTTGAGGAGCGTGGGGACAGTGCGTCCTGCACTCTGTGATTGTAGCCAAGGAGAAAAGTTTGGCTTATTAATCCTTGTGGATTTGGTGGCTCCAGGGCTGAGCCTTGGTTCTGTCCCCAAAATTATCAGTACTGCTCCAGCTGTGTCATCTGTATGGCTGAGGCTGACAATTGCTATTCCACTGAGGCAGGTACCCATGGCCTTTCTTGTGATGAAGGACAGTGGCACGTGGTTACCAACCCACTGGAAGAGCCGGAGCACGTTTCCTCTACAGCGGCGCTGGGTGCTACATCCACGTCTCCGTGCGGTTTGGCAGCCCCTGTGGCAGCGGCTGAAGCATGACCCGTGTGGTGGAATACTTGGAGAGCTGTCAGCTCATTAAGAGGCTTTGAAGTGAGATTTTACTGAAGTTTTTAATGTTTGGCCAAATTCAGTTAAAGCAGGAGCCTGGTTTGATTTGAGGGAGTGTGCTGTGCTCTGAAAGCTCTCCACATTTCAAATTTTCTAGGTCACTCTTGGATGCTCTAAATTTTTTTTAGAGAAACAGTTAGCAAAAACTTTGACATTGATGATTTGTATTCTTCTGTTATCTCGGTCTTGGAGAGCACAGCGATACTTTTCTGGCAAGTTCTCCCCCTCCTCAGCCCCCAGTCATCGTCATTAGAAGGCTGTCAACGAGCATGCCAACTGGAAATGCTAATTGACAGATAAGCAGCTGAAGTGGGTAACGCGTGCCATGCCTGACCCGCGGCAGTCTGTCTGCTGGCCCCGTCGGGAGCTGCGTCGCTTCCCTGGGAAGTGTGATCGAAGCAATCCGTGCTCACCTACCTGCACTTTCCTGCCCCTCTGAGTTAGCTGTGCTCTGTTCGGAGCAGGAGGTGAGTTCTTTCCTTGCGAAAGTAGTGCGATTGCGAAGGGGTTAAACTAGAGATTATTTAAAACCAGCCTCATGGGTGGACATTGTGTGTGCTAGGAGCGTGGTCTGTTTTTTTTTTTGTTTTTTTTTTCCTTACAGTTAGGGTTACAATTTACCATTTAGATGTTATTGATATTCTCTTAGTGCTTGTGATTTAAGTGCCTTTGGGGACAAAGAGCTTGGAAACTCCTCTAGTAAAACCAGAACTTCGTTGCTGAAGCCTTGTGCCCAGCTGACACTCAGTCTCCAACGTGCTTGTGGAAGGATTTCGTCACCTGTGAATATCATGGCTAAGGGGTTGTCCCTTTTTCATTCCCCCTCTCAAAGTAACCCATTCCTGTGGGTTTTGCCCCTGCTCCATGAAGGACTTTGAGCCATCGCTACTTGCTGCGTCTGCTTTCTGCAAACAGGCTTTACGGTCGGTCTCATGGCATTGCTCTGTAGAACCACCTCATGGTGGGGTTGCTCGGTTGATCAGTCTCCTGTCAGTCATACTTACGTCCTAGGCCATCAGCTATTATTCCAGATGATGCAGATTTTTTAGTAGCTGTGCTGAAATGACTTGTACTGAATTCTATCCCTTAGACTAGAATCCAGTATTGCATCTCCAACAGACCTCTAAGCAAAAAAAAAACCTCTGTAAATGTTTGAAAGATATCGAACAGTAGTGTGAAACACTGCTCTCACCAGTAAAATCCTGATGCTCTGTTTTGATTAATTTGTCAATTCAGAAAAAAAAAACCAGTATAAACTGCTCATGCCCTTGGAAATCCAGGCATTTCTATAGCTGAGAGCTCGGTGTTCTAGTACTGCAGGGCTGTGCTGCCTTTTAAACCCTTCACTGGTGAGTCAACTGTGTGTTTACTGCTCATTTTGAGGGGGAGGTTCTTGACTGGGAGGACCAGAGAGACATTTCTGTAGTGTGCTGATTTAGAAAGAAAAGGCCAAGCTGCTCTAAAGTACAGGATGTTGAAAACCCACAAGGAGATTAATGGGCATAGTACAGGTGAGTCGATGGGAGAGGTACAGGATAAAATGTCTGAATATGGAAGAGATTGTCACTGTCTGGGTACCAGACTGTATATGTGGCATATCCTTAGGCTTACCTCTTTTTTTCTTTTTTTTTTTTTTTTTTTTTTTTTTTTTTTCTCCTGTAGCACTGTTCCCTGAAATTCTCAGAAAATCCTTGTGATTTCACAAAGATTTGCTCAATTGAAAGTGGGGAACTGAAAAGTAGAGTATTATCCACAGCATTTAGCAGAGAAAAGGAAGAAGATACAGATGAAAAAGAATAAGTGGTGACACGAACTAGAGAAAATAAAGGTTCTGAAAATATTTGGGATGGAATCTGGTAACAAAATGAGGAAATGAGGAATTTAAAGTCAGTGAATCCTGACAATGTGTGTCCTAAGTGAAGGACTCATTTTGGTGTGTTAAATTATGATTGCAACCTCGAAAATGGCTTTATCAAGAAGAAATCAGTAAGAGAGAGCTTGTTGAAAAGTGAGCAGGCAATCAGCAAGGTGTTAAGAAAATTAGGGAGTAATTATGCAAGTGACACTTCCTGCAGTCTCTGAGAACTGACTTTGCAGTAGAGACCAGCACCACATGCACTTAAAAACCATCTTCCATAAAACCAAAAATAATCTTCTGGCAAGTTTTATCCTTAACGACTGCTAGAAGGATGAGGCTGTATGATGTATCGCCCTACCGGAGGAAGTGTCCTCAAATCTAGTTGTCCTTGTTTCCCGAGCTCACAGGCAGGGCTGCAACCGCCTGCTGAGGAGCTGCCGTTCCCGAGGACTTTCCTGGGCTCACGGGGTGGCCACAGCTCTGCTTGTGAGGATGTGCACCCTGCCTTCTCTCCCTGCCTGTGCTGGGTGGGTCCTGAGGCAGACGCTGGCGTTTCTAGCCTGCTCTCCTGGCACTGGCTGTCTCTTGAGTGTCTGATGTGGTGTGGTGGGTGCCCTGCCCGGGAGAGGGAGCACGTCCATCTCAGAGGGACCAACAGTCCCAGTGGGGCAGCCTTGATTTCCACTTCCCTGTCTTTCTCACATGTCTTAAAGAAGGTGCAAACCTTCTCCTAGACGTGTGCAGTAGGCAGTACTCCACACTGTGAATGGGCCCTGAGGAGATTCCTTGCATCTGAAGTTGCAGGGCTGTGCTCTGGGTGTGCATGCCAGCCCTCAGCAAGGTTGAGGGACGGCTCAGCTTTCTGTAAGGTGAAGGCAAATCCATGCTGGAAAGTAATGTAGCAGAGAGGAAACCCCTGAAGTGTTCAACACATACGGGCCTGGTAGGAAAGGACAGCTTTGGTCCATAAAAAGCAGGCTGTCGAGAGGGGAGGTGGTGGGACCTGCCCTTACAAAGCAGTGCCTTTGGTCCCCAACTTTCTCTGCCGTGATTTTTCGTAGAGGTTAAGGATTGTTGTTATACTGCCACAGAGTCATTTGCTCCCGTGAGCTCTTCCCTCCTACTTTACGTATTCCCTAGCATCTCCCTCACATTCTGCACGGCAGTTCATGCATGGATGTATTGAGAGTTCTGAATAATACCTATGGGAACTTGTTTTCTCATGTTCATGGTTTGCTTTGGGCGCTCTTGTGTGACTAGGCTACTGGTCAGAGTATCTGGGAAGCTTCTGACTCACCAGGGGTCCCCAAAATAGCTTGGGGCCTTTTACAGTTCCCTGGTGTCTGTCTGTACCATCCAGCAATGGGCCAGAAGCGCCTCCAGTTACATGAGATGTCTCAGGGCTCCGTGCATTTGCAGCTTGGCCTGCAACCTGCATGCCCAGGCACAGTCTGTTGTCCACGGCAGGCGAGAGCCACCAGGAATCCTTGCTGCTCACTGCTTTTGTGGGCTGATCCAGGCAGGAACTGAGGGACTTACACCTATGGCTTCATTTCAACCTTAAACAATCTGCATTTCAACAAAGCTTGTGGATTTGTTGGGCTCCTGACATCTCTCCAAAGCATCGTGCGTGGAGCTGAAAGAGGTGTGTCTTTGTAGGCAGCGGAGGTTCCCTGCTGCTGCACAGGTGCCCGAGGCCAGCCCCACCGAGCACTGACTGCGGGGCCAGTGTCCTTGCCACGTGCTGGCATGCTGCTCTGAATGGAAGCCAGGGTGTCACAAGTGACATGAAGACTAACCCACGTATGAAAATTCGCTCACCTCCGTGGCATTTTTCCTTGTATTCCTCCTCAAGTAGCTGCCTTGAGGTGGTGGCTGGTGTGAAGGAGGCTGTCCAGCTGCCCCTTTCCAGCATGTGGACAAAGCAGGTTGAAGCAATTTCCCTCTCATGCTCTGGTTACTCTGCCTCTGCTGTTCCTGGGAGGTAGCAAAGCCTCTTCTGCCAAGTTCCTCTGGAGCTAGCACACAGCTTCATAGCCCTGTGCTAGAGCAGGACGCAGGCAGTGTCCTTTCCGCTTTCATGGCAAAGCTCCAGCTAACTGAACCAGGAGACTTTCTCCCGCTTTCACCCTGTTTCACTTGCCAAACCTTTATGAACCAGAGCTTTAACCCCTTTCTTTGCCTCTGATTAATCTGCGTGTGCTGGGCATGTTCGTCATTTACCCTCTTGTCTCAACAGGGAACTCTTTCGATCGGTGGCAAAGAAGTGACCCTTGAGTACACTCCATGCCCAGAGTTTTGGCGCTGCAAACGTGTAAGTATGTGATCAGAGCGCTGTGCTGTGCTTCCCCTGCTGGCTCTCATGGCAGTGGCAGCGGAGAGGAACGCTAGGTATTTGCTCAGTGGCTGAAGATCTTAACAGTGATACCTGTCCTGAAGCTCTTGCTTCGTGTGAACATCTGTGGCTTTCCCTGCTTTGTTTTTGGTACCACCTGTGAGTGCATGTTGCTTTGATACAGGTAGCGAGTGTTTTCTGCGCAGAGCAGTTTCATCCCTATGCAGTGGTTCCCTTTAACACGTGAGGAAAATAGTGTGTGGATCCTTTTTCCTCAAAAACCAAAGTGAGACAGTGATTCTGCCAACTGGAATAGAACAGGCTTCCACTCTGGTTCGTGTGTGTCAAGACACCTCAAGTGTCTTCACTGCCCAGGTAACCAGAGCTTTCACCAGCATAACAGTGCAAACCACTGCTCTGTCCCACACAGGGAGCCTGTGATCTAGATTTGAGTGTAGTAAGTGTGGCAGGGAAGGAGGTATGGAAGTGAGTCCACATCCAGGCAGCAGTTAGTGCAGATTGGAACTGGCCCATTTCTGGGGAAGCACAGTTGCCCAAGGGTCAATTTTGTTCCCATGCCCTTCCTGTGGTTCTCCCAGAACTTTTGGCTGCAGTCAGCTGGGGAAGAGTGCTAGAGCAAAGGGCAGGTCTGCGTTCCCACTGACTGCAGAGCAAGAGATGGTAGCAGGGCAGGAAGGGATTGGTTCTAGTTAGGCTCCCACCTTGACCGTTGTATCACACTGGGTTACAGAGACCCTCATCCAGGCTAACTGGATGCACTCCAGCTCCAGCAGAGCCGTTGCTCGGCACCTCATCTGTGCTTGCAGTGCTCCAGGGATGGAGCAGAGGCAGCAGGTTCAGACAGTGCTTTCACAACAGCTCTCAGTGCAGTGAGAAGCAGCTGGACTCTATGTCCCTCGTGTTGCTGTGTGTTAGCATGGCCTGAAAGTGCTTCCTTGTGCCCCAGAGCATTTGCAGGGCTTCAGTAAGAGGGAGAATAATGGTACAAAAGAGAAGCAATGCATTTACAAAGGACTTGGAGAGGAAGTTAGGAATGCTGTGTTCAGAGAGAGCTGTGAAGACAAGGCGTGTGGCTCTGGGTGGGATAACCATCGAGCCTGTACAGCTCCACCTCTTGGTTAGCAGACACCTCTTCATGGATCTCCCTGTGCAGCAAGTTATATCAGTGTCTACATGTGAGCTCAGGTAAGGACTTTGTCACTGCTTTAGGAGTGAGTTGAGATTGGAGAATACAAAGGTGACTTTGGATCCTTTGAAATAACAGAGTGGCTAGCAGTATGGTGCCTAGCATGGAGCTTTTTGGATGTGTCACTCCAGGGGAGGAAGGGTCCCATCTCAAGGACTAGTGATGTACCTCCATGATGTCAACAAATCTGTACTCGGAAGTTGTGTGAGAATCTTGTTCCCAAGATGAGCCATATGAACATTTCCCTTCCATTTCAGCCAAGGTTTCTGCTGCCATTACCCCTCCTGTCTCCTACGCTCTCACTGTAACTTTTCTGTGGCTGTTACTTTCTGAAAGCACTGCAGAGTCTGGCATTCTGGAGTGTGCCTTCAAAACATGACTTCCTCATGCTGTCCATCTTCCATTGCAGTGTAAGGTGTGTACTGTGGGCTACAGATCTTCCTGCTCCTATTGCAAGCTCC
Source organism: Tetrax tetrax (assembly GCA_009806455.1). Classification (NCBI taxonomy): domain Eukaryota; kingdom Metazoa; phylum Chordata; class Aves; order Otidiformes; family Otididae; genus Tetrax; species Tetrax tetrax. The sequence goes on from WHYT01016049.1 coordinate 52,733, forward strand.
CAAGAGATGGTGAGTATATCTGGTCCCCTGTACTTGATCGGTTAAAAGTCTCAACTTCCCTGACAGGTAAGTTTCTCTTCTGAATTCCCTGTGGCATCCCTCTTGGTGAACTAGCTGAGCACTGTGTAGGAGAATTATTAATGTGCTTCATTCAAACCCTTTTCCCTGTCCACACTAAAGATGTTGCATGCAGGTGTGTTGCTACCAGGTTCTCTGTTGTTGTGAGGCTTGGTAGGGAGGTGTCTTACTGCACAAAGCCTTTCCTTCCTCTTGCTTTGGCATTGTCCTTCATCCTTGGAGTTGTGTCCCCTCCAGGGCTGTAAGCCAGTACTGCTGGCCATAGGTGAGATGGCTTCCCCTCAACCCACCCTCCTTGGGAGATGCAGCTGCATATTTTTAGTGTTATTCTTTGGAGGCTCTCAGACTAGAGGTGAATCCAGGATTTGAGTTGCTGAACTTGCCTTGCTGATTGTAAGAAGTGTGTGGAAAGGAGTTCTGCCCCTCCAGGAGCTTCTCCTCATCCCACTGGCACCTCTGCTTTTGGGGTGGGAGGGCACAAGAGCCAAAACGTGCTCCCCTTGAGGAACTGATTTATTTTGGACGAGCAGGTATTCCAGGCGCTCTGTAAGCTTTGACACCCTATCTTGGAGCAGCCTTCTAATGTTTTGCATTTCTTACCCGCGTACCCCGGGCAGAAGGGCATTAAAATAACTGCTGATGCAGAGCTCTCTATTTACTGAAGCACTGTCCCTGTGGTTGTGCTTTCCTCGCGCTCTGGCTCCTCCATCAGCGTTCTGAAGGCAAAATTTGCGTAGCTGGCCCAAGACAACTGTGGGCTGTAATAAAACTGCCAAGGAGCAAATTAAACAGAGCATTTAAGATGCTGTGAAGACAAACTGTGGTGCACACTTCTTACTGACCTGCTCTTGTTGGTTGTGAAAACGTGTGTAATAAGGTAACCTCTCTCTGACTGTCTTTTAATTGCTGGGTGAAACAAAACAACTGTCCAGGCATATATAGTTGTTACTGCAGCTTTGCATGAGTTCTTGTGTGCTTTCTGACTGATGGTCTTGAAATGAATTTTGATACGCCTCTTTTACAGGGAGCAGAGCAGGCCCAGAGTCCAGAGGTGGTTCGGAGGAAGAGGATACATCAGCTGAGCAAGAATCCAGTAAGAGAATTGCGCTCTCCATCTCCAGAGTCATACTCATGGCTGTGTGGGTTGCATGGGCAGTTTTCACAGCTGCATGTGCAGACTGGTTTCATGTGCAAATTTTACGTGAGGTTCTGCTCATGGAGTGTAGGCAAAACTCTGCACGCTGCAAACTGCAGACAAATCAGTGTGGGTCTGTCCAACATGAGCTGTGCTGACAGCCAAGCAAGTCAAAGTGCACCTTTCCCAGCATTTACGTGCAAAATGGTTGTGTGTCAACTGCTCAAACAGAATGAGAGTGGGTAGGTGCTCTGGGAGACGTGAAAGAGTGAAGCTTCGCTGTGCCAAGTCTTGCACTCTCATTTCTTTCTCTTTGTGGGAAGAGGCTTCATCAGCAGGTGCAGGGCTTGTGGTGTTTGACTTTGCAGCTCCACAGCTTTGGCTTCCGTGTCCAACGGCTTTAGAAGCCGGGATCTATTTTGAAGTGAAGCCAGATCCTTCAGAGGCCTTCAAGCACAGAAACTTGATGGTATTTGTCTTCTCTTTACTGCGTAGGTAGGCTGGGGGCAGGGTGTTTACACATGGTATCTGCCTTATCTGTGGTAAGTAGGCATCTGATAAAAGCAGTGACTGTATTATGATGCATTTCACGCAGTGATCACGGGGGTTTTCCTCTAGTGTAGAGACTGAGTGACAGTTACTAGTTGGTACTGCTCAGCTGTGGGTGTTCAAGAATACATCAGGCATAGGAAGGATGTCACTGCTATAGGTTGTCCTGGACATGGGAGGAACCTATCCAAACCCATCCCTGATTCACGTTTGCCCAGGCAAGAGCCAGTCCTAAAAAGAGGCCAAAAAGCCTTTTGTCTCTGAAAGGAGAGGTCGGGTAAAGGAGCGAAAGAAGGCGATGGAAGGATGAGTGGTATCTAGCTTGTCCTTTACATACCTTGTGTCTGCAGAGTGTCAAGTCATGGGATATGCAAAGGGCAAAACAGGTTAGCATGTTGTTTTAAGAGACACTGCTGCAGTGGCCAGAAGATAGGAGAAGAAAAATACATACTGAAGCACTGTATGTGGAACCAGTCCATTTCTCCTCTCTAATAGCAGAGACAAAGCTTGAAAAACCTGAGCAAGAGTTATCAGAACCACCAGAATCTCCAAAGCAGCCTCTTCAGCCCTCGGTTCCTGCTCCGCAGCAGGAGTGCCAGCCTCAGGAGCAGGAGCCAAGGAAGAGAGATGAAGGGCGAGAGCGGCGGCCCTCACAGGAGAAGAGAAGGGACATGGACCGGCACCAGGAGCAGCCTTCTCAGAGAGAAGCAGAGGGAGCCACACCGCAGGATGGTGGAGGAAGCAGAAGTGAGTGGCACAGGGTCCAATTTTGGATTCCTCTTACAGAAAGGGCATAATTTCACTAAAACCTCTGAAGGCTGTTTCTATGTTGTGCAAATCCATGGCATCAAGTGATGGTGGGCTGTCAAGCGCCAAAGGTGCTGATGAATTACCTTTAGGAAAGTTAATTCAGGGCAAGGTGGCTTCAGAATAGTACAGTTAACTTAGTACAGCAGCAAAAGTCTCTGTGGCCAGAAGTTCCCCTGGACTGAGCTCCTCTGAGGAGGGGCCTACTTTCTGCTCTGTTTTCTGAGAAGGAAAGGTTAGCAGTTGGAGGGGGTACTCTGAGCATCTTGCAAAGTGGAGAGAAAAAAAGTGATGTCTTCCAGACTCAACTGCAAAAAGCCATGCTGTTGCTTTGAGTGGGTTTAGTTTTACCTGTGCTGTCAAAACAAACAGATCTGAATTGTCTTTTTTACTACTTTTTCTTTCCTGGCCACCTCCCTCATTGCATTTCACAGCAATTATGCTGAAGCGTATCACGCGATTCACCCCGCCAGAAGTGATTGTGGGGCTGCTGGCTCCGTATGTGCGTCTCTCCACATCCAGCGTGCGCATCATGAAGAACAAGGCTGGCCGGATGGGGCAGACCTACGGCTTCATTGAACTGGATTCCCATGCTGTAAGTAGTTTCCTGCTTTCACATGCTCCCCCTGTTGGCGTTTGTAGAAGTAGAGAAACCACAGAAATGGAAGAAATAGCTGTACTTGTGAGGTAACATCCTAATTACCTTTCACTAGTATTAGACAAAAGTATTGTTTCCTGTCCTACGGTGGTCATCCTGTAAGCACAAAGCCTTCCTTTCAGGCAGGCTGGGTCTGGGAAACAGGCTTATGTTTCCTTCTCATGGATGTGAAATTCCCCTTTCCTTTAACAGGAGGCGCTGAGATTGCTAAAGATACTGCAGAATCTGGATCCCCCGATCTGCATTGATGGACGTACAGTGGAAGTGAATCTTGCTACAGGGAGGAGAAGGTACAGCCAGATGAGGCAGGGGGATTGTCCTTTGTGTGATATTCTGCGAAGCTAGAGCTGTGTTCTCAGAGCAGGTGCTTAAAAGTTGGCATGTGAATTAGCACAGATGTTCCTACAACCTAACAATATGTTGGAGAGCTGAAGGCATCGGAGCTAAAAGAAGCTTCAGTGATTGAGCAGTACAGGGTTAATCGTCATATTGCAAGGCCTCTTGTTGTTGTCCAGCTGTCAAATCCCATTGTGAAGGAGTTAATGGGTTCGGCTTTTTAAGAAACAGTTGGAGAGATTTGTCTTTAAAGAGAGTGTGGGCATAACTCCTGTGGAGACACTCATCTGCAAAGTCTCTCCGTCTCCTGGGACGGACAGAATCCAACACATGGCCAGTGAAGATAGTCTTTCTGCCTTTATTGATCCTGCTGATCATTTTGAGCATACTGAGCTTAATGTGAAGCCAGACTGACATTAACCTGTAACCGTTATCTCAACAGGAATGACTATGGGGAGCACGGTGACAACTCCTACTATGGCCCGGTAGGTCTGCACGGCTTCTCTGCAGATAGCTGGGGAGCGCTGGGGGTGATAGGCCTGACTTTGGCTTTTTCCCTTTGTGCTGCTGAAAGATCAACGTGTTTGAAGATGGCATGGCAATGTTCAAGTGTGCTCTTCACTGCTGCTGTGCCCCTAACCCTGTTTATAACATGCATAGAAGCGCAACTCCGAGTGCAGATGCTGCTTGACGGAGTTCTGGGCTGGATTAGTCTACACCGTGCTTTGAGAGAGTGACCTCATTGATGACTGATGTCAGTTCCTGGAGTGAATGTTTCTTCTCTAGTGCTTGTTACTAGACTACAGGGATGTTCCCATCCTGAGTGGGCGGGAGGCTTTGGTAGGAACTGCCCTGAGCACCTCATTTCAAGATTCATGGAAGCTACAGAGGTTTTGTGCTTTGCAACACTGTCCGTTGCTCTGTAGATGAAAAGCTACGCCTGCTTGTGCCCTATTGAGGGTAGCTAAATGAGCTGTTTCCCTGAGCTTCGGGCCTGTGAGAGGGAGGTGAAGCAATATGGTGTTTGTCAAAGAGTCTCTGATCTGTTTGTGTTGTTCACTTACTCCAGGGCAGAAGGGGCATGAGAGACAGGAGAGGCGGCGAATCGCAGAGACGCACCAGAGCGCAGTGTAAGTTAAGCTCTGCCTCACTCCTACTGTGGAGGCTTTTCTTCCTTAAAAGGGCACTGACATGTAGAAATCAGCCCAAAAATATTTTTAAAGGCTAAGAGTGGGTTTGTTTGCTACACCCACTTCTGAGTTCCTTTGCCAGCTTTGTTTAGTCACATTTTCCTATCTGATGGTGTGTTTCTCTCTACTCTTACTGTGCAAAAGTACAGGCAGATAAGGGGAACTTACTGCCTGCTTTTCCATGTTGTGGTAAACTGATGAGATAAAATCAGCCTGGCAATTACTAGATGAGACAGAAGAAAATACACTTTATGCAGCAGTGCCAGTAGCTGGAAGGACGCTCCCGATTGTTTTACTGACTTGTATGTAGTATCAGTGAGCTCTGTTTCATAGCACTTTGGAAATGAGAGGCATTCCTCGCATTACGGACCTACCCTTAAGGCCCTTGGCTTTTCCTGTAGAAACATCTTGCTCCTCTTTCTTGGAGCTTTCACGCACCCACGGGGGCGAGGCGGGTGGAAAGGATGTGGGGAGAGTCATCACTTTAAACAGGAGACTGTTTGAAAGAGCACAGATCTTCCTTGTTCACAGAGGTGGGTGGACACAGAGCCTGGTACTCATTACTCCATTCTTAGGGAAATTACTAAATTTCATATCTTTGGTAAAATCTTGTGGTCTGGTGATCTCAGAACAGCCCTTGTCAGTGTGTTTTGATGTGGAAGTTTTGCCAGAGTCCTAAAACAGAGCTGTGAAAACCTATCTCCTTTCTTACTCCTTAAAGAAAAGAAGATATGGGTCAAATGATGTGGGATAGTCATACCTCTCTTGCCAGGAGAGAAGAATTCTTTCCTACTCTTGATCCTTTCACCAGTGTAATAGTTGCTCATGCTTTTGCCTATGTAAAAGGCAAGTTCTACCTTTGGAAGACAGAGATGTTAACTCTTGTATTTCTGTTCAGCTCCATCAGATGTGTCCACGTACATTTATGATCCTGAAACCGGGAATTACTATGACCCCATAGCTGGGACATACTATGACCCCAGGACTCAGGTGAGTGCGTGGGAAGGAAGCTTTGCATGTAGTATGTTCTGCCCTTGTCTGGAGACATTTTGCAGCTGAATGCTGAAGACAGGCCAGGATGGGACAGCAAAGAGGCGGCTTTGTTTCTCTTACTCAGACCTGTGTGAAAGGGATGCACGTTCCAGAATATCAACTTAATGAGTGGCTAGGAATCAATTAGCTGAGTGTTGAACCAGTTACCCTGGCTGCCTCTTTGGCCTCTGAAGCCCTGCTTTTGGAGGGTGTTTGGTCTCGTCCTCATTGAGTAAAGTTATGGGCAGAGCATTCTTGGTAGATTTTATTGAAGACACCTGATTCTCTGTATTAAAAGATGGACAGCAGAGCTCTGCTTTCATCTGTGGTCTCTCTGCTCCCTGATCCCAACCAGAAATAGTTACAAGGATTCCAAAAAAAAGAGCCATCAGCAGAGATTCTCTGGGACTGTCATCTTATTTTCATGATGCTGGAGATGTCCATGTTCTGGGTGAGCAGGACAGTGCTCTGATGGCCTGGCTGTGGTAGAATGTCTCCTGCCCCAGCAAAATTCTGAAGCCTTTGCCCTCAGCTGTCTGAGGCTCTGCAATCCTTTCTTACTGTGCTGGTCTCCCCAGCCCGTAACAGACAATAAGCCCAATAAGAAGATTGCAGGGGTTTGGCTATGTCTGTTCCAAATGCCTCTTTCAGAGAGAAGTCACTATAGACGGGGAAGCCTGCTCGTCACCTACAGAGAGCAGAAGGCGGCGGCATGGGAGCCAAGAACGGACAAATGAAAGGAAGGAGCAGCACAGCAGGGATAACAGGGACAAAAAGGAGAAAGGGAAAAATACTTCTGCTAAGGTAAATCCCTCCAGGTATCAGAACGATCAGAGATCTGAGGCCAGGAGACTGAGGTAAGAGATGTTAGATATAGAGGATTCAAAAAGAGAGGGACAGTAAAATGGATTAAATACCTGGGGTGACCAGCAGGCCAGGATCGTCGTTGCTGTCTGGCCAGGTGGGAGTAAATTCCTGAAATTTTTCTCTTGTGACATTAAGTCAGGGCTTCTCATCCCTTCTTTAAGGTGAAGGATTCATAAATACCCAGATAACTGACACACATTTCATTCATGCTGCTGAAAACACCCAGCTGTTGTGACAGAGCCAACAGAACAAGCAGAGATATTTAAACGTAGCAAAGCAGATAATAACGGAGATTGAGCTGTGCTCTAACTGCAGTTCCTGTCCCCTCCAAACAACACAGAGGGGCAGGAAGATGAGACAGGCGGTGCAGATGGGCTGCAAAAGTGAAGCGAGATCAAATCCAGACAGGAGTCTGTGAGGACACCCTGTACAGTCCCTCCCAGAGTCCAGCCCCAGTGGTGGGGTAGTGCCCTTCAGTGCTGCTCCCAGTGAGCAAACGTGGTCTCCCCAGTGTGGGAAGCCGCTGACTGGGAGTAGGTGCCGAAAGTGGTGTTTGAGCATGGGTGCTTGGAGCAGGGCCTTCCGCAATCAGTGCTGTGATACTGACTGGACCTGAGGAATGCGGGAGAGTTGATAGAGGTGATTGAGCTGTGAATGGAGAATCTTTGTTTCCCTCCTTGCCCGTTGGTCTGGATATGCTCTATGGCGTGACCAGTCCTAGGCAATTGGGACCTCAGGGGTGTAATTGTCCCTGATGTTGGTACCAAGTCAGCCAAGGAGTCTCACCTGGTTTGGAGGATGCCTGCTCTCAAGGGCGCTGACCTAGGAGAAACATGGTGTTGCCTGAACGGAGGGTGAAAGCATCTTCAGTAGAAATCTTCCTGTCATTTTTTGTGGCTGCCTTGTTTCCATGGATGCTCAGAAGTGGCTTCCTGGCTGCTGTGTGCACTCTTGGACTCCTGTGCTACTGATGGCCTAATGCCCAACCTTGGGTTTTTCAGAATGAGCCTGGAGAGGAGAGATTCTTTGCAGAAGACGTCTTCAAAAAGCCATTGCCTCCCTCTGTGAAAAAGGATGAGAGTGCAGGCCTGGTAAGATGTTGCGTAGCACTTGTCTTTCCCCCAAGCATGAGTAGCTAATGAACTGTTAAACTAGAGCATGTCCAGGGCTTCAAACCCGTTCTCTATAAAGCATGTAGACATGAAGCTTCACCCCAGCCTACTCTTTTTACTGCCGAGCATACAAGTGAGCATCACAGGCTCATTCTGTTGTGATACTGGGGGATTGCAGTCTCTGGTGTTTTCTGTCCAGTACGAGGAAGATCCTGAAAACACCACCATGCTGGTTGAGCCTCGCCATGTATTGTGCCATAGAGAAAACTGGTGGTGGTCTCCTTTCCCTTCCCCACCTATGGTACTTGTGCTTTGTCTTGTTTCTCACAGGCAAGCAGGACTGTGACTCTTCCTGGAGCGATGGGTTTCTCTGCTCCCATGCTGGCTGACTGTAGGGGTGGCTTTGTACCGGCTCTCATGTCTGTTGTGCACACACAGAGGTGTCCAAGAGTGACTTGGCCCTGTCCCAGCTCCCTCACTGATCTGAGGCACAACTGGGGCAGCTGTCAGTGTCACAGTCTGGCAGAGAGTGAGAGTGGAGCGGGAGGGACAGCACGGTGAGCTGCTGCAGCTCACCAGGTTCCTGAAACGAAGGGCGTAGCTCCAGGAGAGCTATGAATTCCCCAGAATGGGAACATCTCCCACGAAAAGCACCACCTCATTTCTGCTAGCTGCCTGGTTTCCTTGGAGGCCTGTTTAAAAGGGTGCTTAGCTGTTGGGTGTGCTTGAGTCTGTGCTGTGGCAATCTTAACATCTGATCTTGACCGTTTCAGAATGAGACTGGAGAAGAGAAGTTCTCTGCCGATGTCTTTAAAAAACCATTACCTCCCTCTGTGAAAAAGGACGAGAGCGCAGCCCCAGTAAGTGGCTCCATAAGACTGACTTCTGACTTGTTTGAGCCTGAGTAGAAGACGAGGGAGGCTCACCAAAGCCTGGCTGTGACTTTGGATGGCAGAGCTGCTGGCTTTTTATGCCAGAGGAGGGAGCATTGGAGACAGAACAGTGAAGGCAGTTCATTTTATAACTCTGAGCTTCTTTGCGGGCTTCTAGCATGGGGAAATTTAATACCTGCATTTAAGCAAGGTCTCCTCTCTCAAGCAGTCCTCAGGCAGAAAACTCTTCCAGCTGCCTCCAGACTGAGCCAGGCCAAAGCTTCATTGCCAGAGGGAGTGACTAACAGCTCCCTGCCAAACAGCTGCTCCTTCGGACAACTTCTTGTGCTTAGGTGTGTGGTGAGAAAGCCTGGCACCAAAGCACAGCCTGTCTAGAGGGCAGAAGGGCTTTGACCTGTGGTGTTTAAATGCTGGCCACCCAGCTTCTTTCCATTCCCTGCCTGTGCTGCCAGGATGCCGTTCTCTGGCTTTTGGCCTGGAACAGAGCAGAACTCGTGAGGAGATTGGTTAGGGAAACAGAGTTTGGTGCTACAAATTGTCACGTTTTTCTGCCTGTTCCCTCAGCCCAAGGTGGTGAACCCTCTGATAGGACTTCTGGGAGAGTATGGAGGAGACAGCGACAATGAAGAGGAGGAGGAAGAAGAGGAGCCGTCACAGGCGCAATGGCTGCCGCCTCCCCACCCACCAGCACAACGTGAGGAGCCGCCGAGGAAGGCCAAGGCCAACGACGAGAAGCTGACCGACTGGAACAAACTGGCCTGCTTGCTATGCAGGAGGCAGTTTCCCAACAAGGAAGTGCTCATCAAGCACCAGCAGCTTTCCAACCTGCACAAGGTACGGGGGAGCTGGTGCCTGGGGGGGGCTGCGTGCGTGCTGCAAACTGCCTTTGGCTCAACAGCTTTGTGATCCGCAGGGAAAAACGCGGGGCTTGGGTGGAAATAGCTGTGCTGAGTTTGGCACAGCAGCGGGCAAAGTTCCCATCAAAGCGCTGTTCAAACTATTGTGTGAGCTGCTTGTTCCTGCCGCGGGCGTGCTGTAACATCAACGTGTGAGTTTTTAAGCTGTAGTGAGATAACTCAGGCTTGGGGAGAGCGGGGTGCTGGCACACATAAGTGTGATAGCAGTAAGAACTTGGCACGTGCCTCCCCGTGCTCTGCGCTGCCTTGGAGCTCTTGCTTCTAGGAGGGCCACACTGCACACAGGTTAAAACAGGACTGGTTACCTTCCTTACTGTGGAGTGGAAGGGTCCTGGCCTCTGTGGGGGAGCAGTCTGGGCTGCGAGAGAAGCTGTTGCACCTGGTGTAACGCTTTGCCTGTGCTCCTTATGGGGGGAGCAAATGACCCTGACAGCTTGTATCCTCTGCTGACGCTGGCTTCTGTTTTGTTCCTTCCAGCAAAACCTGGAGATACATATGAAGATCAAACGATCTGAGCAGGAACTGGCGTATTTGGAGAAGAGAGAGCGTGAGGTGGGTGTGCGGTGGCGGGCAGACTTCTGTTTGTGTTCCTGCAGTGGGAGGGTCTTGGTCCCAGACAGACCCTCCGCTTACGGACCTGTATCTGCAGCCTGGGCATCAAATGCCTCCCAAAGAGGCTTAGACTGAACTGTGGGCACACTCTGCACCTGTGGATAGTGCTGTGACTTCTAAGAGCAAGTCTCCTTCCTCCCAGAGCAGTCGAGTGTGGTTTTGTTGCGCTGCAAGCTGGCATTGGGCTGTGGGCTAAGCGGGACCCTGATTTCATCTAAAATTGGTGCAGTGTCTGGGCTGCTGGTACCTGGCCAGGAATGGGAGAGTTGTAACTCTCAGTTGTTTGGAAGGTAGCAGAGCTGTTCCTGGTACCGTAGATGGAAGGCTGCAAAACCACAGGTCAGCCCAACAGGTGCCATCAGGACAGAATAAGTGGATTGTGGGTCCCAGAAACGTTCAGAGTTTGTGGGGTCCCAGGACAGACTTCCAGCCAGCTGCGGATGAGATGAGACCTGGCTGCAGAGCCATCTCCTGTGGAGTGTTGAATCCTTCATAGCCCCCGTACTTACTTTGTTCTTTCTTTTATGAAGGGGAGATACAAAGACAAAGGAAATGACCGGAGAGAGAAATTCCATGAGGTGGATTCACCAGAGAGGAAACGACTCAGATACGATCGGGACTCGGAGAGGTAATGGATGCTCTTGGTTGGATCTCTGTGGGCTGCTGATGCGGGATGACGTGTGTGCTGCTGGCACACCGAGGCAGGAATCGGCCAGTGGTGTGTATCTGCAAGAGTAACAGCCTAGCCAGACTGTGATTCTTGTGGGACAAGAGAACTCAGACTCACACTTGTGAGCCTGTTGTGCTGCAGGACTTTTCAGAAAGGACAGGGGAGGGCCAGGGGTGTGTAGTCCAGGGAAACAAGGGTTTGGGGGAAATCTGAGACAAGCTGTGTGGTGCTGGAGGGGTGGGATGTGGGGTTTGAGTGTGCCTGGCCCGGCAAGGGAGCAGAGTGCAGCCTGTTCCCATCCACCTCACCCTTAAGGCACTTGCTGTCCTCCTGTCCTGGCACCTCACTGTTGAAAGAGCGAGCAGAGCTGTGTTTCATCTGCTGCGCTGACTCAGAGGAAAGCTGGAAGCTGTTTCCATCTCGTTCAGAGGAGGTGCAGGAAGAAAGCGTGTGCTGTGCGCAGCTCTCGAAAGGCCTGCCTGCTGTGAGCTCCCGTGTTCCGGTGGGCTGAGGAACTGCGAGGCGTGTGTTGAACACAAAACTGGTTATGTACCTGCTCCCTCCTGGTGCAGCACCTCAGCAGGAGACCTTGCCTCCATGACTTGCAGTTTCAAAATCCGCATCTTCTCTTTCCTCTGCTTTACCGGAAAAGCTGTGAATAAACTAAAGCAGTTTGTGTGCAGTGTGATCAGCAGCCAGAAAGTAGAACTTGCCTGAAGGAAGCTGGTTTTGTGCTGAGCAATTTTCAAAACTATGGATTTTGGTTAATGATCTTGGATGAGTAACGATGAGGTGGGAGAAAGGGAGCCCGAATCACCACCGCACCTGTTGGGCTAAATGACCGCAGCGCTGGGAGAAAAGAAAGATCTAACAGAGCACTAGGGATTAGACTTCACTTTCTAGCTATTGCTAAAGCTCAGATTAAGAAAGGCAAGCACAGAATGCTCCTGGCTTGCTTGTACCATAAATATTTTGGAGCCTGAGCTCATTTCCTGTGCCCTGGTGTATTTTCCCCTGAGGTGGGACAAGGAGTTACGTGGTCAAAGGTGTCGGAGCCCTGCACACAAAATCACCATGTTGGTTTCCTTGGGTGGTGTGCTTCTTGCAGGCTACTTGGGTATCCCACAGGAGAGGCTGGAATGTCAGTGAAGGTGCTGTTAGCAGAGCTAAAAATTCCTGGCATGTGTTTGAGGCGTTGCAAAACTGGACAATTGATTCTGCCTTTCTTGCAGTGACTATGACCCCAGGATTGATGCCAACAACAAAGGGAACCGAGTGTTGCAGCCCATGGGGTGGAAGAAGGGCTTTGTCCACAATCAGCAGGGCACGGCATCGCCGATGGAGGTGAGTCTTCCCTTCCTTGCCAAACACATCACTGTCCTGCAGCCAGTAATGTCTCCCAAGGCAGCTGGAGGGAGTTCCCAGCCGGAACAAGAGTCAGGCTGCGAGTCTCGGCACCGCTTGATGGAATAATCTGTGTGCGCTGATTAACTTTGCAGGCTGGGAGGGGCTGCAAGGATGTTGGCAGTGGAAAAAGGTTAGAATTTGTATGGGTTTGGAGGGGCTGAGAATTAGAGTAACAGTGAGTAGGGAGGGTGATTAATACCTCCCCAAAGCCAGGGCGGGGTTGAGCAGGTCACCAGCTCAGCACTCTGCAGCTGGGGGAAAAGGTGAACCTCCTCTGGGGAGGTGTGAGCACAGCCAAAGCCACAGGGCACCTGATACTGTCTGCCGCGCTTGTGAGGCTCTCCCTGCCGTTCTGGACTCTGGACTTCCGAAGGGAGTCCAGGATACGTCGTCCGATGAGGAGCAGAGTCCCCTTAATTTGCCGCAGAGGGTTTGTCTGACAAGCGGCCTGAGGCAGGGGCTGCTCTCCCTTTCCCAGAGGCACACGAGCAGCACCGCCTGTGTGGCTGCCGTCGCTTGCAGCGGCAGGTTTGTCGCCTGGCTGCCTCGCTGCCGTGGTGTCAGAGCTTCGCCGAGGGGCAGGCAGCTTGCAGCGCAGCTCACGTTGCGAGATTCAGCTTGCGGTCGAGCGTATCACTAAAGGCAAATATTTGAGGCTTCATGACGCGTGTTTGCCTGAGCCTACGCACACACAGCAAGATTCCCTCTTCAGTGCAGACAGCAGGAGCCGGCCCCCGCTGTCGCTCAGTCCTCACGGAGAGTTTCCTGTGGCCAGAAAACAGACTTTGTCAAAAAGCCAGCTCCAGCGATGTGCTCTGGGAGGTCGGACCCCCCGATCGGGGCCCCCTGGACTGGACAGAGCAGCTGGTTGCAAAGCACAGCGCTCGTACAATTCCTCTAAAGGCCTCCCAAAAGAGCCCTAGAGATGTGCTTTCTTCCCGCTTCCACGTCAAGCTGGGCAAAGCCGTGTGCGCACTGCAGCCCCGCAGGACTTCCGGCTCTCGACCTAATTGATGACATCTTTGGTGTTCAGAGAAGTCGGACTCAAAAGCAGGAGAAACTTTCAGCCTTGAGCCTGCTCTCCTGGGCTAACTCCAGGCAGGTATTCCTGAATAATTCAGCCGCTGGCTGCGAAAGCCAGGCGTTAAAAACTGGTTGAAATTCCAAGTGAGCTACCAGAGCCCATGGGAACTCTATTAGAGGAGAGAACAGCTGAGCTTGTGCAAATGCAGGCTAACTGCAAACAGCTCCCCGGGAGCCCAGCTCTCTCGCTGGCACTTTCCTTTGCGCCGTTTCCATCGTCGCTCGCACGCGGTGCCAGCGCTGCCTGCTTTGGCTGCCCGCGCCCGCCCCGCCGTATGCTCGTGCTGGTCTCCCCAGCCGGTCCCTGTGGTTTCATTCTCGCCGGGCAGTTGCTGGCTCTGTTTTTGTTGCCCGCAAAGGACCGATAGTTTCTTCTGAACAGCTTTTGGAGGAATTTAATCTGAATTTTTTGGTTTTCCTCCTCTCCCGGATCCTTGCGGAGCAGTCAGCTGTCCTGAAGGCACCCGGGGGAAGCTTTTTCTTCACGGGCAGGCGGGGAAGAGGAGAAATCACTAACATGAGCTGTGTCTGTTTTCAGGCAGAAAATCGGAAGAAGGGCCCCGGCCTGGGGGCCCAAGGGAAGCCCAGCAAGAGGCAGTCCAACGAGACCTACCGCGACGCCGTCCGGAGAGTCATGTTTGCCCGCTATAAGGAACTTGAGTGAATGGTGGTGAAAATCCCAAGCCTGTCTCTCTCCATCTCCGTCTCCTTCTCTCTGTGTCATGTTCTCTTGGGGGTTTGGTCTTTTTTTTTTTTTTTTTTTTTTTTTTTTTTTTTTTTAATTGTTACAGGTTTTGCTGCTAGATTTTTTTTTTTTTAATAAAACTGAAAAGTTATCAGTCTCTTGCCTAAAATGGCCTGTTTTAAGAGCATGTGATGCTTTGGAAGATTCCTGTTGTGTTTAGGTCTCTGCTGGTGACGCTTGTGGCCGTGTCGGTGGGGCTGGAACAGGTTTGGTCGCTGTCCTGCAGTGCATTCCCTGCAAGCTCGGGGACAGATGCTCCTGGTGCTGTGTACATGGGTCAGGATGTGAGCTGGGAGCAGGAATTCAGGAACAGGAGCCACCTGTGTGGGATTCATCCTGCCTGTTAGCAAGGACAACTGGCTTTGATTAGTAGCAAGAGCTTAATGGCTAAAGTTGGGCTCACTAATGCTGGGTGTGATCTGGGCTTCCCAACCAGTGCAGAGCCCTCCTCTTCCTCCCCACAGAGCAGGGGAGGGCTGGATCTGGTGGCAGTGGTGTTGGGGACCCTCGTGGGGAGCGTAGCCGTGCTGGTCCGTAGTGGCAGGGGCTGTGTTTGTCCGAGGAGAAGCCATTTTGGACAAGCGCTGCTCACGCAGCCCATGCTGTTTGGCCAAAGCACGGTGAAAGGGGGGGTGTGTGTGTGAGCACAGCAGCGGCTGCAGGTGACGAGGCTGAGCGTGGCTCGTGCAGATCAGGACAGTGCCGATGGCCGGTGGGAGCAGATGATGTGGGGCTACAGGTTGGGAAGCTCTGGGTAATGGTGATGATGGTGCTTTTAATGGGCTGTGACCCACAGAACCCCGATGGCTCTGCCAGAGTGGAAATAGGAAGCAGTTGTGGTGGCACGAGGTCTGGAGAAGCAAGCTAGTGGTCTAGAGTCTGGAAATTATTCGAGCACAAGGGGTGGCTGCGATGGGACATCGTTCTCAGCGGCACTGGAGGGAAGCGGGGGATCTGGGAGCAGATCGGTAGCTGCTGCACAGGCTGTCCTGCGCATGCCAAAAATGAGCACCCACAGAGCATCATTCCCAAACGAGGGAAGCTTTGCAACCACCAACTGCAGGAACCTTTATCTGATTTTATTAATTTGCTAAGTGGGTACGTCCATCTTAGTGAAAACCTGTTAACGACTGATGAGACGTGATTAATTACAAGATAATAAACCAGATAAATGTAGGAGCAGCTTCCTTTGGGCAGATGGACCTCACTAAATAATGTATGTTCCTTGGCTTAGCTTTGCCTTCGCTTGCTTGTTCGTTTGTGGTTGGCACGATGTGTGTGTGGAAGGAGAGGCAGCACGGTGCTTTCCCACAGCCGATTGCCAGGGCTCAAGGCAGGAACAAGAGAGGAGCAGGAACAGACTGCAGTGAAAAGAGAAGGAAAAAACTGATTTAAAAAAGCCCTAATTGCAGGGTGCATCTGTCTCCAATCAAGAGAAATCCTTTTTCTCTCACTCAAGATAGATCTTCCTCCCGTTAGTGATGTTAATCATAGAAAAACTTGATTTGTTGGCTTCCATTATTTTAAGGACCATGGTAAATGGTTATGGGAAATCGCAAATACTGCGTGCAGCTTAGGACGCTGGAACAATACCACGTTACGTGCAGGGGTGTGGGGTTTCGAGGGGATGCGCTGGGTGTGGTTTGAAAACACCGCTCACCCCGACTGAGGAGAGCATCCCAGTACCGGCTCATGGAAAATCGAGGTAATCCCCGTGTTTGATACTGGCTTAATTCCTCTGAATTCCTGCTCCCCGAGGTGACCCAGCGAGCCCCTCTCCGTGCTCCCTTGAAGACGTGCCTGTGTATGTGATGTACGTACATACATCAGTAGGCACGGTGTCTGCCCGTGCTGCGCATCAGCTGCTGGATATCCAGGATTAGGGAATGTGGAGGAGCCCTCCACAGGGGCTGGGATGAGGTAACTGGAAGAAATAAATGGAGTGAGAAGCTAGAAGCACTAAAAAGAAGCACCAAGCCAGAAAACCTCATACTCTCTGAGGAAAACAGCAGCATATGTGATGTAGAAACCCCCAGTATTTATCACTGGTATCTCGTTTTGATGGCTTTAGTGTTTTTTAAAGGAAGGTCCCCAAAATCCCCAGCTGTATTGCAGCTACCTTTGTATCTTATTATTATTTCGTTTGTATTTCCAAGATTACTCACAACTGTGCTGTTGCCATGCTCAGCCTGTTGTCTCGCGTGCCATCCTGTGGTGACGGATATGACTGAAGATTGCAGTTTATTTTTTGGGAGGTCCCGGTAAGAGAATCGGAACAGATCACAGGGTAAGTCGTGTGTTGGAGCAGTTACTTGGCGTGGAAACGTTATTCACAGGAGGACTGGGGTGATCTGTAACCAGTACCAAGGTTGGTGTGAATGGAAGTGTTGTGCAAGGAAACCTGGGCAGAAAAGGCAAAACAAGGGGTTGGAGAGGATGGCCTGTGTGGGTGAGGAAGGACATGGCTCCTGGTGGTGCTGGTGCCAGGCCGTGCTCAGCACGGGGATGCTTTTAGGAACAGGAGCCATGGACTTCATGTTGGCCAGTTTGGGGGGATCAAAGGGGAGGCTGAGCCTCCCACCAGTTAGAGGGTGGGAAGCACAGGCAAGGCACTTCAACCTCTGCCTGATTGGAGGCAGGGTCCGTCTTTGAGCCACAGAGGCTGGTAGGCAAGGAGGCTGCTTCACACATTGGAGAGTCTCTGGAGTGAGAGCCGCTTGCCCCTCCTTTCCCAATGAAAAGCAAGTAAAAGGTCTTTGTTTTCCAGAATGTATTCATATTAATATCGATACAACAGTGATTCAGGACCTTGCAAGTGGAAAACATTAATGTGAAGAGCTGGAGCTGTGCTTTCTAAGAAGAAAACAGCAAGGTGGGATGAGGGAAGTGTTTGTGAAGGGGAAGGGGAAAAATAAAGCAGTGAATGTGCTTCCAGGACAAGCTAGAGGCACGCTGTCCTGCAAGGTGGGTCGGGTAAAACACGTGCTGCTTTTTCTCCCTCGTGCTCTCTCCGGAGTCCATTCTAAAGAGCAGAAGTGCCACAGCCTTTGGCTGAAGTGTGGTTCCTGCTCAGCTCCCCACAGTAAGGGGGGCATGAGCTGTGGGGAGCAGAGCCAGCCGGCTGCGGCCAACGCTCCATGGTGAACACACGCCGTGGGGCGACGAGGTCCGCGAAGGCAGGAGTCCGTGTCTTCTTCTGCAGAGCAAGTTCTGGCTGGAGCGTGTGAAGGTGGACCTGGGAGAGCAAAAGGCAAGTTGCTGGGATGCACAGATCTCCCTGATCTGGCAGATCCACTTGGGCACCCTCTCTGAAGTGCTTTATACAGTTTGTCACAGGAAAAAAAAAAATAAAAAAAAATCAAATCAAGCCCAAGCACACCCACTCCATCAACAGTGGCATAAAACCCTCTGTTTTTCTCAGAGGCAAAACCTGCTGCTCCGTAAAAGGGGTTTGTACCACCCCGCTGCAAGTGAGACGAGAAAAACCCAGCGCCGGGGATTTCTTGTGTCGTATAACACGTGCGGCTGCTGCTGGAGGGCTGGGGCGTTGCACGCTCGTACGCGCGGCTGGACTCGGCACTGCGGTGAATCCTCAGCAGGCGAAGCTCTGCCGGGACGCTCCCCGGGCTCAGGGACGCCAGCCAGCAGAACGCCGGTGGGATGCGGCTCTTCCACCGGTAAAATCTTCAGGAGAGCACACGTTGCAGTCAGCTGGTTTTATGTCGCTTTCAAAGGAATCCACAGGCCTTCTCTCTGTGGGAAATGAAAGTGTGATAGAAATCACGTGCCTTCAGTTAAATATGGGAAGAGGAGTGTCATGAACGGTTTTACTCATTTAATGTTTTAAGACAAGAGGTACAGGGGTTTAGCCTTCAGAGGAGGTTGTTGCTCCCCCATTTTAACGCAGGTTATGTATTTTTGTATTTATCCAGAAACATACAAGAAAGACCATTCTATTTTTGTTCCTTGCACCGGGATGTTATGCTTTCAAACATCAACAAGTATAATCCTTGTGGAAGTGTGCTTTCATAGACTGCCATCCTGCAGCACAAAGGTTCAAGGGAAGATTAATGACTCCATAATGAAGTCACATAATGACCGGAATAGCTGAGATCAGCACGGACACTAGACTTGGCCAAATTCTGAATTTATTTTTTTTTTTGCCAGCACGTTCTGAAGGGGACGTGGTTTGGCCAAGTTGCTGCTGGGGTGTGTGTGGGGAAGGGGTTGGAAGGGACAAGGTGGCACGAGGCAGACATTTCCCATTCCCCCAATGCCCTGTTGGGGTGTGTCTGCTCCAGCGCCTTGATTTGGCTCAGAGGTGCAATTCTGAAACTGATCTCCCACCTTTCCCCATTTCGCTGCGCTTTGGCTTGTGTCCTGGACAGCTCGGGCTTGGGAGAGCATCAGCTGGAGCCCTTTCAGCCAAAACCAACTCGAGTGTGCACCAGGAACCCACCTCATGCTCCCCAGCCGCTGATGGGTGTTCCAACGGCAGCTTGTGCAGAGTGAAATACTCATTGTGAAGGTGTAGAGCACACGTTGGGTCCTCAGCTCCCGCTCCCGCTGGGGCATCCTTCTAGATTTCCCTTTCCATAACGTTTCATAGCTGGAACCACTTGTGGACTAGAGCTTTCCTTTTGAAAAGCCAGGCAGTGGTGGGGTGCGGTCCCTTGCCTTTGGTCCCCATCCACCCTACTGCATTTCAGTTTCCTCAATTCCCCAGGAAAAAAAAAAAAAAAAGGAAAAAAAAA
>WHYT01016049.1:72651-94617 GCA_009806455.1 Tetrax tetrax
GGGCGCCCGGGCCGGTGAGTACCCGAGGGATTGTTCTAGTTTTTTGACTTATTTACAAACCTGGAAGTTTATAAAGACCTGGAGTAGCCGGGCTCGGCTGCCTGGTTTCTCTCCGCGGGACCCAGTAGGACCCAGTGGGACCAGCTCAGCCTGGGGTGTGGGTTGAACTGGGGCTGATCCCCCGTGGGCTCGTCTGCTTTCGGGGTCTGCGCCGCTGCCTTTCTGCATCCACGTGCGGAGCGACTCCGCTCGCCTTTTCCCTGCTCCGACAGCGAGAGCGGAGCTCGTTCCGCTGCTCGGTTTGCCGTGGTACACGATGAAAAGTTTGTGGTAATAATATTTTCTGGTTACGTCTATTAATGCCTTAACCTGGATGCCAGGAGGGGTCATTATTAAGTTTTTTTTGAGGCTTCTCGACTTTGATGCTCTGCTGCTAAGGTTTAACGGCCCCAAATCCCGTACTGGACAGATTTTTCGCTGTCTAGTCCATGCTGGGAACTTTTCCACTGCCCAAAGACAGCTTTGTCAGATTTCCCCTACCCCAATAAAAATCAGTCTTTTGCCTCAAACTAGTTGTGACAGCCTTGGTCTGAGGGGGAAAAAAACCAAAAAAAAAACCTCTCCGGTCTGTGAGGGGAATGTCCCCTGCTCAGGCTTCATGGAATCTATCAGGACAGGGAAATTGTCCTTCTTCAGCCTCCCTCTCTGCAGTGTCTCAGCTCTGGGAAGCCTCGGGACACACCACAGAGCAGGGAGAAAAGACAGAGCCTGAGAAATGCCGGGTGCTCCGAAGGGATCCTGTAACAAACCATCCTGCTTGGAGGCATTGCAGAGCCTGGGGCCGGCCGGGAGTCGGGAGCCTCACACTCCTCCAGTGTCTTGAAAGCGATGGGTGGACGTTTGGGTTGTGATACTCCGGGTGAGAGGATGGGAGAAGGCTAAATGTTTATTTACACCTAGAAACAAACAGCAAAACACTTGGCAAACTCAAATGAAGACAAAGAGGGTTATTTCTTCCTCTCCTTGAAATAAGACTGTCTCTGGCATCAATTACAGCTCCTGAAAGTGTGGGGCAGCTCTACCCGGAGCCTGGCCGAGGGATGCGCTGTCGCCTGGAAAATCATCAGGAGACACCTAACAGCCGCAGGTTGTGCCCGTGGCTGCCTTCGGTTAAGCAGTTTATTCCCCATAAGGAATCACCACGTTAATCCGGCTGCTGAGCACTGGCGTGAGAGTGGGGAAAAAAAAATCTAAAAATCTAAACGTTGTGGGGAAAAAATGTGGAAACCAGCATTTTTTGAGGCAGCCCCGTGCCCAAGGGCAGAGGGAAAAGTGCTCTAGGAGAGCCGGTGTCAGGACAGCAGCTGTTCCGCACACATGCCGGCCACGCGACCCGCGCGCAAGCCGCAGGGAGCTTTCTCTTTGCCAAGCGGAGCGTGTCCCAGCTTTCCATCGGCCGGGCCTTGAGCGGCCTTCAAAGGGAGGGGGGGTCTGGTGGCCCCCACGGGTCACCGACTCGACACGGTGGGTTGCTGTAACCCATAGGTTTCTCCTGCAGGGTTTCACGGTGTTGAGAAACGACAGAGACGCAAACACCCTGTGATTTATGAGCCGGGGATGGGGGAGTCAATTGGAAAGCCGGGCGGGAGATATCAGCTCCATAAGAAATATGGGAAGAATTCATCCCTAATCTAATCTCACCAAATTCCACAAGGATGCAAGACAGGGATCGTTCTCTCCGGGTCCTTAGGCTGAGATTTAAACAGGAAACCCCCAAGGGTGGAACTCATTCTCCCAAATCCCAGTGCGCTTCTGCGTGGAGGCCGGCGAGAGGGTGCCACAGCCCAAGCCCTCTCATTTGGCTGGGCAAGAGGTGATGCCAGGCCGTGAGGCTGCCGAGCAGAGGGAGCGGGAGCCGAGCCCGGGGTCCTTGGCAGGGCTCGTGGCTAATGATGCTCTCTGCCAAACCGAGCCCCTGAGCCGGCGGGGCTGGCAGGCGTCCTCACCGGCGAGGGTTTCTGGCTGCCTCGTTCCGCTGTGCTCCTGTGACACCCTCTCAGGGGCTGTTTACAGCAAGGATGGAGATTTATTATAAACCTTGGCTCCCAGACTCTCGGAGCTGCCTCTTCCTCCAAGTTTGGTCTATCCCCGCTCCGGCTGGGATTGCAGCGAGAGGCGGCTCAGAGAGCACGGGGTAACTGGGTCTTCACAGGCACTGTCTCGCACCGTTACAAACCGGGTGTTGAAAGCAAAGACAGGGAAATCGGTCAGCTGAGTGACCCCTGGCCCTGGGGGCAGCTGGGAATGGCTTTCGGCCAGGGAATGGGGGGATGTACCCAGCCTCACCTGCCCACTTTGAGGAGCTTGGAGCTCCGGAGACCCCGCTGCACCCTGTTCGGGGTGGCAAGGAGGTCCCGTGGAGGACAGGCTGGAGTGGGAAAGAGGGCAAAAACAGCGTTACCTGTTCTGAACTTGGGGCCTCTCCGGTCCCTGCAAGCCACCCATCGCCTCCCCACCTCCTCCCCACCGCTGCCCGCTCGCAGGAGCCGGCTGTGCCTTCTCCGACCCTTTAAGACTGGGGAAACCGAAGCACAGGGTGACGAAATGACCAGTGTTAATGTTGCAGAGCTGGGCTCGCAGCACAGGGGACCAAGTGGTTTTGCTTCCCTGTAGACTTGATTATCCCAAATCACAGCTGTAACAATCCAGCATCTACCTGGCCCAGGAGTCACAGTGATTTCGTGGTACCTGGGAGGGAGCACTCCGTATTCCCGGCAGCAATAAGCCTTTATTATTCCTCGATGCGGGCACTGTAGGATATTTGGGCTCTGCCACCTCCATACTCAGCAGCCCCACGTACCCCCCAATCCACCCCCCGGCTCCGCTGTACCTGCAGGCGTGCCACGCGCACGCACTGGGCCGGCACAGCCCAGCTCCGGCAGTGGGATGGCATGGCACAGGGCGCAATGGTCGCCAGCGTCATCCCCAGTTGGCTTGGGAAGCCTTCCCAGGATATGGCTTCCCTCAAACAATGCCGTTCCCCGGCCGCGTGGGGTTATTGTTCTCGCCTCGCGCGCTGGCGAGCTGCCGTTTATTGTGCGCAGGGACCACTCTGCTTCTCCCACTGCTGAGCTCAGGTTTATTTCCCTGGTTTTTTTCTTCCAGAAGGAGACCACTGATGTCAGCTAATTTGGCCGGAGTGCTTTGTAGCACACAAAGAAAAAAAAAAAGGAGGCTTTCAGTTTCAATCTGTCCATTGTGCATTGGGAGGAGAGCTGGTCTTCCCACGGTACGCGGTCCCACGCGGGCAGGTGGTGGCAGCTCTGCCACCATGCGCTGCTACGCGCTTGCTTGCGCACGGGCAGCGGCAGAGTCAGGCTCGGCGCTGAGCTTTCTCAGAGCTCCGGTCTGTACTGTAGGAGGATGACCTGCTGTCTGGAGGAAGGTGGGACACTTGGGGTCAATCCCTGCCCTGCCAGGGCTCTTGTTCGGCCACAGACAGGTCGCTTAGTCCATGTGCGCCTCAGCTGCCTGCTGGAACGATGATGGCCACGGCGGCCAGCTGCAGTGTCTCCGCTGGTCGCCGATCCTAGGAAACACCCTGCTCAGGAGCCGCAGCCTTGCTCCGGACAACTCCCTTCACCGCGGCGGAGCTGCTGGGCTGGGGGCTGCGAGGTTGCTCAGCCGCTCTGACCGGAGCTGACCCCCGGGTGAAGCCGCGTTTCCTGAGCGGCGTCCCGGAGCATGAGGAGGCTGCCGGAGCGTGGTGCTCCGCAGGGGTCCCAGGCTTGCAAGCCAGAGAGCTTATCCAGGCTGTAATTACCGAGGAGCCCAGCCAAGAGGCTCTGAGAAGAAGCAGATAACAGTGCAGGCACCCTCCATCCTCATTAAAATACTTTCTCCGGCAAAGCCCCCCACGCCTGCCCAGCCTGTTCCAATTAGCGCAGCGGGCAAGGGAGCGCAGGGAGCATGGCTCCCGTTGATGAAAAGAAAACACTGAGAGCTTTCAAGTGTTGGGGGAGGCGGACGGCCCCGGCTGGGACAGTGAGAGGCCCTGGGAGCGCGGCCGGCAGCCGTGTCGCTGGCTGGCAAGGGTGAAGCCGATGAGCCGGGTCACCGCGCAGCGGAGCAGGTGCTTCGCGGCCTGGAATGGGTCTGTAGCTGGGGGAAATGCGGTGAAGATGACAGCTCTTTGAGAGGTGCTGAGCATCCCTGCCCGGTAGGTCTGGAGATGAATGAAGAAAACGCGTGTTTCTCTCTGCGGGAGAGCCCTGGGTGTCACCCAGCCCCCCACCCCAGAGGTTTTCAGTTGGCTCGGGGTGAGAAGCGTTAGCAAACCTGTCCCTGGCCAGGTTTTGGCACATGTGTGATTTACCCAGACCCAGCCTGGAAAGCCTGAAGCCCAGAAAATGGCTCCTGAGCGGAGCAGAGCTCCCCGAGCCTCCCGAGGGCCGTATCAAGTGTCGGGCCATGTGGCGGACAGGTGACAGGGTGGGTTTCGGCCGGCGGGCAGCATCATGGTATAAATGGCTCGGAGGAATGCAGCGCTGCCTCCGGGGACTCCCGAGGCTTTGGGGAGCTGGCCTGGCAGCACAGCCTCTCCACTGCCTTATTTGGGTATTTTATCTCAGCTGCGACATCGGAGGATGGCAAGCCCCTTCCCAAACGTGAAAGAATTTTAAACTTCTCAGTTGTGTTGGGAGTTCAGGACACCTGGTCAACCCTGGCTGGGCTGACATGAACTATACGGATGCTGCCCAACGTGGGATGCGCTTGCTCCATGCTGGTCCCATCTCCCTGACCCTCTGCTCTGTCTGGTGAAGAGCGAATTTGTCTCGGCTCTGCTGCCAGCTGGCGTCCTGGCGTGCTTTGCTGTCTCCATCCGGCTTTCTCTGCGCTTTGCACTTGCTGCTGAGCAACCTGGTGCTGGATGTCCTCGGGATGAATCGGAGGGAGGAACAGTGGAGGTCACCCGACTGGCACTACCCGGCTCCAGCAGCACGTTCGGGAACACCAAACAGCCCTGTGGGAACTGCTGGCTGATATCACGGGCCATTCCAGCCCATCACCGTGCCCATTGCAGTGAGACGAGCCTGGCTGCTGGGCCACCTTCCCAGCCCTGGCCCGAGAGCCAAGCCAGAGCAGGCTGCACCTTCGAGTGGCAAGGGAGAGGTAGGGGCTGAGCCAGCGGCCTCTCGAGAAAGGGATTAGCAGGATGTTAACTGAAGCCAGCTCCTTATCCCTTCATAAACAGCTATTAATATCCTGGCCAGCCTTGGGCTTGGCAATTCCCTATCTGCTTTCCAAGGATGTGTTCCCAACCGGAGCGTGCCTTAAGCTACTGAAGCTTCAGGGAGAGGAGCATCGTTAGCGGAGATGCTGCGTTTGCTCTTCTGAACACAAAAGTTGACTCCTCAGAGCCCGGCTCCCACCTACCGAGGCCCCAGGCAGACAGAACAGCCCTGTCTGTGCAGAAGGGCAGGGACAGCTGGGCTCTGCCGGGGTCCCGGGGCAGCGCTGAGGGACGGCTTCGCAGCCCGGGACGGACACTGCTTTGTCTGCGCCACAGGGGAGGAGGAAAACCAGCTGCAGGGGCTCAGTTCTGCGTCGGTGCGGCAGCACAGCTGGCGTGTGCTCAGTGTGACATGAAGGGGCTCGGGCAGTGGGAATGTTTGCACCTCAGCGCGTGTAAGAAGTGAAAAAAGTGGGGAAAAAAAAATGCAAAAGAAAAGCACTCGTGCTTTGAAGTGTCACCGCAGGCAGCGAGGTCCCCCGGTACGGTGCGGATCACAGAGCTTATCGCCGTTACGGCCAGCCCTCCTGCCTGGCAGGGGTGGCGTGCCGCCGCCGCGGAGCGAGAGAAGGGCCGCAGCGTGCCAGCGGCAGCTGCAACACGTTCCTCCATGCTTGTGGCACTTGGCATGCCTCAGCAGCAGCGGTTGGCAAGGGAGGGTGATCTGGGGCTAATTGCGATCGGGGGCTTTCATCTCAGGAGGCTGTGGGAGATGTCCCGGCTGGAAGGGAGCCTGCTGGCCAGCCTTGCCGTGCGATGGCAGAGAAATGTGGGTAAAGCTTGAGCAACCTCGGCCTTCTGCTGTTCTTCAACAATTCTTCTGTTGGAACGCTCCGAAGCGTGCTCCCCTCCGTCTCTGGGGCTCTGTGTGGCCACGTGTGACCTGTGAGGGGCTCACTGACACCCTGTCATTTTGCAGGGCACGCCGTGACGCCTCTGTGCCACTTGAGCTCCAGTGCTGGCTTTTGTTGTCCCAACTGGTGTCGCGCTGCGGGAGCATCCCATGCCTCCATCCACCAAGCAGCTCAGCGCCACCAGCTTCCCTGGCGTCAATCCTGCCCCGGCCAGGCAGCTCTGGGGGAAGGCAGAGAGGGGGCCGAGGGCCAACCCCGGTGGCTTTGTCCTCCCGGTTGGAGAAGGACGACAGCTGCCTCTCTCCGCAGCTGCTGGGGCATCCATCATCCTGCGTGGGATGGAGGGGCGCGACCGACGCCCCAGGCTGAGCAGGGGTGAGACTCCTTTCTCCTGGCTCCCAAAAATGGCAGAGCAGTACCTGCCCTCCCAGGCTGAGGTGTGACAAACTGCACCCAGGGCTTCTGCGGGGGGGAGGACAGACTCAAGAGACCCCATGGAAGGGGTCTCAGCCCCCTGAGGCTCTCCCATCTCACAGTGAGCCCCTACCGCAGCGGTCCCGTTCCCCCACAGGGATGGTCGCAGCGGCTGAATGCTGACCCCGGGGTGCAGCCCCTCTCCTCCCTCCTGGGGGTCCCCCGGCGCTTTGCCCCCAGCCCACGGCCCCACCGTGTAACTGAAGAAGGCAGGAGGCTGCCAGCGGCGCGCGGGGATTAGCTGGGACACAATCGGGGCCTGTGAAAGCATGGGAGCACATGGGGGCTGGGAAGCAGGGCGGGGGGCTGCCGTTAATGCCGCGGGATGGCGGAGGAGCTGGGGTTCAGCGGGCCCTTCCCTCTCTGGAGATAGTCTGTAGCCTGATAAACCTACTGCCAGGGCCCTTCCCCCTCTGAAATTTGGGCTGTTTTACAATTTGCATGGCAGCAAGTAGGAGTTGTGGGAGGAAATTGGTGCTTTCACGGATAAACAATTGCCTCCTGTACCCGCACGTCTCAGACAGGGGGGATTTGTCTTTTCCCCGTGTTGCTCAGTCTCCGGCAAGACCTTCCAGGGGATTTTGTCTCCAAGGGGAAAATTCAGTGCCATGCCCTGAAATGGTGACTCTAGATGACAGCCCAGAGCCTTAAGGCTGTGGGACTTGTGCAGGTCACCGGTGGGAGGGGAGGGCACGGGGTAGCCGCTGGCACTGGGGCTTGGCTGGAGTGCCACCACCCATGCCACCTACACCGAGATGCTCCTGGTGACAGCCAGCCCCCAAAACAGGGCTGCCGTCACCTGTGTCCTCCCTGTCAGGCCCCGTGCGGTGCCTGGGCTATGAAACCCTAACCCCCCGACGTCCCCTCGCCCAGCAGCCCGCCCTCGTCACCGCTTCCCTCTCCAAACCGAGATAGAAATAGCTGCGGCCCCGGACAGTTGATTATTTAAAGCTGTCGGGAGTGTTTAATTTAACCCCAGATTCATCATCCGCAGCTTGTTTCCATCCTCCAGACACCCGCGCTCCCCTTCTCAGTGTAAACTCTGCCTCTGCCTAGCTCGTCGCCTCCGGGCAGATTTGGGCAGGGGGTTTACAGGCAGGGGACGCGACCCTGCTGCTGGTTTTCCCCAGCGTCCCCGCTCCGACCGGCACGGCGAGGGATGCTGTGGGCACAGCTGGGTCGGGAGCTGCTGCTAGGATTTGAGCGGCGTGTCAGGGGACCGACACGTCAGGTCCCTCACTGCTGCCTGGGCACGCGGGCAGGGAGCCCTTGCTGAAAGCGTGGTGTGCAGGAGAAACCTTTCTCATCAGAAGTTTGACCATTTTTCCTTTCCTTGCCCATTTTGAACCCCTCCAGCAAGACCCACACTTTTTTTCTGACCCCACACCCAGGGCTCTGGGTTCCTTCTCTGCATGGCTGCTGCTCCTGCCACCAAACCTGCCCGTGGCTTCCCCGGGGCGAGGAGACGGGGCGTGGGTACAACCAAGCCGCAGATGGGAGCGTGCATGCCTGCCCCTCCGCCCTGGCTGCAGGCATGCGAAGCATCCCCACTGCTCCCCGAAGCTCGTCCCGCAGCCGTGCGCGAGCCGGTCCCGGAGGCAGGAGCGGTGCCCTGCCCGCCATCCGCAGAATCCTGGCCCGCCCTGGCATCCCCTGGAGCTCCGGGTCACGAAAGGTCCCTCCCAGGGCTGGCTTAGCCCAAACCTAAGCCTAGCACAGGCCCTGCTCCATTTATAGAAAGCTGCAATTAGAGGCCGGCGTTTTTGCGAGTCCTCCAGCAACCAAAGACACATTGGCAAAAAAAACCCAAAACCCCTGTCAAACCCCAGCACGTCCTTGCGATGGCCCCTGGCACAGCACTGCTCACCCAGGGCACGGTCACGGGATGGCTCGGGGAGGCTCCGCTGCAGACGGCTGAGCGCGGGGAAGAGCTAAAGTTGCGGGAGTATCTCCGGCACAGGGAAGCCGCTCGGCATCGCTGCCTGCTGGGAAGGTGTTTGTGGGGGACGCGAGGGCAGCACGGCCTGTTAGCAGGCCCCCAGTGTCCTGGGGGTCCTACCTGGGACCCCCACTCCTCCACCATCAGTGTGTCAAGCAACAAGCAATTTAAACCCCGCTAAACTCATCATGTTTGTGGGGTTTTTGTCCCACTCCCTGCCTGCCAGGAGGGAGAGGAACCCCAACCACCACCCCGAAACCTCTTCCCGGAGCAGAGCTGAGTGCTCCTTCCTGTGGAAGGCACAAACCGAGGCAGTGGGAAAGGCTTGGCTGCCCCATCCCTCCTACACAGCCCTTCACCGGAACGGCAGAAATCCCCTGCTCCCTGCGCCAAGAGCCTCTGGCCAAGAATGAGCCCAAAACCTCATTTTAAAGCTTTCAGCCATGAGACTGAAAGAACTTAATACACAGCGAGAGCGGGGAGTTGATCAGAGCCTCCATTTAGGGACCAGGGAGTTTATAGGCAGGAAGAATCATCAAAATTGCCTGAACTAATTGCTGAGAGCTGCCAGGCCAGCCCCGCTCCCCGCGGAGGTGTGGGAGCCGGCTGGTGAGGCGGTGAAACCCTGCACTCCTGCGAGGGGGTGTGAATGCAAGGGAGCCCTTCCAGCCTGCAGCGTCCCGCAGCCAACGGATGCCAGTGGCCTTGGAGAGGCCGGTGGTGACTGGGCAATTTGCAGGGCTACTGGCCAGAGTGACGTGTTGCGTACACGGGCAGCCACTGCTGATGTTGGAAAGGTTACAAAAGCAGCCTCTATAGGCAGTGCTCCAAAACATAAATTCCCCCTCGAGTAAGAGGGATGAGATTTAGCCCCGAACTGAGGTCGGATGAGCATTAGGGATCCCTCACCAGGCTCCGGCCGGGCACTGGGGTCTGAGCAGATGTTCAGCAGAGGATGCTCAAGCTCTGAGAGCCTGTTGGAGGGTGTGCTGCTTTCCAAGCGCTCCTCACCTCTTCCCTCATGGCAATCACCTCTGGGATACTCGAATCCAAGCGCTCCTGAGTACTGCAAGCCGTGGCCATGCCGGCACCGCGCCACACACGCAGTGATAGCCGGTCTTCTGAAGTCCCTGGAAGTGAAAGGTGTTGGAGCTCCCAGGTGGTAGAAGGGGCAGTGAGGGAGTGTCCCAGCCACAGACTCATTTCCCAGTACCCAAACTGGCTCTGGGAGCACCAGCTGCTCTGCCGGCTCCCACAGGTGAAGGGTGCTGGGTGTCCCAGCTGGGAGCAGCACGGCTCACAGCAACAGAGATGTTCAGAAATCCTCCTCACCCTACCAGAACCATTGATGATGGCTGAGGCTGAGAAGACAGCCCAGCCAGCGAAACGCCCACCTCCATGTGTCCCTGCTTTCCCTCCCAGCCTGGCCTTGTCTCCCCGGAGCCCGCGCTCCCCAGGGAGGGGTGGGCCGGGCCCCGGCAGCCCGCAGCTGCTCTGCTCAGATAAAGGCTGCCCCGACACTTGCGGTGGGCGCTGCAAGGTCCCCAGCCTGACGTGCCGAGCTCACGGTGACAGTGTCCTCCCTTCGCAGCAGCTCCGGCTCATTCTGCAGCGCCGCAGGCACGCAGGGGGCTGGACGCTTGCTCTTGGTGGCTCCTCTCTGTCAAAGCAGCTGGCCTGACATCTTTTGGGGGACGAGCCACCTGCAGACCTGCAGAGCCATCGCTTGTGCTCCCTTGAGCACCCTCCCCAGCCAGGGGCTGGTGGGTCAGGGGTCTGCGGTGCAGCCTTCCCCCTTCTCTGCTTGCAGCTGGCAGCGGAGGCGGCATCTCGGCGCTGGACCATGGTGCTGTGAGGACGAGCTGCCCTCTCCCCGGCCATTGAGCACCAGGATGCGAGCTGCCCCCGGCCGCAGGCTGCCCCTCGCTGCGCTCCTCCTCTGCCTCGTCCTGCAGCATCCAGGCAGTGGCAAGGCATGGAAGCAGCACGCCCCGCGCCTTCGCCTTGCCTACAAAGGTAAGGGGGCAGCCAGGCAGATTTGCTGGGGGTCTGTGCCTTGCTTGGGTGGGCTGGGAGAGCATCCTGCACCCAGGGAGCGGAGCGGGTGGCCAGGGCTCAGGAGAGGCAGGCAGTGGTCCCGTAGTTGTGGCTGCAGCATGTCAGCACGTTGGGCCCTCGGGATGTTTCACAGCTGCAGCATGGAGCGCAGCCCCTGAGGATGCTGCACCGGCGCTGCTGGCATCGGAGAAGGGAGCGGAGCAGAGAACACCCTGCCCTGGTCCAGTGCTCTACCGGGACCCTCAGTGGTGTCTCCTTCTGCTCAGGCTCGGTCTCGGCATCTTACGGTGTGTCCTGGTCCAGAGGTGCCCTGGACAGCCCCAGGCCTTCACGTTGGCAGTGCGAAGGGGACTCTGAGCCCCAGGCAGGGCTGCCAGCCCCTTCACCACCAGCATGGTCCTGTCCCAGCTCAGCCCTTCTGCCCTCACCCCTGCTTTCCTGCCGAGGAGAGGCTGATCCATCACACAGATCATTTCCCTGCTGCGCTTTACCCTTCCCCCTTCACATCTGTCTTGTCTGTTTAGATTATGAGCTCTTCAGGGGAGGCACAGTTTGCTCTTCTTTTGCCTGGCGCGAAGGAGGGCCCCTTCTCCATCGTCTGAAGACGCAACAAGAGCAGACTGCCAGGTAGCACGTCGGGCAGCACAGCAGGGACGTGCCAAAAGGGGAGCGTTCCTAGGGAAAGGGTCTCTGCAGGGGAACGAGCTTGACAGTTCGAGCAGAGCTCTGCTAGCCCGGCCGTGGTCACTCTGCCATGGACCCGCTGCACAGATTTGGCCAATTCACCAGCTTTCAGCTTCCCCTGTGTGAAAAAGGGCAAGCTGCTCTGAAGGACGGGTGGCTCAGCACATCCCGCTGCTGCTCTGGATGTGGCAGTCAGTAGAGCTTAACCTGCCCATGGGCATCGCACTCAAAGATCTGGAGCCACCATCCTGGCCTGCTCCGTCACCCAAGAGCTGCTCTCTGGTCAGTGGCCACTGGCAATGTGGAAGATTCCCCAGGCTTGTGGATTGAGAGGGTTGGACCCCCCGGGATGCAGGATATCTCTGCAGGGAGATGGCCCCTGCTGATAGACCGGCTCAGAAACGTGGTGCAGGGCCTGCCTTTCCTTGGAGCCGGAGGAAGCAGAGCCAGGCTGAGCGCAGAGGGACCGTTGACTTCAAAGCCCCGGGGCGCGCTGGGGCCAGACGTGCCAGAAGCCCTCAAGTCTTGGGCAGAGGCAGGAGAGGAAGCTCCCAGCATCAGGAGGGCTCAAGGACTACGCGAACAATGGCAGGGGATGTGACTCACGGACAGCACGGGGCAGGTTCAAGGACACAATGCCTTGAGAAGTTTAGGTTTAAAAACCCCTAGAAAAAAAAAAAAAGATAAAAGGAAACCTTTGAGAGTTTGTCAAGGGGATCTCGCCCTCAGATCCCAGCATGGGGGAAGCAGGCAGAGCCCTTGGTGGAGCACAGAGAGAAGACGCAAGCAGGCTTGCCAGAAGGAAATGACAGCACCGCAGGCTGGGAGAGCAAAGGAAGGATGGGGCATGGGGCACGGGGCCAGGAACAACAGCGGCGGCTCCCACCCTGCCGAGGAGGCGAGGAGGAGGAGGTTGATCATAGCATGCAGCACTTGCGGCCGGCTGGGTCGGGCTGGGTCAGGCTGGGTCGGCCCTGCCGCTGCCCAGAGCAGAGCCGCTCTCTTTTCTGAGGCCGTACAGCAGGGCAGCAAAACCACAGCACGCCTCCCAGCTCCTCTGACTGCAATAATTTGGGGCAAGCACGGCTAGGAGTTGGCAAATGGCTCTTCCGCCAGCCTTCAGTCCACGGCCAGCCCAGCCGGGCAGGACCCAGAACCCATCACCGCGCGGCAACTGCCCGGGAGCGCGGGAGGCCGGTGGGTCTCTGGTTATCGGCACCGAGAGCCGTGCTGGCACTTCTCTTATCGGCCGATGGCAGTGAGGGGCCAGAGCCCGATTTAGCGCCAAGCTTCCCCCTGGGATCTCCTCCGTGCTCGGCTCTGCCTGAGGGCTGGGGGAAGGGGAGAGGACAGCCCTCCGGCACAGCCGGGCGCTGACCCCAGGAAGCCCAGGGTCGCCCCGCACGGAGGATGCTGTGGCTGAGGGGCAGGCAGAGATGATGGATGGGACAAAGCGGTTACGGTGGTCCTGACAATAAAGAAAAACACCGTGGCCTTGGGAGATAATGCACACAAAGGAGAGGATGTTTCTCTGGGCTCACCCATCGGTTTAGCCACCACGCAGCTGCTGCGGAGACCGCCTGGTTCCCTGCCTCGGGGGTCCAGGCTTGGATCAAATGTCCCGTGCGTACAGCTGGAGCAGGGGGAAGAAGAGGCTGGTTTGTGTGCAGCAGCCTCCAGCGTACGGGGTCGGGGTCTACGGCGCTTGCCAACCCTTGGCGAGGAAGCAGAGCCGCACTGCAGGGTCAGGCTCAGACCCTCATGGTCGTTGATGCTGCCAGGGGTCTCACAGTGCACGTGTAGGGCAGGGAGCCCTCCCCAGGCCCTTCCAGCTCCTCCATCACCCTGCCTGACCTTATCCTTGGACAGGGCTGATGCAGGTCAGAGGCTGACCAGAGGGTGACATTCCCTGGAACCAGCCTTGTCCCCTCTCCACTAAATTACACCCCTGGACCGGATGAACCTTTGTCCTGCCCTCCCACCCCAACTGGAGTCCCCAGTGCCCTGCCCGACATTTCCCCCCAGATCGGGCCGGTGCTGGGAGCGTTGGCAGGCGCAGGAGGGTGGGCGACGCACAGCAGCCCACTGGGGACCCAGCTGTGACAATGGCCCGCAGGCAGGGACAGGAATTCAGCTGCTAATCCCATTCCGCTGGCGGGAAATGGCTTGGGAACTTTCTCCCCATATTCTTGGCACCCAGAGGACATCCCTTGGGTACCTGAGGGCAGGGGGGATGAAGCGGGGCTGCGCACAGTTTTTTGTGGGAGCAGGAGGAGGGGGAGCAGGAGCTCGCGGACACAGCTGGGAGCGGCTCCTGGCAGAGGGGGGTTTGCATCCTGCAGAAGCCGGAGCTCTGACCCCAGAGGAAGGGGAGAAGGAAACGCTACCTGGGAGCGAGCCCGGCTGCATCAGCGTGGATCTGGACGGGACCTCTGTCTGTGGCCCAGCAGGTCCTTCCCCTGCAGCGACAAGCGACGTCAGTGGCATTTCCACCTCGCAGGCACCGGCCCTGCTTCCCCTCGACCCTGGAAACGGGGTGGAAGGAAGAGAGACGCAACCTCCCATGTCAGCTGGTCACCTTTGAATGAAGCCGTGCCCATGCCCACGTATGCCCCACCTGCGTCCAGGGCCGCACGTCTGCCCACGCTCCCATCCACCCATCCAGCACCGGCTCCACTTTAAAGATTCCTTCCTTCAGTTCCTGCTACGCTGCTTCAACCCACAAGATTTGGGGTCATTTCTCAGCCTGGGTCTTACAGATCACCCCAGGTTTCCAGCCGTACTCCACCTCCTCCAGTCCCCGTCCAGCAGCAGCCCATCTCCATCACCACTTCCCACAGCACCAGAGCCAAGGGCGGCCATGCCAGCCTTCACCCTACCCCTACTTGGATCCACTGCCTTCGAAGAGGAAGGCCATGTGTTATGATTTCTGGGAGCTCCAAGGCCCACTGGATGCTGGTTTCTCCTGCCTTGATCCCCCGGAGCAGGCGCTCGCTGGGGCGGCAGCTGTTGCCATCCCGTGTCCAGCGCAGCAGCCGCTCCTGCCGTGCTGGGGGATGCTCGCTCCGGCAGCCAGCCCCAAAACCTGGTGCTGCACGTCAGGGGCTGACGCGGGCCCCAGGGATGCTGTTTCAGGAGTGGTTAGCCAAGAGACAAGAGCTTATTGTCCCTCGCACACCCCAACTGTGCCGGAGGGGTCATGCTGGCCTCCCTGGGCTTCCACACGGGAGGAGCTGCAGCCTGAGCCGCAGAGCCTTTCCCGCTGGGTCCTCGTTGAAGCCCCTTTCCCGAGCCAGTCCAACACTGGGTTTGGGCTGTGTCTCAGCACATCAAGGGGGAAAACATGGGGTGGCGGATGCAGGGTCAGAGCGGCATCGGGGACACAGCTCGGGACTTCCCTTAGGAGCTCCTTGGGCCGGGGACAGGTCATCCATCCGCCTGCCCATCCCGATGCACCCGTCCGCCCGCCAGCCCATTTCGGTGCCTGGGGTAGAGCCCAGCAGACTCTTCACAGTCTACAAGGCCTGGGGACAGGTGGAGGACAGAAGTGTCCCGGCTGGGGAACACAGGACGTCTTGTGGTGTTGCTCACAGGTGGGTTTCTCTCTCTCTCTCCTGCCTTGTGCTCCTCAGATCTGCTGAGATCCAACAGCTCTCGCCTGTTGCTGGCCTCGGGGGACGGGATGGATTTCCAAGCCCTCTTGGTGGATGAAGACAGGGCCTGGCTGATGGTGGGAGCAAAAAACCACATCTTCCTGCTCTACCTGGACCATCCCAGCAGAGAGCCTGAGAAGGTCAGTGCTGGGAGGAGGGTGTGAGTGTGACCCTGACTGGGCTGTCGTCTTCCTCCCCGGGAGCCGCTCCTTGTTCCAGTGCTGGGGCGTGGAGGTGGATGTGCCTTGAGCCGGGATGCTCTAACATCACTGGGGACACATTCACGCCAGGATGTCTCAATCAGCGGAGTCAACCCATCCCTGGCGGTGTTGAGCCCCACTGGGACGGGCTGATGCCAGGGAGGGACAGGGCGGCTTGGCCAGGAGAGGAGACCTGGGTGGACACCGGGCACGGGTGGAAGGGCAGTGGCTGGAGCCCTGCAGTCACACCTCATTCTTGCTGCCGCTGCGACAGCCACAACAACTCCAGCGGCGGGTCCGCTAATGTCATCCCAAGACATCCTGCTGGCAGGGGTGCAGCTGAGCCCGACAAAGGGAAAACCCATTAAGGCCCTGCGGCCTGGCGTTCCCACGGGCCGGGATCCAGGAGAGCCTGCCCACCGACTAGGCGTGCCGTGGCCCACCCAGGTTCTGTCCCCAAGCCAAATTCGCTCTCAGCTCTCTTGGCAGGCCGCCCACTGAGCTTGGATGGGCCCTGGGGAATCAAAGGGGTGTCAGACCCAGGTCCTCACTGTGCACCTGAGCTGGCAGCACCTTTGGGCTGAGCCCATTCCCACCGGTGCCCACGGGAGCCAGCTGAACCAGGCAGGCCAAGGACAGCAGAGGTTTGCATTGGTGGGGTCTCTGTGTTGCAGATTTTCTGGCCAGCCCCCAAAGAGCAGGTCGAGCATTGCCAGCTGGCGGGGAAGAACGTGGAGGTAAGGATGGCCAGCAGCCCCCGGCTCGTGGCCTTTTGTGGTTTGCCATGGGTATTAAACACCCACACCAGCCCAAAAGGGAATGTGGGGTCTGCCTGAGATGAGGGTGTTGAGCCAGCCGGAATTAAGCTCAGCCTACTGGGTGCCGGTGGAGGATCTGGCTGGGCTCCCGCATCCTGAGGAGACACGCCACTGGGTTGGGCAGGAGTGCCCAGACCTGGGCTCAGCCCTCTAACGAACATCTCCCCTTGAGCAGACGGAGTGTGCCAACTTCATCCGCCTCCTCCAGCCCTTCAACAGCAGCCACGTGTTCGCCTGCGGGACCGGCTCCTACCAGCCCGTTTGTGCCTTCATCCAGCTGGGAGCCAGGGGAAAGGTGAGGGACACCCTAGCCAGCCATGTTCCCATTGCAAGAGACCCCCAGTGCATCCTCATCCTCTTGCCCAGAGAGTGGGGGTAGAGGGAGCCCCGAAGCCTGGGAAGGGTGGGCAGCCAGCTCTGCATACCCAGCTTGCTTCCAGCCTCCCCCTGGGCTGACATCTCCCCTTTGGCTCTGGCAGGGCCCCGGGGCTCCCGCCATGAGATTGGTGACCCACTCCTTGGAATCGGGGCGAGGACGGTGCCCGTACAGCCCCCGTGAACCCTTCACGGGACTCCTCATCGGTAAGAAGGAGCTGGGAGCAGAGGCAGTGCTGGCAGGTGGGAGGGCTAGGAACAGTCTGCGCTGGGAGGCGATGGCAGCGGTGCCCGCACCCCAGCCAGGCTGTGCCACCTCCACCCTCCCTGAGCCTCCGAGGACACAGAAGTGTCCTGCCAGGGTACCTCCAGCTGCAGCACCCCAACCCACCCACGCCCCCTTTGACCCTGCAGATGGGGAGCTCTATTCAGGCACCTCCAGCGACTTCATGGGCAGCAGTGCTGCCTTCTTCCGGACCTGGGTCCATGGGGCCGAGCAAAGCTACATCCGGACGGAGCAGAACCAGGACCACTGGCTACACGGTAGGACCAGGGGGACCCATGGGGCATGGTGGGGGGGCTCTCCTGCCTGCTGGGCAGAGACTGGGGCCAGCACTGGGTGCAGAGCTCAGCAGTCTGCCCCCTTCTCCTCTCCGGGGGGAAGCACTGGTGAAGCCCCTGGGTGGGACCCATGATCCAGCACGTGCCCTGCAGCTTGAGAATCGGGAGCAGGGCTCTGCTTTCCTGGTGGAAAGGTCTCCATGGGGCACTCTGTGTACTCTCAGCATCTCACACCACTCCCAAGGGCTTCCAAGGGCAGTACAACGGGGTCAGATCAGGGCACAGGGCTACGTTGTGCTGCTCCTCCCCCCTGCAGAGCCTGCCTTTGTTGGTGCCTACGCCATCCCTGATACCTACAACCCGCACGACGACAAGGTCTACATCTTCTTCCGCGAGACGGCCATGGAAGCTGGGCAGTGGGAGAGGCGGCACATCCACGCCAGGGTGGCCCGGGTCTGCAAGGTCAGTCACCAAAGGCCAGCGTGCCACGGCTAGGCATCCTCCCAGGTGGGCTTTTACCTCCTCTGGGCCATGGGACATCCCAAACAGGGGCCAACAGCAGGACAGGAGGGTGTCACCACCCTCCTAACACAGAGCAGAGGGCTCAGGGCTGGGGCTGTCCCACTGCGGGGACCGAGCAGTGCACGGCGCTGGGGAGGCATGGGGAGGCCGAGCTCAGCCTGGCTCTCGGTGCCTGGCAGAACGACGTCGGAGGGAAACGCAGCCTCATCAACCGCTGGAGCACCTTCCTCAAGGCCCGGCTGGTGTGCTCCATCCCCGGGCCCCAGGGCACCGAGACCCACTTCGACCAGCTGGGTGAGTGTGCAGCCCAGGCTGCAGCCGGGAGCAACACTGCTCCGCCATGGCTGCTCCTTCCAGTGTGCCCAGGGAGGAGGGCATGGCACGGAGGATGCCTTCCCACATCCCCGGGACTGCTGCACCAGCTCCCGGGCGCCTCACCTCCACCCCTCTCCTTGCAGAGGATGTTTTCCTCCTGCGCACTCGGGACCCCCAGAACCCTCTCGTCTTTGGCCTCTTCACGGTGTCCAGGTGAGCGGGGATCCGGCTGGCCCCTGGCTGTGCCAAAGGGGTTCCTGTCACCCCCTGGGAGCCGTGCACCACTGCGGGGCCGGCAGCAGACAGCGTGGGTTCAGGAGCATGGGTACAGAGGCACCTGTCCCCAGCATGGACACTGACAGCCCCGTGTGCCCCCGGCAGCGGTGTTTTCAGCGGCTCCGCCGTCTGTGTCTACTCCATGGCTGCGGTGAGAGCCGCCTTCAGCGGGCCGTTTGCACACAAGGAGGGATTCGACTACCGCTGGGTGGAATACAAGGGCCGCGTCCCCTATCCCCGGCCTGGCACGGTAAGGGGTTGGGGAGCAGGGTTAGGGGGAGTGGCACTGGCTGGCCTGGCCTTAATGCGGCCCCTTGTGTCGCCACGCAGTGCCCCAGCGAGACGTACGACCCCCTCCTGCACTCCACCAAGGACTTTCCTGACGAGGTGATCAGCTTCATGCGCACCCACCAGCTGATGTGGGAGCCCGTGTACCCGCAGGGCCGCCAGCCCGTTCTGGTGAGGGTCAACGTTCCCTACCGGCTGCGGCGGCTGCTGGTGCACAGGCTGGAGACGGAGAGTCGGCACCACGACGTGCTCTTCCTTGGCACAGGTGGGAACTCGCCCCGGCTCTGGGGAGGCTGTCACCGCAGGGCAGCTTGCGTGGCATGCGGGTCCTGCTGGCTGCCAGCCCTGACAGCTCCTTCTCCCTGCACATTCCACAGATGATGGTAAAATCCTGAAGGTGGGGCTGGCCGGCGGGGTGAGCCGTGGCGCCGAGGTGGTCAGCCTGGAGGAGATCAGCGTCACTAAGGTACAGGGGGCCGGGGCTGGACCGCAGTGGCTAGGCCATGCAGCCTCCCCTTGCCCCATGGCATCCTCCTTGCAAGCCCCTGCAGCAAGTCACTGGTCTTTACTGGAGAGGTCGAGAGGTCCCTCACCTCGCTGCTGGTGGCTCCCAGCTGCCCTGACCCAGGTGTTAGTGTGGAGGGAAGCCAGGGGTACCCGAGCCAGGTCATCTCCCATGGGATGGGGTGGCAAACTGGAGTCCAAAATAAAATGGGAGGGCTGAGCCCAGGTTTGAAGCATGGGTGCCGGGCAGGGCTGCCCACACCCAGCAGGGCCAGCCCAGGCTGCCTACATGGAGCAGGAGGAGCTGGGACCTGGGGCAGGACCCCAGCACCCTGCCATCCCGGGGTCCCAGCCCCACTGGGAGGTCCCCAGGAGGGACCCACATGGCTGCAGCACTCTCTCCTTCCCCTCCAGATGCCTTCTCCCATCCTGGACATGAAGTTATCTCCGAAGCGGGTGAGTCCTCCCTCCTGCTTCTTCCTACAGCAGCCAGGGGATGGGGCACAGAGGGCAGCTGGCCCCAGCCCCTCTGCCTGTGTCCCTTGGCCCAGGGCTTGCACATTTAGGGAATGGGCTCCTGCCAGGGCAGCCTTGAGGGGGGAAGGCTCTGCTCCCCAGTCCCCCTGTCTCCCAGTGCCCCCACCCCGGCTTGGGGCAGGGAGCTCCGTTCCCCAGTCTCCAGCCGTGGGTACCGACCGTGGCCGTTCTGGTTGCCCGAGCAGCAGGAGCTGTTTGTGAGCAGCACCCACGGGCTGCTCCAGCTCTCCCTGTACCGCTGTGAGCTCTACGGCAAAACCTGCACTGACTGCTGCCTGGCCAGGGACCCCTACTGCACCTGGGACGGCAAGGCCTGCGCCCCTCACCTGCTCACGGAGAAGAGGTGAGCGTCCGCCCGGGCCAGCCTGCTGTCCCCTTGCAAAGGGAAGGCATTCGGAGCAGGGAAGGGCAAAGCATCAGCCCTGGAGCTTCATTCATCAGCCCAGACTCCTACTGCCCTACTGGGGGACCCCAGCCCTCCCTTCTCCCTGGCTGCTCTACCACCGAGGGGTCCCAGAGCCCGGGGCAGGTGCCACCCTGCCAGCCCTGTCTGCTCTCCCACAGACGTGCCCGCTGCCAGGACGTGCTGAAGTCTGACCCGCTCAGCCAGTGCCAGGACACGTCAGAGGGTGAGTCCCAGCCCCTCGAGGAGCCCCACTGCAGGCAGCCAGCAACGTCCAAGGGCCAGCGATGCCCAGAAGGGCGGGCGGCATGGTGCTGGGAAACCAGTGCCCATCATCCCTGCCCGTCACACAGCTCCCACACACAGGGTACTCACCCTGTCCCGTCCCCCACACAGGGAGCACTGCTGTGGAGAAGCTGGTTTTTGGGGTGGAGAAGAACTCAACCTTCCTAGAGTGCCTGGCGCGCTCCCCGCAGACGACTGTCCGGTGGCTGGTGCAGCATGGCGAGGAGACGGGCCTGAGCGAGGTACGGGGGACAGGGTGGTGGGGACGAGGTGCAGGGGTGGCTCAGTCCCTGGGGACTGACCCACAGTGCCCTGTTTTTGCCCCAGGTCAGGAACAATGGCCACTTCTTGGTGCTGGAGCAAGGGCTGCTGATCCGTCAGCTGGCGAGGGAGGACGTGGGCACCTATGAGTGCCAGGCAGTGGAGCGCTCCTTCTCCCGGCCCCTCACCCGATACAGCCTCCGCGTCATCAGGCATGAGGCCATGGAGATGCCACCCTACAAACAGAGCAAGGGCGTCGAGCTAGGAGGGACCCACCAGAGCCCCCGGCCCCGGATTGACCTGTACCCGGGCTACAAGGGCTTCCCGCGGGCCCTGGGGGCACCGGGCACCAGCCTGGATGTCTACTGCAACGCCCTGCGACACCAGGAACGGCAGCGGCAGAAAGCCTGGCACCAAAAGTGGCAGCACCCATCACCGGACAGCAAGAACGGCCGGGTTCGCAGGCATCCCCAGCCCCTGTGAGGGGGCAGAGGGAGCCGGGGCGGCCCGCAGCTCCCTTTTCGATCTCTCCAGGGCCCTTCTTGCACATGGCATCAGCTCCGAGACTCCTCTCAGCTTCCCGCGCAGAAACGCTGCACTGTTACTACCTCAAACCCTGCCAGTCACCGCTGCCTCTCCGCGCGCCCCACGGGGCACGTCGGGGCTAGGGCATGCAGCCCGCACCGGCTCTCTGAGACTCAAAGCTATTTACGCCCTGCAGAATATTTATTCTCCTTTTTTTTCCCCTGGCCCTTAATGATGATCGTTATTAGCAGCAATAATAAGTGCAGAGGACAGAGCAGGGAAATAGCCAGCCCTCACGAATGGCTCCCCCACTCCTGGCTGCACCCCGGCAGCACGGTGCCCCGGCGGGGTGCTCACCTGGGCGGCTGCGGAGGTGCCACTGGAGCCCAAATGCCGCTGGAGACAGCGGGGCACAGCTGCTTGCTAAGCCCGGGCACCTGGGGTCTGCAGAGACCCCCACGCCCAGCCCAGCTCCGACCCACTTCAAACCACATGGCTTGTTAAAATGTTGACATTTGTTTTACCAAAAAGAAAAAAGAGAGAGGAACAACAGGCAGTTATACCAACTTACAATTTATTATTTTTTTAAAAAATGACATGAAACACAAGTAAAAATAAATACATCATATAAACAACAAATTGTTCAAAGTCTCTGTTCTGGGAGATCAGGCGAGCGCATCCCGTTTGACAGAGAAAAGAGGGAAGCACGTGGTCATGCGTGGGGCCACCTGACCGACCCACCCTGCTAGCGATACTCCTCTTTCAACCACAAAAAGACAGGCCACAACTAAGGCGGTAGTAAAAAAGAAAACAAAAGAAAAAAAAAAGAACCCCAAAACAACAGAAAACCCAAAGTGAGACTCAGTGATGGATTCCTCTGGGCTCCCGTGGATCTCCCAAGAGGCTCCAGCTCCAAGCCAGCTGCCACCAAGGTGGGAGGCACAAAGCAGCCGTAGGCAGCGGTGGCGGTGGGCTGGGAAGCGGCTGAGGTTGCTCTCCCTCACTTGCACGTTCGTCCCTTCGAAGGGAGCGCTCGCTCTGCGTCGCAAGGAGCCATCGCCTCACTGTAATCTAGCCGGACTACATTCCCCTTTTAACCTCTGCTCCCCCCGCCCCAGCCCTCCCCCCCCCCCCCCCCCCC
>WHYT01016049.1:106931-176359 GCA_009806455.1 Tetrax tetrax
AGGACTGGATTAACAAAATTCATCCCAGAGTGGCGAGAAACACCAGTTGTGAAGGTATTTGCTGTACTTGTCCCTGTTGGCCTGGCAGCCACCCACAAACCAACAGCAATTCTCTTGTGTTCAGCCAGTTGCTGACATCATTAAGCCAAAATATACATTATTTCTAGTGACACCCTTGTGGAAATCTCAACCTTTGCTTGCCGGAATATTTACTTTCTGTGAGTATTTGGATCCACCCCACCAACCTCCCAGGAGCTCCTGGGGGGCAAATGTGCAGCAGATGACGCCCAACGTGGGCCTGGCTGGGCTGTGTTGATCCCACCCCTCAGCCCCCCACGATGCCCATGCTGGCAGGTGGGCAACAAGACCACCGAGCCGGGGGCACACAGCAGCCACAGGCTCGCCCGTGCCCAGGGGATCACATCCTGCAGCGGTAGCCAGCCTTCGCCCAGCCATCCCCAGGAACGGAAACCTCCCGCCGCGGGCAAGGGCTGAGGGCTGGGTGCCGAGGCGGAGGGCAGCTGGCCCACCACAGGTTCTGCCCCGGCCCCTGGGCTGCACTCAGGAATCTTCCTTAGCATCCAAAAACCTCAGCGAGAATCCTGAACCGCTGTCCTCAGGGTCACTCGCTGCGACCTGGCAGCTGCTTCCCTCTGGTCATTTGGAGACAGAAATTCAGCAGCGAAAGAAAAAGGTAACCCGTGCAGGGAAAGCCCCTGTTCCAGGCTCAGGAGAACTGAGACAGGACCCTCTGCAGCAGAACCACCTGCTGAAGAGGAGAAAAGTCTGGGGAGGGCAGATGAGGGGGGAGGGGGTCCCACGGGAGAGGAGTTTTAGAGCTCAGAGAGGTCCCCCACTCAGGAAGCCCCTGGACAAACCACACACCCTTGCAGCTTCTGTGGGGTGGAGGAAACCCTTCCCACAGCGCCGTGGGAGAGCAGGTGCCTCCGGCCACCTCGGAGCAGCCACAGTCACTGCCAGCCCCCACGGGAGCCCCACAGTCAGGGCATCACAGCTCTCAGCCGAGGCTCTGAGGGGGCGCAGGGGACATGGCTGCTCATTAAGGGGGTGCTCAGGGCTGGTACATGGGGCAGAGGGGTCCCGCACCACCCCACCGTGCTTGGGGAGGGCGACTGGGGCTCCAATCGGGCCCTTGCTGCGTGGGGACACCGTGCTGCAGTTGCCCAGAGCTGCAGATGTTTGCCAGCCAGAGGGAAGCCCCTGGCAGCAAGTCGCATCTGGGGGCAACCACATCATGGGAGGGCAGCGAGGGGTCTCCAAGCCACCACAGCCATGCGGGAGCTGGGAGACCCCTTGCACCCCACCTTGGTGCCCGGAGGCTAACGGCCAGCCCGTGGCACAAAGCCCGTGCCCTGCAGCAGCCGAGCGCTAGCCACCTCCAGCTCCTCCGGCCACAGGGCTTGGGGTACGCTGGGGACCCCCGGGAGGACATCAGACAGCAGCACGGGGATCGGCCAGGGCCTGCTCAGGAAGCCTCAGGAGCAGAGAAAAGGGTGTGCAGTCACAGGTACCACATCCAGAGCCGCAGTGCCCGCTGCCCCCAGCCGAATCTTCATGCCTTGTCCCAGCACAGAGACACAGAAAAGCCCAGTTCAGAGAGGACGCGGGAGGGTCCCTGTGATGAACCCCCCCCTACCCTGATCACCACCAGCAAGGACCGGGGCTGCGGCAGGGCTTGCTCATGCTCTGGCCTCCCCCCCCGTGCCCACAGGTCTCAACATTTGCTACTCTGGACAAGGAAAGCCCTTGCCATTCCCCAAATCCACCGGAAAACTGCCAGCCTCACAGGGATGCAACGGACATCTGGGCAAGCTTGTCATACAATCAGTGTCACAGGGTTGTGCATGAGGTGGACACACAGAGCACAGGAGGGCATGACTCACAGACGCAGCACTGTCAAGTCTTTGGAGAAACTTGCATGAACACCATCAGTTAATTTGCTTTGTTACTTTTGTGGAGGGGTTTGATTTTTATTTCCATGGTGCATCCAAAGACAAGTTGTCCAGCAGTTTGCTCAGAACCCCTCGGTTTTCAACTCCTAGGATATGTTAAAGAAGAAAGCACTATTTTAATGTTTGATTTTTTAAAAAAATAATTAAAATAATTTGCATAGCTAAACTGTTGATCTAAGGCTTCTATGAACGGTGTGGTTATGTTTGACAGACAATGTCCATTAAACAGAGAAAGACACTAGGAAAGCCCCATAACATTTTTTATTATGTTTTTGTAAGACATGCGAGCACACACACCCTCTCTCTCTCAGGAAGGGAGGTTCCCATCTTCCAGTGCCCCTTTGATGGAGGATGTCAGGACATCCTGCCCTTTCCTACACCTAGTTGGTCCCAGCAAACACTGCAGCTTCCACGGCCCGAGATGTCCCCTACCAGCTACCACTGCTCCGCAGTCCCGGCCAGGCTCCACCCAAGCCAGCACATCTGCCTGGTGTGACACGGAGGTTCCCAGATTTCAAGCCTCCATCCTAATGCGTTCAGACACACAGCCACACACACACCAAGTCCAGCTTGGGTAGCCCAGGCTCTCCTTAGGAGCCCCGGCACAGAGGCAAGCAGCCAGCGCAGTCGCTGTCAGGGCTCGGGCCAGCCTGCGCACGCACGTGTGGTGGAGCAGAGCTGAGCCAAGCGATGCTCCCCGCATGGGGAACGGCGCTTCCCCAGCAGGAGCTTGGCCTTCCCAACCCTGCACACCTCACGGCCCTCCTCCTAACTGGGAACTAGCACAAGGGGCTTCCACACTTTCTCCTTCACCTGTCCCATCATGACAATAGGACTCCATTCTCCCTCCGGCTGCTGCAGAACACCTGGAGCAGCTCCTCCCTGCTCTGGCAGGATCCCACGATGGGGCACATCCAGCCAACGTGACACGGGTCAGCCACAGGCAAGCTCCGCAGCTAGCCCTGCTTTGGTCAGCTGGCTGCTTCTCCCCACACCGACAACCCCACAAGCAACCACTGCATGATGGAGGCCAGCTTTTAAATTTTTTTTTAATATAGAAATTAATTTAAAAGTAGAAAGAGTCCCCCAAACAATAAATATTACGCCTTCATGAAATAAATTAATGTAGAGATTCTGCGCAGGGGGAAGTCACTCCAATCACAGATTTAACAGCAACCAGCGCTGGGTCCAGTGTCCCCTCCCAGCCTTCTCCCCTGCCTGGCGCTGTTCAGAAGCAGCAGTGAGCCCACCCACCCCCGGATCTGGTGGGCCGTGGCGGGGCCAGATGTGCCCTTTGTACAGCCTGGCAGGGCCAGGGAGCTGGGGAAGTCGTCAGGATTCCCCTCTGATGGCCACCGAGACACGTAGCTCCACTGATCTGACACAGAGCTGGCACCAGAACCAGGGGACCCACCTACCTCGGACGGGACCCTCCAGAAGGGCCCGGGGAGCCCCCCACCAGCACCCTGCCCTCCTTGCTGCAGCAGGAGCCTGCCTGGAGCCCTCACACTACTTTC
The DNA here is from genome assembly GCA_009806455.1 of Tetrax tetrax. Classification (NCBI taxonomy): domain Eukaryota; kingdom Metazoa; phylum Chordata; class Aves; order Otidiformes; family Otididae; genus Tetrax; species Tetrax tetrax. The sequence goes on from WHYT01016049.1 coordinate 110,422, forward strand.
ATGGGAATTTGAAGAGGATGACAAATTGTTTGTGGGGTGTTTTGTTTCTTTTGTTTCTTTTTTTCTCTCTCTTTTTTTTTTTTTTTACATCAATTTCCCCCCCATACACAATGTAGAAGCCCTCCCCACTCCCTCCCCGGTAAAAATGCTTCATCCCCAACCTCTGCTGGAGTCATACCCACCCCCCAACCCCAGCCCACACCTCCCAGAGCGAGAGAAGTTCACAGATAAGGCAGTTCGTGTGAGAGGGAGCTGGGTTCTGCCAGCGGTCAAACCCGTGCCTCCGGGCCTGAGAAGGGCAGCGACTCGCAGCACCAAGGCCCCCCCTCTCGACAAGACAGAGAACAGACAGACAGACAGACATTGTGGGAAGGAGGCACTCCTACGGTTTGCATTGCTGCTTCCCTCCTCCCCTGGCTCTTGCTCCCCTGGCCCTCACAGGTCCATTCTATCCCCCCTCCCATCTCCCAGGCCCTAATACAATTCAGATCTTTGACAGCTAAAAAAAAAACAACAAAAGAAAATGAAAAGAACAAACCAACCCCCACGCCACACCCTTCGCATCCTTCTCCACCTGCTGCCGTGGCCCAGAGGGGAAATTCTGTCTCCCAAAAAAGGTCCTGCAACTTTTGCCTCCCGGCAGAGCTGAGACCAAGCAGGAGCTGGGCCCATTATTTCCCTGTGATCTCTATGACATCGTCGTCTTTGTCCTCATCATTAGAGCTGCATCCCACCTCTGGGACCTCCTGGGGTTCAAACTGAGGCACCTGGGACCGAAGGAGGCCCCCGGCCGGGTAGCCCGAGTGAGGGGACACGTAGCCAGGGTAGGCAGATGCCATGCTCCTGGGAAGGCTGCTAGGCAAGACGGGGGCTGGGAAAGGAGCAAACATCCTGGGCTCGGGCAGGAGTGACTGCGTGAAGGGAAGCGAGTAATTGGGCAGCACCCCTGTCAGAGAAGGGTTTAGCATGAATGAGGGGACGCTGGCGGTGGCTGAGGTAGCAGCAGAAGAGCTGGCGGTGCCGGCTGTCAGCAGAGGGTCAGTAGTCACAGGGAACACCAGATGAGGGTCTGGGAGTAAATTGGGCAGCTGATAATAAGAGGAGCCAGTGCCCATGTACAAGGAGTTTCCTGGTTGGGAGGCAAATGGATGGGTTAGGTTGTGGTTTAAAGAGACAGGAGGCATGGCGAACCCACCAGAGACGGGGTACCCGTGTTCGTACGGCTGCACGGACGATGGCAACTGCCGCTTCTTCTGCTGCCTGCGGGCTTGCTCCTCCGGAGCCGACGGCGAGGTCGACTTGCGCTTGTTGCCCCGTAAGTCCAACACCGAGTGGGCATCGACGTGCTGGCTGGTGGCCGGCAGGGCTGAAGACACGGAGGAAGCCATGCAGTGAATCCCCACGCGCTGCTCGGCTCCTCGGGCTGCTAAACCGGGCACATTGTCCGTGCGGGCGGAGTGGCCTTGCGCTGTGTTGGTGCTGGGAGAGCTGTGCCGGGACTCCCGGGCAGCTGCGGCCTCCGCGTACTGCTGCAGCTCGCTGATGATCTCGGGGCTGTCAGGGGATATGGGCCGAGTGAGCTCCTCCGCACTGGGGAGCTGCGGTGATGAGGCACTGTGTCTGCCATTGCTCGTGGACTCCAGTGAAGAGCTCTGGGAGCCTGGAAACAAGATGGGGCAGGTGAGAAACCGTGGAGAAAAACCTGGAGGCCAAGTGGAAAGGAAGGTGGGGATATCATGGGGACATTGTGGGGTCAGCTCTGAACACAGGCGTGGTGGAATGTGGCCAGGGAACACCACCCCAGACACTGGGGTAGGAAAGCATGTGAGCAAGCCCCGCACAGCACCCGCAAGCCCCTACCTGAGGCAACTGTCTGACGGTCTTCATTGCCCTTTGGCTTCCCAGTGGTTCGGATAGCAAAAATGCGCCCGTCACTGGTCCGGATATACGTCCCTGGAACAGAGGCAGAACAATTTCATTCATGGTTTCCAGTCTCAGCTTAGGACCCTGTATTCATGAGGCTGCCTGGGCAGGAATAGGACAGCAATGCTGCGTAAGGTCAGCCCACAGATAATGCAGGGAGCTTCCTCACTCCTCACTCCCACCCTTCAGACTTCTTGGGTCAGAGCTCACCCTGTCCCAACGTGCTGTCGGTGGGAAACTTCATGCTTAGGACTAAGTTTGTTTGGAGCACCAGGAAGTGTGTGGCTGCCCCAGCATATGAAGTGGGCGTTGTGAGGAGACACCCAGCCACAAAGTTCAACAGCTCCTCTCAGAGGCAGGAGCACCGCAGCTGCAATAGCCCTGAACATCAGCTACCACAGCACACCCAAAGCAGGGGCTGCAACAGAGCCAATGCAAAATCCAGATCTCCTCCCTTTGTTTCTTTTCCTCTCAGGGGACTGTTTAATGCTTTTACATCCTTTTCTTTGCTAATTAGCTAGGACCCTGTACACAAGTTTTACCAGAGAAACTTACCTTTTGTCCCTCGGATGATGTGGATGCTCTCGCCAGCACTGATTCTTGCTTGTACATCAGTGGATGTGTTCGTACCCGGAATCACAATATCTGGCAGTGGGGAAGAACAGAACAGTGTCCATGAATTTACACGCCAACCACAGTGCAGAGCATGGAGGTGCACCACCAAACCCCTTTGCTTGCAGTGCAGTTGTCTCTTCTATGCACTGTGCTAGAAGCGAGCCCTGGGTTTATTCCTGAGCAGCACAGGAAGGCAGCAGAGGCTCCAAGGCAGCAAAAGCCATGCTGCTCTGGCACAGCATCTCCCCTGTCCCACACAGGACAACTGCCAACAGCACTGCAGGGCCTCCCATAGCAAGTTCCTTCCCAACAACCCACCAGGCCCATGGCCCTTGCATATCTGCAGGAAAAGTCCTCCAGGTACAGGGGAACCACTCAAACGCAGAGAGGCAGCATCAGTGGCTCTGATGTCCGTTTGCCCACAGCCCATGTGGCCATCAACAACTCACCCTGCTCCTCAATTCACCATGGGCATCACAACTCACTGTGAACATCAGCAACTCACCCGTGGTGGTGACAATCTTCTGCACAAGGACACCGGCTCGCTGTAGATAGTTGATGGGGAAGTTGACAGCAGGGTTGGAACTTGAGGTTGATCCTGCACTGCCCATGGTGACATGCCGGGGCATCATAGGAATGGGGGTGGATTGAACTGGGCGGACACTTGCCACTGGCTTGTCCTCACCTTTGAGGGCTGGTCGCCTAGTGAGAAAGGAGGGAGGAAAGTGCAGTGCCTCCACTGACAAGGCTGAGTGTCCTCTGTTCCCTGATTTCATGACTACAGCATGGGAAGAAGGGGAAGAGGCAGGTACTCACCAGTTCCTCTGGCTAAAGGCAGGGATGCTAGTCAGGCTCTGGTCACTGGCTGGGTAATACTGTGCGTAGGACGGCCGGGTGTAGGGGACGGATGCTCGCTTTTCCTCCTCATAGCTCTTCTTGGCTGCTTTCTTCTCTGCCTTGGTCAGCTTGTGCTCCTTCCGGTCGATCAGCAGTGACTCATGCTGAAAAGGCTCCTGCAACCCCACAACACTTAGGTTTTGACACCAGCTCACCACAAGAGGGAACTAACATGCCCCAAATGACAGCCACCCGGTCCCTGCATCAGCACTGTCTCCATCCCAGGCTGGAGCAGGGAAGAGGGGAGCTGGGAGGCAGAGTTGGTCACGGCAAAGCACGTACGGGGCAACGCTGCGGATGTGACCAAGGTTCAGCTTGAAGAATGACTCAGTCAGCTAAGCCATCGCCCACTATCACTAAAGCCTGCCCAGCCAAGGCCATCGCTTACCATGAACACGCAACAAAACCCACGAGCCGTAAGAGCGCAAGGACAGAGCCTGCCGAGATGTCACACAGCCAGGCACCTGGCCAAAGGCTCACCCTGCAGCACCCCCCTACCAGTGAAACTCTTCACAGCACAGGCAAGTGCTGGCTGTCTCAGCTTCGTTTTTAAGCTACCCTAGGATGAGAGCTGGCAGCAAGCTGGGATATGTCACTGCCACCTTCCCACCCAGTACCAAGCTGACGAAAGGGATGCCCTGCAACCTGCCCCCAGATCTGTTCAGGACAGACCTGCCTCTAAACGTGTAGAAGATATTGCAGGGAAGGGCAGGCTCTTAGGGCCCTCTCGGAGGATATTTTACCTATTCCTACCACGTCCCCATCACACAGCCAGACTCCTCTAGACCTCCTCCTGCCTGTGCAGTGCTATGCCAGTAAGGAAGCAGGTTGGTCTTACCTTGGTGATGAGGTGAGGATACTTGAGACAGGCTAATTGTAGAACAGACTCCTTCATCTTGCTTGGATTGAGGGAGAGCTGAGCAGGGTCAGATTCCTCTTCCACAAAATGCAGCAGGTTCTCCACCTCCCGTCGGGTGAAGTTCAGCACTGGGTTCAGATCATCCACCACCCGATCTGGAAAAGAGAGGGAATGGAGTGAGCAGAGAAAGGAAGAGATGGGTACTGCTGCCTGCTGCCCTTCCTACACTCTCGTCCTAACATAGCTCCCTCCTCCAAGTCTGTACAGTCCTCAGAAGCCTTCTGTAAATATTAGGGCAGGAAGAAAAGTCATCAGCCAGGTTCAGAGATTAACCTCTTTGACCAAGTCAGTTTGACAAATGCCTTGTGCTCCAGACTGCACAGCCACGCAGTGCAGGTCACTGAGCTCCTGGCATGCAGGAACATGAACCTAGTTACAGATGGTGCCCACCTCACATCACAAGGCTGAAAACACACAAGCCCTGGGACAGAACTGCAGCCACATCAGTACATGCCCTCTCACAAATCCCACCAGAAAGGTCCAAGTTAATAACCAGGTGCCGAAAGTTACACAAGTCTGTTGAGTCAAAAGCTCAGAAAAGCAGCCACAGTCCCTCCCTCCCTCACAAGAGCCTGAAAGTTTTCCTTGGACATTCCTTCCTGCACACAGGGCAAATGGGAGCACATGGAGAAAACATCTATATCCAGGACTCTCCTGGGAGCCAAAGTCAGCTTCCAGGGGACTCCACCTCAGTGCAAGACAGCATACTGAGCCCCTCACATTGGGCTGTCGCCTCTGGAGTTGTGTTTCGAGACAAAGAAGAACACAAGCAACAGAACTTTTTTAAGGTCACCACAACTCCCAGCTGCATGCTCTACAAGAGCAGCTTGACAGCTGGCACATGCCAGCACAGAAGATACTTTTGGTACAAGGGCAGGTTAGAACTGGAATGAATTAATTTTCCTTGACTCCTAAGCAAGCACTATCAGTCCAAGTTATCAATATACGTTTTAATGTCGCTATGTTGCCTCTCTGGCTGCTGGAGAAATGGAGGTATAGAGCTATTTAATAAGGATGACCACCCCTCAAGTCTCTAGTCTCTTGTAGCAACCAGGAGAGCAGCAGGGAAGGTAAATGGCACCTCCTTGGACTGGTGGCACAACCCTGCTGCAGGATGCTGTCTCTACAACCACTACTGCTCTGCCATGAATTTCCTATATGATCTCATGTCACTGCCCACTCATAAACACCAAACATAGCCCTAGGATAGCACCTCTGTCACTTCTTTGGCTGCCTGGTTTTCAACCTTAAAAAAATAAGTTACAAAAACCACAGAAACAGGAGCTAAAAGGAGTGAAAGCCAAGAGTGGAGTGCTATGTCCCTCCATACTTACCTGACATGCCCTGCTTGGAGATCTGACGATCATAGATCTTCTTCTCAAGGGTGTAATCAGAAACCAATCTGTAAATGTGGCACGGCTTCTTCTGCCCATAGCGGTACACTCGACATACAGCCTGGGCGTCATGGCATGGGTTCCAAGAAGCGTCAAATACCACCACTCTGTTTGCTCCAATGAGGTTGACGCCCAAACATCCAGCACTGGAAATTAAAGGCAAATTTCAAGTTGCTGCCTTGGCCAATTTTCAAAGCTTCTAGGCAGGACAGCCATCACAGCCAAGAGGCCATGAGGTGTCTGCAGAAAGTTCCCTCTAGTCATAGAGGCAACTTCAAACTATATTTGATTTCCAAGACTGTTGTTAAGTGGTTGCAGAGGCCCCTACGGCTAAAATTCTACTCCCTTAGGGAATTCAGAAGCAGACAGCACCATCAGCCCATAGAGTCTCGGGAGCACGTTATGAAGGAAATTAAGAACTGAGAAGCCATATGTATATAGAGCATCAGCATTGACTCCTCTGCTGTGTCCTTCTGTTCCAGCCAACTTACCGTGTGGATAAAAGGAAGAGCCAAATAGAGGTGTTGCTGGGGTCATTGAACTGGTTAATCAGACGTTCCCTTTCCGAGGCAGAGGTGCTGCCATCTAGTCCTGAGAAGGAAATCAAAGACACATTTAAAAGCTCTGTATGTTTGGGGGAATCCCATCACAACAAACTCATTTCCCAAACACTGAGCTTTGGCACTGGTTCCAAATCAATTCTGTGTCTCCCTCAAATCTTGCACTTCAGAATCTCAACTGGACCACTATGTATCTCTAATCTGCCCAGCCAAGCAGGTGCAATGCAGCCAGCCAGACTGGGATTTGTTCAACTGAAAGATCAAGCAAAACATTACTCAAGTTTTGCAAGGCCAGGACTGGGAGTGCTACAACACACCTAGCCCATTAAGGCTCTGTATGAGGTAAGACAGATAGCAAGCAAGAACACCAGGAACAAAGGCCTCACGTATGCTGGAAGCTCAAGGAACCAAGAGAAAGCAAAATTGTGAAAGCCTTTGGCAAAACCCCACAGACTGGATCCGAGAACACAGAGTACTGGTCTAAAGGAGTGCAGGGGCGTGTCATGTCTGTTCCTGGGCAGTAGCTTGCTTCTGGCAGCTCTGCAAAAATCAGGAACACCATATCCACCTCTCCTCTCAGTCCTGGCCTGTAAAGTAGCCACACAAAGCAACAACCGATGCCAGAACAAGATTTAAAGCTGGGGAAGAAGGGAGAAGGAATTCACAGCCCTGAGAGAGTAAAAGCACGCCACGGCAATTCTGGTTTGGGAGCAAGATCTAGAAAACAGACAAACAGGAAGCAAAAAGTATCTGTTACAACTTTAAAAAGCACTAGTGCGTAAGTGAGACGTTAGAGATGTAAAACATTTCCTGAGTAAGATGCAAAAAAGATGACCGAGAAATTATCAGTTAGTTGCTATCAAACGGACACTATCTTCCCAAGCAACTAAAGTAAGAACTATCTGAAAGAGATTTCATCAGAAGAACGCTTCAGAAGAGCATTTTCATACCCAGGGACAACTACAAGGTGACGGTGGGTGACTTTCAGGAATTAGTCCATCACAGGGGATCAAACAGTGTCACACCAAAAGAGAGAAGGATCGGTTGTACTCACTGTAATAATTAATGTTTCGGACCCAGTTGTGAACTCCTCCGTCTGAGCCTGGAGGACTTGGAATTGGTCTCTTTGCCAAAAACTCTTCAATGACAGATAATGTGGACAAGCTCTGGCTGCAAAACCAAGATCTCTGTTCAGGAGAAAGCCCCCACAGCAGCAAAAGTGGAGTATCAGAACTCTTCCCCAACTATGACAGCATTGATGGTTGTCAAACCCTGTTCGTGGCAGCACGCCTCTCACTAGTAAACTTGATAGTGGCAGAAGTATAAAATCCATGGAGGAAAACCAGGATCTAATACAACAAAGGAGAAAACGGGAACTGCCACAGCACTCACCTTGTGTAACAACCTCCTAGTCCCAGGAGGGGTTCAACTACTGCAGTATTCAGTGACTGTAGGATCAGCCATTGATATTTTGCTTACCTGAAGACCAGGATCTTGTCTCCAAGCTTCACACTTTCCTCAATTAGGTGGAACAGTAACACCATCTTGGGTGAGTTCTCCAAGACTCCCGTCTGGTAATCACACAAGATGTCTTTGGCCTACCAAGAAACAGGAGACTATTACAGGTGGAGTTGCTCATTCCCTGTTTAGTTCAACAATCCTGTCTCAAGGTGAGAGAAATAAGTCACTGCAAAGAGGTTAGATACATCCAGCCAGGTCCAGGTGACAATGTTACTCCTAACTATTGCTACTACCTCCGGTTCCAGAAGCTCCAAATGACAAACTTGGAGTACGGATGAATGAGCATTCTCTTAACCTCTCATGTCTCTCAAGACCTCTCTCCTCCAGCCCACTAGATTTACCACCATCTTATCTAGATTACACTTCACCCTAACATCATCTTTAGAAAAACAAAGTCCACAGCCTTTTCAGTCAGATGAAAATAATGGCATGAAAGAGTGCTTGTCTGCACTCCTGCCTCAGGAGAGTTCCAAAACTCCTACTCAGAAACCAAGCAGACATGCTTATCAAGATGCTCTGTGGTACAGAAAATGTAAGAGAAATCCCCAACTCTTAAAGAGAAGCGTCTTTTCTTTGCTCCACTTCAGAAAACTGCCCTGACAAAAAGAGGTACAGTCTTTCAGAGTAAGTATCTAGCCTATGTTTATCATAACTCTCCAAATGAAGAGTTTTCCAGCAGTACTCACCCACTCATAAGTAACGACCTGATTTGCTCTCTCCTGAAAAGGGTTGAAGCCAACGCTCTGGAGGAACTTGCTATTGGTAGCTTCTCCACCTGGTGATGCCAAAGCATTACCCTCCGTTTTGCCTTTAATCCCCTGAGGCTGGCAGCGGGAATTAGTACTTGCTGTGCCGAGGTCATCCACATCCAAATCCTGCTCGTTTGCCAGATTCTCCTTTTGCAGAGCTTCATACAACACATCTGGATGGTTCCAGATCTGAAGGGGTAAGAAATGAAAGTGGTTAGGCCTGCGCTGGCCTGCTGCTTGCCAATGATCGCAGACTGAAAGCCCACAGGTATTCAAGGGAAATAAATAGTACTTAGACCATCTCCTCACCATCCCCACATGGAACTGTAAGGCACTGCAGAGAAAACCAGTCTGATTGCATTAAGGTAATGAAAACAGAAAACATGACTTTGCCATGACACAAGGTATAAGCTATCTTAACCAAGGCTCTTCTGGCTTTAGAAATGCCAATTCTTTCCTTGAGAACAAAACAGAAGGCCACCGTGCACCCTATACAGCACAAACACAGAGAAAGCTGCTTGTTTGCATTGCAGCAGGCAAATGGTTAAGGTATCAGCCCAGCACCCTAGCCCAGTTCAGTGGATTGCTGCAAGTTTCTTGCACAAATTTGAAAGAGACATTTAACATCCCTGCACCCCCATTCTAGAAGTGGGGACAACTCCTCTGCTGGGCCACTGCGCTCTAGGGAGAGAAGATGTGCCAGGCCAACAGTACTTCTACCCCCTGTTTTGACTCATATTCCTACCTTTCCCTTACATACTAGAATATTTCTTTGCATTTCCTGAGAAAACGTACCTTACAACAGACACAGAAAGCTTTGAGGGGGTTCAGTCCTAGCCAGCCACTGTTGCCTGCATCTCGGAACCGGTTCATGAACTCCGTATAAAGGGCCCGCTGGATCTTTGATAGACGTACCAAAATGACATGTTCTTCCTTAGACGGGAGCTGAACCTTCAGTACATTGTGCCCTCGCCTGTGGAGGAAATAAAGGAAGAGAGATATATAGAAGGAAGGGAATTTCCCAATCAGATCTCCCTGCGGCTGTCTGTAGGGTAAGATTTTGACTTCTTGCCCACCTGGCTGCAGGGACAAAGACCTCTAGTTGCATACTTCTCTAATGCACGACACTTCTGAGATACTCTCCCTGCAGCCAAACACCAACTGTAAGCACAGTTACAGAGACCTCAGATGCTACAGTTTTCTAGCATAGGTCACAGTGTTAAGATGGGGGGTGAAAGTCCTGTTTTCCATGGCAGTTGAAAACCAGAAATAAGACCCAAGGTCTCTTTTAAGCTATGCCAGTGACTGAAACACTCCATCCAAATCACTGGTCCAGCATCTTAGAACCCTCACCTGAGAAACCAAGTTGATTTGTTTCCAGAGTGGTGAAGACACTGTCACTTTCGTAACGGAGGGTGCATGAAACACTTTCAAATTCTTGGGTAGAGGATGTCAAAAAGCACACATCCAAATTAACTATTAAGACATCAAAATAAACCTGAGGCCACTCTGGTGCAGCTACAGGTGTTGCTCTCCATTATCAGAGTCTGCAGTACCAAAGCCAATTAACTTTACTTCTACCCCCAAGGCAAAATAGAACCACAAGGACCACTTCACAGTTGACAGATTCTGAGAGAAATATGGAGCTACTAATCTAAGAATATCCTCTGTGGTTTTCTCTGTATGCTTAAGATCCTCTCACAAAGACAGAGAAGGTACCTGTTTAAAACTCAATTAGAGTTAGATTAACAGTTAGACTAGATCTTACTGGTCTTTTCTAACCTGAATGATTCTATGATTCTATAAGGCAGTACGATTAGCTGTACTGCATAAACTCAGCAAACAAAGAGGCTGATTTGCCATGAAGGAGCTGTTTGCTCAGATTACACGGTTACGAACTCCTTGTGGACTCACCGCTGCACAAAGCCCTCCAGCAGGCTATGCAGGACATGACTGCGATACCTCATGAGACGGACATCTTGAGGGGTGCTGTCAATACACTGCCCATTCAGGATGGGGCGCTCAAACATATTGCTGAATTCCTGCCTTGAGCCTAGAAAGTCAGGTCGGACAAAGTCTACCATGCACCAATACTCAATGAGGTTGTTCTGAAGCGGGTAGCCAGTCAGCACCACCCGCCGGCGGGAGCGGATGTTCTTCAGGGCCTGCGAAGTGCTAGCATGGCAGTTCTTTATCCGGTGTCCCTCGTCACAAATAACCACATCTGGGCCCGGGCGAGACAAAGCTTTCTCAATCCCTGAGGAGAAGAAACGTTAAGTGTTAGAGATGAATAAGATAAAGCCATGGTTTTATTCAGTGATCAGCTTCACAAAAAGAGGGATAGTTCAGAAAGACCAAAAAAGCAGTATTCATGGGTGGCAGAGAGCAAGGCTGATTCAGGAAGTAAAATCTGACTAGATACTAGCTCGCATTTAGCATAATGTGGTAATGATCAGACCAGGCTGACAAATCTCACACAGACAAATCTCCAAGTTCAATGTATTGACTTCCATGCTTACTCGCAGCCATTGCAAGAAACAAAAGACTCTACCAAAGCTCAACAACATTCTGTCTCCAGAGACACAATCCTACCCAGCAAAGTTTGATCACACTGGGGATGCTAAAAGCAAGTTAAAGATTGTTTCCCTGTGCTGCCAGGGCTGATAGCCAGTCAGACAACAGGAGCACTCTCTCTCTCTGTCAAGGCCTGGCCTCTCACCTTTCAGAAGCTCCTGCTGCCGGTCTTCCTCATCCAAGTCAATAATGACAGGGCCAGCTTGTTTCTTTGTTTTCTTCTTCCTGCCAGCAGCAAAGGACTTCTTCAGTGAGAGGAGACGGTACATCTCATATCCCATCAGCAGCACACCACCTTCTACCACCCAGTCATTCACCACCTTTGCACGTGCAGCTGTTGTCCTGTAAAACAAAAAACCAAATCAAATAAAGTTTAAGCTTTCTCTCCAGTTTCAGTTTGAATCCACTGGACTGGAGTCTGCTGAGAACAAAAGACCGGTTCAATTAAATCACTTTCTCGCATCAAACCCAAGAGAGGAATACAATGAAGTTTCTTTAGGAAACAACCTGCTAGAGAGGAAAAGAAAAAAGCCTTTTATGTGCCATGGGTAACAGGGCTGAGAATGACAAATCCTTATAGGAATTGAGCTGTAGAAGTTTGTCATGTACAAAACCAGATCAAACTTCAGAACACTCTTTAAAAAGAGCTGTTGAGGAGACTGCCTCTGCAAAAATAATTTTCAGAATGAGGTGCTAATATACACGGTTGTAATCACCTAGTCATTTATCCCTTCTTGTCTCTTACAATGCTAGTGTCCCTCAGTTATTCCTTCCCTGCCAGCCTGTTCAGAATTGGTTCAGATCAAGACACTGTCCTCACTCAATCCTCCCAGAGCACACCAGATCCCATCCAATAGCAAACACATGGCTGGAGTAGCATCAGCAGATTCAAAGTACATTCCACCTAGGAGGAGAAGACCTCAACGGGTAAGTGTATGAACATAGCTGATGAATTGAGCGTTTCCTAGGATCACTACTGTTCTGATCCATGCAAGAAAAACAACCCAGAAAGAAGGAAAGATCCACAAGCCAAAAATACATGCCACACCAGACTGTAACTGCAATCACTGATGTCTCTTTTCTGGACAAGGAGGCTTTGTAGAACTTGTCAGAAGCCCTCAAGGACAACACAATTCACAGAAAGTCACAGTGTTGAGTAGAGGAATCCCTAAGCGTGTGAAAAATCTCAGGAAAAGAAACAACCCACATTTAAAATAAAAGAGACACGTGGTATAGGGGCACATGCCTCAGGAATCCCGGGACTCCGACAGGAGCAGCAGTGTACCACCAGAAACAAACCACAGCACTTCTGCTCCCCTCCACAGAAGTAGTTCTGTCTCTGGAACTGGGTTCCTGATCTCAGCATGCATGGAGGAACAGAAAGGTGCCTCAGCAGTGTGAGAAGGAAGTACAAGAATTAAATGTTCAATGAAAGAGACAGTAAATCTCTCCCAGGTACCAAAATCCTCCCCTCAAGATGGCATCCACAACAAACGCAGATTGGGAAGATCTGGGAGTCAAGGGTACAGAATTAGTCCAAACTAAACAGTCTGCAACAGCAATTCTGATAACAGTTCTGTAAGATGCAGTCCAAGAGCTCAGAAAGGCTTTTACTGGCACCTACTTGTGTTCATCATTCAGGATGTGGACTTTGAAGGTGCGGGGCTGGACCTCTTTGGAGTTGTAATCAGCAGGAAGGTTTTCAGGTGCTGGGAGCCACATGTTGAATTCTGCTAGCCAGTTTTGGAGCGTATTCACCTGAAAACAGTTAGCCATGGAAGGATTAAAAACCCAGCTGATTTACTAAGGATTTTAAAGCCAGAAACAAGAATAGGGAATGACACTCAGCTGTGCCTAGACAGAAGGAGCAGATCACAGCATGCAAACTCAGGGACGCAGGGAATCTAAGAGGGAGAAGAGCAGCAAGGGTACAATAGAGCTTGATGTGAGATGGCATACTAATCAATCTGCTCTACACAAAGAAAGAAGTAGTGCAAGGAAGCCCCTCAGCTACCCCTTCATGTGGCTACTTACAGGTACAATGGCAAGAACAGTCTTTGCCTCCGTGTGCCGAAAAAGTACATCCAAGAAAGAGATGACCTGTATGGTCTTGCCCAGGCCCATGCTATGTGCTAAAATACACCCAAACCCACTGCTGGTTTTAAATCTCTCCAAGGACTCTACCAAGTTGTCATACAGGAATCGGATCCCACCAATCTAGACAGAAAAGTAGAAAAGGTATTAGAACAGTGGGAGAAAAAAACCAAGCTGGGTATGTATTTACAGAGCAGTAAGCACATTAGGATTGCATAAAGCATAAAAATATAAAGTGAATGTTTCAAGTTCACTACAGTAGTCTAATCTAGGGAAGTGTCAGAAAGTCAGTATTTTTAGATACTCACAAAACCTCCTGATAATATAACAATAAGTCAAAATTCATTTGTAGCCAGAGAACCTGAACTGGAGTTAATTAGTTTGTTTATAAAAATAATTTTATTTTTAAAATGTTCATCTAAATATAGTAAGGTCTGATGATAACAACAGCCAAAGTTACACATAGCCATGGCTATCCTTTAATTTGTCCTTATCATCTGACTGTCCACAACAGCCACCATCACAACCCATCTGGTCACAGAGCTCACCAAAGAAGTTCTGCTGAGATTACAAGGCAGGCTTGCCTGAATTCATTGTATTTCCAAGGCTAATAAAGCCTACCTGATGAGGTTTTACTGCATGTGCAAGCTGGGGAGCCAGGAAAATGTCCTCCTCATTTGGTGGATGATTGATGTTGACAATGACTTGCCCCAGAGCATCTGACTGATTTAAGGCATCATTCACATGAGAGCCACTGCTCTCTTCACTGCCATCATCCTCCCCTTCATTACCAGAGTCACTGCTGTCCACAATTTGGAGGGAATCATCCTCTCCTGAACTCAGCTCAATCACTTCTGTAAAGTAACCAAACAGAGAGAATAAGGGGAAAGGCTAACTTGATGTCAGTTTATCACACATGGAGGGGAAAAAAAAAAAAAGAAAAAAAATCATATCTGGAAAATAAGGTTACTGTGTTTTGCAATTCCACACTGGCCTAATGATCTATTCTGAACAAGGAGGCACAATAAAGCCACGCATCCAGCCCCTCAGATCAGCATATGAAAGTATGAGCTTCCCTGAGTCTCCCCATAATTCAGAGAACATTCATTTGGGCTGATGCAAACAGAACATGAGACAGTTTCTGTACGTGTATTATGTTCTCCCCCAGATGTCCTCTTAATTCCCAAAGTCAGACATGCACTTTATCTGTTGATACAATGTTCAAGGACCAACAAGGAAATCAGGCAGAAGTACTCTACCAGAGTGGCATAAAGGAGTCAGGTTAGACCCTGGTACAAAGGACACAAAACCCACTTTCAGCTGCACAGCCGCTCCTTTTATACACACCAGATGATGCCACATCTCATGTAAGCATTCTTCAGTAGAGCATTGAACAAAATTAAGTGCATTTATAAAGCAGAAACAAACACAAGTTCAGAAGAGTGCCTGACAGGCCAGGTTATAAATGTCAGTTTAGGACTCAAAGGCCAGAACTGGCCATGTATTTGGAAACCAACAGGCCTACAAAAGTCTGAAGTTACTCCCTACTGGAGCATCTGACTAGATGAAAACAGGAGACCGTGTGGCTAAATAAACAGTATTTTGTGAGAAGACCAGGTAGAGGCAATTGGTGGCTTACCATCTTTAATGCTATTTTTTCCTTTAGCATCATCGTCGCTGCCGCTGCTGGTACTATCTAGGCAGATCACTTCCTCAGCCAGGACCTGAGGGGGGAGCTGGGTAGCCTCAGCTGTTCTGAAAACGATGTCCTCTACAAACATAAATTACAAACAATAAGTAATTCATAATAATGGGGAAGGAGACAAAATTGTTCAGAAACCAGACAGTATTTCCTTACACTTTTGCTCCAATAACTTAGCCCTGGAATTTTCCATAACAGACTCTCACTGTCTACAATGCTGCTATGACTCAGCTTCCTGGGTCAATCTTCTCCTTTCTCAATATGCCGAAACAATAGCCCATTGCTGACGGCACCCTCTCTCTTGCACGGCCTGGCTGGGGCACACTGACCATGCAATATGCTAAAGTCTTTTTTTTACTTTTTATTGTTCTTTTTGGGGGGATCTCAGAAGTAATAGCTGGTTTTCATCCAGCAGAGAAAGTAGCAAGTGCTGAAGGGAGGGTAACTGTCCTTCGTTCGTACGGACACTGTAATAATTATATCCCACATATCCTAAATAACTTTTGCTCATCAAGATCTTTTCTTTGTATGTTTAAGTATTGCCATGTGGGTCTAGCTCAACAGGGCCAAATAAGCAACAGGGCCAAATAAGCACTGCTGCAGTGACTCAGCAAGCAACGATGTTCTTCTGGGGCTGCAACCCACTCTGCGACCGTTAAAGTTTTAAATAGCTCTTATTTCTTTCCCCCCATATAAAAATGATTTGAATACTTGCACTTAAGGGAGAATATACATTTTCTCAAGAGGCAAATTCAACTCAAGAACTCCTTACCCCCGACACAACTTCCAACTGCACTTCTCTGCCTTTTACATCAGTCTGAGGGGCTGTGCTATAAACTAGATCACTGAAATGATCCAGGTTAGAAGACAAAGCAAGATGACATATTCACCGGAAGACATAACCACTTATACTGCCTGCTATTTCACTGCTTGCTGAAACATGCAAGAAAGGACAAGGTTACATCATGAACATATGTCTAACATAATTAACATGCGTACACTCAGTCCATTGTTCCACTACCCTTAGTACCAGACCCACGTATTACCAGATCATTCACAGTACAAACAGGATCTGGACCAAGGACATAGTATTTCTGTCAAGTTCATTTGTTTAAGCTTCCAGACTCGTTGGAAAGATAAAAGAGACCTATTCCAGCACCCCATTTACAATTAACTTGTCAAAATATCTTCAGCAAGTTACCTGGCACCTTTCACCATGCAGCCACAGCATCTTGATTCAGAACTAGCTCAGAAGTGGAGCTGACTACATTGAACCAACAAGTGGTTTGGAACTGGCGTTTCAAGAGTTTACACTTGAAAGTCCAAGTGCAGCACAGAATAATCAAATGGTTTGGGTGGGAAGGAACCTTTAAAGGCCACCCAGTCCAACCCCCCTGCAATGATCAGGGACATCTCCAACCAGATCAGGTTGCTCAGAGCTCTATCCAACCTGGCCTTGAACATCGCCAGGGATGGGGCATCCACCACCTCTCTGGGCAACCTGGGCCACTGCTCCACCACCCTCAGTGTAAAAAATGTCTTCCTTATATCTAGTCTAAATCTACCCTTTTTAATTCAAAACCATTACCCCTTGCTTATATAATGGACAAGCATGGCACTACCTTCTTCCTCATTCAGCTTCTATCCTTAAAAATCTTGCTTCAGGTGGCATCTCCCACTGCTTACCAGGAAGAAACTCTAGGGGTACGGTTGGGATAGTGGCTGGATAATCCTTCCGCTGCTGCTCTAGCCGTTTCCTTCTCTCCAACTCTTCCTGTTGGGCTGCTTTTGTCACGGCTTCCAGTTGGTCCTCACGCAACAGCTTTCTGAATACAGGAGCAAACAGAGAAATGCGATTTGCTTACACTCAAATAATTTTTTAAAAAAACATGAATGGCTGTACAGCTGGCTTAAAAGATGACTGACAAGCTCCAGGTAGTCTGTCAGCTACACAGACTAGGAACATCATTGCCAAAGGCTACAGACAAATCCTACAGCTATTTCAAGACTGCTTCCCAACTACAGGTAACACTACTATTACTCGAGGAAAAGATAAAAGTTTGACAGAAGCCGAAAGGAGAAAAAATGTGAGTGGGCAAGTATATACTTAAGCTAGCTTATCAAAGACTAGTTCTTCTATATGAAAGGATGTTATGTATTGCTATGCAGTTTACAAACAGAAAATGCACAAAGTCATGCAAAGAAGATATGTGGGAAGAAAAGGCATCAATTCCCCCACAAAAAGGCATCATCCTGATTCTCCTCTGACAGAGCATTTTCAGGACCTCTAACGGCTTTAACAATTGCTTCAAAGGATGCTCTCAAAGCACCTTACTTTTACAGTAATTTCCATTACTTCCAAAAGTTGCTTTTCTCCTGCTTCAGTTTCCCATGTGCAGCCCTGGAATTGAAGGCTCTTTTGCCAGAGAAGAGGTGCAGTACAAGCAGTGGTAAAATCCAGCCCCCTCAAATCAGCCTTTAAATCCACCCAACTCCATGCTGCAGGAACATCTGCTCCATCCTAATGAAGTCTCAGTTTCCAAGGCCTACTCAATGCTCATTCCTTTGGCTTTAAGAAAATCAATCTGCATAAGCTTACATATGAACCAAAGCCCACCAGCATGCTGGACACAGCGCAAGAGAGACAATTCCTGCCATGGGAGTCCCTGCTCCATTATGGCTCTTCTGAGCATTTTAGATCCCCTTGAACAAAATTTCATAGTGAATTACCACCTCACAACCTGTCCCAGAACATATAATTATATTACTTTATAAAATTCAGGTGAAATTGATTTCCAACACTTCAGCCAGCAGTCACAACATCAGCACTCCTGACAACAAGTAGCCAGGATAGTAGAGGGAAGGACTATATTTTAGGCTGTTTGCAATAGGATCTTCATCAGCAGATATCTGAAACTGCATATTTACTTAATGGTGGTGCTGTTTTTCAATTACATATCTTAAAAGCCAGCAGCAAGTACACATTTTTTGCAATGTATTCCATAACCAAACATTCACTCTTCTGAAACACCAAAAAAGTCTGCACCCACATGCAGCACTCCAGCCTGAGATCATGCTACTCCCACTGGTGAAATCCTAAGGTTTTGGAAAAGAAAAGCCATCTGGTTTGGCAGCAGTGGCAAAATGTAGCTCAAAAGCAAAGTCCAGAAATTCCGTTTTTACCCAAAATGCTATATAAGACCCTAGCTCTTGCTGTCCTTCTGCTGCTGACCTTATGTTCCTCCGCATGTGAGACGGTTTCTGAGCCCTCTTCTTTTTGGTGTCCTCAGAGGCCAGGCTCTTGTGCTGGTTCTGCAAGAGTCGCTCTGCCCGCTCACTCTGAGATGAGGTAGTTGAAGTAGAGCGCTGCCATTCTCCATCCTCCGCATGTTCAACATGGTCACCGCTGAACACGGCTTCCTGGGGTTGGTCTGAAAAGACAAGGAGGTAATGACATGAGAACAACTGTGCCAGGCTGGCAGCTGGCTCTTACATGAGCATTCATTGGCCAACAACCCTTATTCTCACTCGTTTGCAAGCATGTTTCTCTGAGGGTCAAAACTGGGGTCCCTTCTGACAGTGCCGCTCAAAGAGTCTTTAAAAGTTTTACAGTGAAGGATCTGTTCCCAGTGAAAGCCAAGATTAATACCACTCAACACAGCTCCAAAGTGTCCTGATGAGAAAACAAGGCAAAGTTATTTTAGTCCACATAGAGCACTTGCTGCCCCTAAGGGTCTGTTTTCCTACAGGGGCTCAATGAGCTCCAACTAAAACAAGAAACTCAAATCTCTTTTTCTTTGTTTCACAATATTCAAGTGGGGCGGAAATCTCCATTTATACGACACTTGTGCAACCATCTTCCAAGTGAACAGAACATACCATGCAAGAGGTTGTCCGGTGCGAACACCGGGTTACGGCTTAGCAGGCAGCTCAGTGGTTTTACGCCAGGCTCCACTCTCATTATTTAAATGGTAACTTCTGGCAAGCTTTATTAAAAACAAAAAGTAAGTGGCAACACTCTTTCCACATTATAAACCACATGCACTCCTTTTTCTCTACATTCTCTTATTTTCAGACTTTCATTCATGACTGATTTCATTCTTAAAGCACTATCTGAAATGACACCTTGTTCTAGGTGACACTTTGCTCTTCAACAGGCTGCCAGTGACCATGCTAATGCTTGCAGAGCACAGAAGGGAAATGTTTCTTTCAAAAGCTTCCCTTGAAGTAAGCTGTTTCTGACAAGCCTTGTAATAGCTTCTTTGAAACATCTTGTCCCCTTGTGTCAGGCAAAAAGATACCTTGAACTCATCTCAGAATCTGCTTTCTTGCTCATACTGTGCATCTTGAGCGAATGTCTGAACTGGAATGACATTTAGACAGAAGTTTGAAGGAAAGAAGGAAAGAAGACATCAGCGCAGAAGAATGTGGCAGATGAAGTAATACAGAACCAACAAGCATCACATTGTGACTCCGTGGGATCTGGAGACAAAGAGAATCCCTGCTCAAAAAGCTGGGAGCTTAAATGAAGAATGCTTCAGTACAGCACGTTGCATGTACAGGCACCTCTACAGCTCTCATGTTAACATGTCTATTAAATTAACCTTACCGCCAACATTACCTCTTAAAATCAAGATGACAAGAACTAGATTCACACCTTGGTCAAAAGCACCAACTTTGTAAGCTTCCTCTCCAGATGTCCCACCAGACCTGCCCCAGCATTTCCTTGAAGCCTACATCAGAATCGATTTAGGACTTCAGGGCTCACCCCACCATGGGCCAATACCAGCAGAGCAGCTCAAACATTTCTGTGAACATCAGTCCCAGCAGTCATATATACTAGAAAAACAGGTATCCACAACTTATGTGATGAAACAGAGCTCATGATGAATGCAGGAAAGAGTTATGTTGCACATGAAGATAAAGGCGAAGGAGTTCGTTGCTACAGTCACAGTAGTTCTCCTACCACAGCCAAGGTCGTGAAGCCCTGTCCTCCCACCAAGCCTCCTTAAACTTCCGAGCTCAGACACCACACATCACATTCACTTGCAGGCAGAGAACTGTGCTGGGAATAAACCCAGTTTCCCAGGCTTCCCAGACAACAGCTTCTGCTATTTGAACTACAGACACATTTTGGTCACATTACCTGCAATTCTTCAGCACTGTTTCCTTCCCCCCACCCCTCTCCACTCCTGGTTATATAACTAGATCAAAAGATTGGATGAAATAGGGCAAAGGGAAGCAGGGAGTCTGCACACGTGATCACATTCTCCGGGATGAGTCATTAAATCAGTGACTATCCCAGAGACAAACACTGCCATGGTTACACTGCTGCCATCTCATCCTGGGCCCAGGGGACCTTCACAAGGCACCCGAGAGCACAAAGTCATACTTGTTTGGAAGAGGAAGCACTTTTCTCCCCACACCCCAGAAATGACCCACATCACCTCCTTTGGCAGTGACCCTGCCACCCGCAGCGTGCCGGGAAAGGGCGCCTTCAGGATGAGGGTGATGCTAACAAAATCCAGAGGCTCAGCAGCCCAAAGGTGAGCCCATTACGTGTCTCCTCTGTATGTTTTCATACTCTTTGGGCAAAACCTCTGCATTTTATTTTTCTTTCCTTTTAATCACGTGTAATACCATTCCTGGTGAAACACACACACAGCTGGATCAGACGAGTTTTTTTTTTAAAAGGTAATTCCCACCTGAGCAAGAGCCTGAAGCCTAAAATCTGACCATAAATTTGGCCCTGTACTGAGTACAGGCCTTCATCCACCACAGCCACATCTGCTCAGGCTGGTGTTTGTCCTACCAATACAAGTTCTGAGGTGAGGAACACAATCTGTGCCTCAGCGCACATTCCTGACACACATGCATTTAGATACTGCAATCTCTTCTACACTAGGAACATTACCAAACATCACACTGATTCACCCGTGGTGGGATTCAGACAACAGCCACCTTCCTGACGCCGGTCCCATCCTTGCCAGTACAAGGAATAAAACTGCTTTTCACAAAGCTGCTAACAAAGTGATAAAATTACAAGTCACTTCCATCTAACCATGCAACAGTTCCCACCACACCTGTGACACAAGCTAGCAGTTAGTAGCAGGAATTGTTTTGTTGCTGTTTTGTGTTAAACTCCTAATTGTGTCCACAGCCTAAATCCTACCGCATGTGAAAAGTGAGGCTCCCCGCTGCAGCCATGTGGCTGCACTCCAGCACGGTGAGCTCCAAGCTGTGCAGCTGGGACCCACCCTGGGACAGAAATGCATTAAGAAACAATAACTACACACACAAAAAAATCATTTTGCACAAGAACAGGTTTGGTCTTTGGGTTGGAGGGAGTGTGGGAACAGCCTCGCTGAACAGGTCCCATCAGGTAATCGATGGATTAATTCCTGCCCCATTTCTGCCAAGCCTACGTCTATAACAGAAATGCAATTATGGTTTTGTAACAGGAGCTCAACACGCTACTCTGACATGGCTATACAAGTAGCTTTTTACACAACACAACAATTCTCCAGCCATGTTTGCATGTTGACAACTGCCTGATCATGCTTAACCTGTCAGCGCACTCGAGGAAGACCTGGGCAGTTATCCATGTTGCCTCCATGAGAAAAGCACTGCCACCAGTCCATGAGTAACAGCACAGCCTCCCACAAGGAGAAGAGCAGGCCCAAGTCCACCCAGCAGAAGACAGCCACAGGTCAGTCATGGTCGCCGACGAGGATGTAAACCCATTCCATGTTTATATACCGTGGACATTGAGCATCAGCTGGAACATCAACTGCTGGGTTCACACCAGCTCTGTTGCACGTTTTGCACTTTGCTCACCAGAACAGGCACCAGATCTACGACAAGGGTTTCCTGAGGGCAGAGGTGATGGCACCAATGCAGCCAGTGAGCTTGCCAAGCAGCTGCTCCTTCAGTTGAGTCACAGGCCTCCGAGGAGTTCCCACTGGTCCTCAGATACAGACACCTGCAAACACCCTGGAACTCGGCCCTGCAAGGTACCCTGGACATCGAGAGGGGCATGACTAACCTTTCTCATGCACTTGAGAGGTTTAAAATATGCCTGCACTATCAAAACCCAGTAGATCTGATTACAGCACAGCTCTGGTTCATGCTGCAGACCAGGGGTTGCCAGTTTTCTTTGCTCACCAGGCAGCAGCAACCACCGCCCCCAGCTGTACATACAAGCAGGAGGAGGTGTTTGGCTTCTCGACCGACACTTGCATATTACAGTTTAGAAGCCTCCGTAAGGAAGAGAGTCGTGACTGCTCTGTATAACTCTCCTTCAGGTGCTCTCTGACTGCCAGCACTGCCCCTGAACCACACACACAGGTGTGACTCATGATAAACAACACAGCCAAAGATTTGTCCCACAGTGCGGTACTTCCTATTGCACCCAAGCTTATAGAACTCACCTCATGACTTCCTTCTCACAGAATACTCTCAAACTTCCCATAAAACAGCATGGGATGCAGCCTGGAGAATATTCTCTAGCATCTTTCATTCAGCAGTGAATTGCTCTTGACACATCCAGCCTGCTCTGCAAGGGGGCTCAGGTTGCTGCCAAGTGTCAGGAAACAGCAGGCACATTTTTTTGAGGTGTGAGATTTCTGTAACTAACATAGTGTTCTCCTGACACAGAGGCGTGTGAGAAACAGTGTGATAGCTGCATCCAATCTCCACACTCCAAGGCAAACCTCAGTAAGTCCAGGTATCTGCGCACACACAAGTAAATATCCTCGGCTCTAGCAGCAACCACTCTTATGAGTATAGAAATTGCCTTCAGGATAAGACCAAAGGGTCCCAGACCTGGCGCTGCTGCACAAGAAGGTGCAAAAGACCCCTCAGCAGACAAAACACTGTGAGAGATGATGACTTCCTTGCCTCCTCAGCTACTAGCAGGCTAATGTGGGTGGCTAGAGGTACATCCTCCTCCTGGGAGGCCACCTTCTCTGCCAGGATAACTCCAAGGACTCGAGGGAAGGCACACCAGACACTTGTTCATTTCTAAAAATCATTTCACTACTCAGGATGTTGAATAGCACTATTTTGCTGAGTCTTTGGGCATTATTGCCTACTCTCAGGACAGGGATGTACACACATCGTGAAAGAAGGCAGCTGCATGCCGAGCAGCGAGGAGTCAATTCTTGCTTTGGGAGCTCTCTTTTGTCTTGCACAAAGAGCAAGGAGCAGTTAAATATTATTGCAGGCGTTTTGGGCACTTCCATGCAGTTTGTGGGCAAGAGCTTGTCAGAGACTGGCTGGTACTAGCTCGTACTACTACAGCCGGTACTGAGCCGTCACAGCAAGAATGGGAGGAGCGCTGAGGGACGGCAGAAGACAGACTAATTGCACAGCTCCAGCTGCAACACTCACAGTCGCTGACACACTGAACTACAACTGTGCCACAGGCTAGAGGAGCAACTCTGCAGAGCAAGCCTGACTGCAAAGGCTCTGACAGGCTCAAAGATGTTCTCTGGGGTTACAGGGTGTTTTCCCACAGCGCACGGGAGAGGTGTGTAGGTGATGCTAGAGTTCAACTGTACCCAGCACCTGAAAAACAGCAGCTCTCTAACCGCGGCACAGTAATCATCTCGGAGGCTGGCAACAGCCGTGGTGCTCTGGCTCATCCTATATGCAACTGTAGAATATAAATGAAATATTTTCAGAATATTCTTTCTCTGCATGCAACTGGTACAGCTGTTGCGGGGATGCCATGCAAGAAGGGAAGAGTGGTGTCTGCACAGAGCACCCTTTCATAGAGGCGGCATTATGAAAACACCTGAGCACCCCAAGACTGGAGGTAGGAAATTCCTTGTGAAACCCCTCAAGGACAGTGTAGGCAAAAGCCAGGGGGAAGCTCAGACTCCCTTCCTCCAGGCCCTACCTGCTGCAACACCCAGGAGAGCCACTAAGTCTCCTCCCGTGGCTTGACACACTTCAATGCCGGGTTCCTTCCTCCTGAAGCACCAGGAAAGCCACCCCACAGCAGGGACAGAGGGGGATGCAGCCCCTCTGGGGACTCAAGGCTGCGGC
The DNA here is from genome assembly GCA_009806455.1 of Tetrax tetrax. NCBI lineage: Eukaryota > Metazoa > Chordata > Aves > Otidiformes > Otididae > Tetrax > Tetrax tetrax. Next base: position 134,421 of record WHYT01016049.1, read on the forward strand.
GAGCCCCTGCAGCCGCTATCGGGCCAGCTAATTAGCAACAAGACTTTGTTCTTCTCAGAAAATAATCAGGCTCAGTCTTCAGCGGCAGGACGCCCCTCCCAGCCACAGCTGCTTAACAAAGCCCTAATTATGTAAGCTTTATATAACCCAGCACACCTACCCCCCCGCGCCGCAGCACCCGCTCGACCGTGCTCCCCGCCAGCACCCCGGGGCCCAGCGCCATGGGCGCCCCTCGGCCCTCGCCAGCCGTGAGCAGCCGCCCACTCGCTGACAACAGGAGAGACAGCGCCGAGCTGGGATCAGCCTTTTGTCTACGCCGGTGGTTTCTTGCGTGTGCGGGGTACCGCCGTGCTTGCCTGGGTGCACCTCGCGGCTGTCGGCTCCTCGCCAGGGCCACGGCGGCGGGGAGCTCACAGGCCGGGCGTGCTGCGCCCTAGACAAGAGGACAGCCGTGCCACATGCCTCGGGCAGCGCGACCCGCAGCCACCACCCCCTCGCAGCACGCTGGCCCCGCTCGACTCCGACGAAAGGCAGCCACACTGATCAGAGAAATGACCGATTTCAACCATCGCCCTCGCCCCAGCTTCACCGCCAGCTGCTGACTGCGATGGCTGGTGTCCTGCTGAGTCACAGCCACAGTACTGCGAGACACAAAGGCATCTTTTAGGCTGAGCCTGCCCAGCCCCAGAGCTCGCCCGCTCCCAGGGGAAGCTTCCCTCGCCTGTCAAAAGGCACTACGTCAGCTCTAATGTCTTCATTCCTGTTGCTGATTTATCTAGGAGTTAACCACCTCAGGTCTGTCGTCCATACTTGTCACCATAACCAGACACAGAGACTGTCATATTGGTATAACAAATAGCGCTGCTTGAAGTCTGAGTAACACATTTTTCATTTCTCTAGGTATCTGTAAAGCGATCACTCGCTGCAGGTTCAGGACACCTACATGAAATCTGCAGATTGCTGGGGAGAGATGTCAGGCTGCCTCCACCCCCAGCCCGGGACCAGAGGATGGAGGGGAGAGGTGCGAAATGAACTCTGAAGAAAACACCACCAGTGCAGGCTCTGCGGGCCAGAGCACGGGGAGGGAGCCGGAGCAGGAACACTCAAATGCCAAACCCATCTCCAGGCTCCTTCTCGGGCAGGAAGTAAGCCCCAATCAATGGAAAACTTTGAAAGATGAATTATAAGGCAGCACTGCCCTTCTTTTTTTTCCTTCAGAGGTCTTTCAGCGTATCAGTTACTGATGAGGTTATGCTGCAGAATAAAACTCCTTTCCTGGCCTGAAGGAATCTTTCAGGAGCACAAGGCAGCAGAAGTGAAGGGCAGGAGCAAAGAAAATACCACCCAAAAACCAAAGGGAAAGAAAGCAGCCAAGAAGTGCCAAGAGGCAAACTGGAACATCGCGCAGCCAACTTTGGTGACAGACAATATATCTTCTAACTCTAGGATTATGCAAGCAGAACCAGGCCCCAAGTATTCAAGAGCTCTTGTTTGGCCGGGCCTCAACACTGCGGACGCTGAGGCCCGGGTTACATAAACACCAAAGAGCATTTATATAACCGTTGTATGGCACGGGCTCGCAGCCACCAGCACCCTGTGCCGCCGGAGCACGGCAGGTAGCTGCTCTCGCCAGTCCCGTGTCGTGGCAGCTGTGCCCAGCCCCTCCGGGATCTCGCACAAGCCCCCAAAACGCAGCCCAGGTGGGGGGCTCCGCAGGTTGTCCTCCCTCTCCCAGGCACCATGGAGGAGATGGTTACTCTGGAGCACCAGGCAATCTCTTGTCCATTTACAGCTCTGATACACTCTAACGAGGGTTGTCAAATTTCAAATCAAACATTTTCATAGCGCTTTGAGATGGCAAGAACTGGAGAACGCAGAATGCTGCTACCTGGCATCCCTCTTCTAGATGTATAATCAAAATTACTTTTCCCAATAAAAGTCCTAAAACCTAAAACATAAACTGCCTCCTCCTCACGAGCTCTGCCCCATCTCGAGCAGACATCACGAGCATTAACCAAGACAGGGAAACAAAGCCAGGAAACACACCCACGAAGGTAGCGAGGGAAGCAGGGATGGGTTACATTTGTCCTTCAGCCGGGGGTGTGCGAGAGCAACTGAGTTACATAAAACCGCTGCACCCGAGTCAGGAAGTTTTTCAGGCTCGAGTGCTGGGAAGTTTTCAACACACTGCATGCAGGAGGAAACCGAAACCTCCCCTTTCTGGTTATCCCAGTTAACTAGTAACCCAGAACATAGTTTTGCCAGCCAGATTTCAAAAATTACCATAGAGATCTAAACCACAAGTAACCAGATTCAACCTTCAGACCTTAACTTATTTTCATAATAGTTCAAAACCTTAAAAAAAAAAAATCTGGGCTTTTCTGTTAAGGTGGATAAATATTGATTTAGGTAATAAAGATAAATTTCCCTTTCCAGCTTCAGAAAATAGATGCATACAGGGGCTTGACATGTTCCCAGCACAGTGAATCCAGCTGGCTGCTACCATGACTCTTCCAGGGATAAATTTCAGGGACTAAGAAAAGAGGACGAGTAGGGGAGCAAGCATTCTGCATTATGCAATGATTACATAAGCATTAGTTTACACTAGGTAGCTGGGAGTTGTGGTATTAGCTTTATACCAGGATACCCTCAGAGCAATGAGAAATAATAAAGACGGGATTATTGCTGCCACATGCTTCCAAGGCCACCAAAATGGCAAACAAACAACGAGCACAAGCCCAACTTTAATCCCTGCCTCAAACCCTCACCGTAGCCTCCTTCAGGACCTGTTAACAGGGAGTAGGGAGAAAACATCTGATACTCACTCCTAATTTAAGAGCAGCAATGGGAAATAATCCCAGCATAAAGCATCCCTCAGCATCTGAGTGCTCCTTTGTTGTTGTTCATTATGGCAATGGCATAAGAGGAGAGATTTCAAAATTATAAAACCAGGCATCTGCACTCTATGTCAGTGTCAAAGGAGTTCACAAGCACGGCATGGTCCCCACAACAACCTGTGAAACACCGTCCTGTCCATCTGGCAGAGGAGGAAACAAGAGCAAAGGATTCAGGTAGGCATCAGTGCTGAGTTAGTCCCAAGTTGTTGGCTCCTTGTCCTATGCTCTGACCAACAGACTTCTCTTTCCTTTCCTTAAATACCATTTCCTACTTGGAAAAACAAAACATAGTTGTGGATTTTTTTAGAACTGTAACAGAACACAGGACTTCAGCTGCGTTCCCTTTTTCTGCTTCAGTCTCTAAAGTCATTTCAGAGGTATTTTAAAGGACTCTGTTTAATAAGGGAGGCATCACTTGGGAGACAAATGCAAATTGTTGAGTTTGAGCCTTTGTGCCACCACATTCCACTGGCACCTCTCCCATCAAGTGCAGCCAGAAAAGTGACCGAGAGCACTGGAGAAAGCTAATAAGACCAGGATGAAACACCATGACTCAAAGAACAATCTGTTGCTAGTTTTCCTTTTCAAAATATTGGTGCTGCCTTGCATGCTGCTAAAGGAGTTTGACAAAGGGCTGCAAAGTTGTTCACCGCAATCAGACTCAAACAAAAACCGAAGCCACTAAGTTACAAGGACACCTCCATCCAAAATACATAACACTCCAAAAGCTAAGCTCTTTACAGCCTGGAGAAAAGTTAAGCACTGGTTGCTTCAAAAGGCTGCTAAAATCACAATTACCTCTATGGTCAAAAAAGCAGTTTATGTGTGTATCAGGAGGAGATGGGGCTCTTTGTAAATCAGAGGCATTTTTCTCGCAGGGCAACAGCCTCTTTTCCAATGATAGGTAGTGCACTGCAACAAACCTTGATTTACTAGCTGGTGGGTACTACCACAAAATAATTAAAATGCTCTCTAGCTTCCCAGAAACATTTATAAAATACTAAACAGATAGCACAGCACTGCATATACAAGCATTTCCTACCTGGAACACCCCAAAGAAGTGTTCAGGCAAGTGGAGTGAGAAAAAGCCATGTAAATCAGAGAGAAAGAGAAATACTGACCAGTGGTTGAAGCAAAAAGGCAGGGAAGAACATGATGTCTCAGTTCTGACCCAGATCCAGACTCACTCTGTGACTTTGTGCAGTTTTATCATCCTCTCTAGGGACAACATGGCTATGGAAGTGGGATGGAGACCCTCCTGGATCCACCAGCCAGAGCATAACCACGTTAGGTTGGTTACAAATGCTTCCTCAGAGATCATTTTCCCACTGGTAGAGCAGACCGTGATAAACTTGCCCCAGACTTTGTAACTTGACGACTAAAATGCTGTACAAGGATGAGTTCATTTGCACTCTTGCTCTCTTACATTTGTACAAATGACTCCAAAATACCTTTCCATCCAAAATTTTTGGAAGGCCTCTAACCTTGCATTCTCCCTCCATCTATGACTTAGAGTCTCATTTACAAAAGCATCTTATCCTCCCCTGTCTTCTCTTTTTATACTTATTATCTAGACTGAGTTACATAAGCCACTTGTATCACCCAGATTCCTCATTTATCCAAACCCATTTTGCATTGTAATTCCTTTCTCTTCTAAGTTCACACTCTCCCAGAATTAGCTTCTTTGTCCTGTCACCACAACCAGAGAACTAAGCAAGAAAAGATGGATTTTTTTTTTTTTTTTGTTAGAATCCACCACTCCCACTAATGGACAATAAATACTGCACAGTTTACTTCTATAAAAACTCCTCCTGAAGACCATACTGCACTAACCTCCTATAACAAACCAGCTGGAACTCCTGGGGACCATTTTTGACCAGCCTGAATGAACTTTGCAAGTATTTGTCACATGAACAAGGTGGAAAAAGCTTGCCGTCTCCGAGAATGTGACCAAATAACAAATTAAATTACAAATTTAGAAAGTTCTTCAAATCTAAATAAAAGTTTCTCCAACACACAATATCCTCCCACCAGCAAGCAAACTAAGCAGTAGCCATCCCAAAACTGTAAACACATGCTAGGGTTTCACCAGCATCTTCCCATTGATAGGAGGAAAAAAAAAAGAGCCAAGTAGCTCTTAGTCTATTAGGCACTAATTAGGGGATCTGGAGCAAGCACCAGCAGCTCTGCCCGGTGCCCAGACTGCTGCCCGGTCAGCAAGTCACCAAATATTTCACTGACAAAAGAAGCTCTCAAAACTCTTAATAAGTAGGATGTTGGGGGAATGTGTATACAAACAGTTGAAGGGGGAGTCAGGGGGGAGACAACGCTGGATATAAAATAATAATGCTATTATCAGCTGCCTCCTCTCTTGCTAAAAATTACTTTTGCAGCATTACAATACGACAACAGCAGAAACAATAACAGCCAGACTCAGAACATCACATCACCAAAGTCTTCAGAATTAAAAGCACAAAGAAAGAAAGAGCTTCCTTCTCATATCTCCATCAAACCAACAAGCACTGCAAGATTAAAAATTCAACCATTTCCATCCCTGCCAGGTAGGTAGCAAATTAAACCCGGAGCCCCCAAGTCTCAGTTCCTGATGCACTTTGCTAGCTGCTGAGCAGGGTGCTCCTGCAGAGGGGTGGGAGAATGAATGGTCTGTTAATAGGAAAGCAAGAGGGAAAAGAAAATAGACGAAAAAAAAAAAACAAACAACAACAACAAAAAAAACCCAAAACAACCCACAAAAAAACAAACCCACAAAAAATCCCAACCCACAAAAAATCAATCTGTATCCTACCTGGGAACTGCTGAGACTCATCCAAGAGTAACATGCTGCTCAGTGCACTGAGGCAAGACCTCTGCCCACGACTCTGCCTCAACACTTGTTCACTGCGGTCGCACACTCTCAGCCCTTCTGCTATTCGTGTCTCAGGGTCTTTAGGACAAAAGTTTTCAGTGACTCCTGACAACTTCTTATCTCTGCCCACAGCCCAGCAAACACTAAATCCACTCTCACTGGTTGTTCAGTTCGCAAGCGGGAAATGCCTCCTGACAAAACAGTCCAGGGTACAGGCAGGGAAACCTGCACTTAAGGTTTCTGAAAATAACTTTGGTAAATAGCTCCTAGTGCTTGAACCCACCCCGTCGGTGTGACGGGAATCAGTACGCATATATCCTCCCTGCACCCAGCCGAGACAGACCAGGGTCACTGTTACATAACTAGTTAAATATGCCTCGTGTTCAGCCTAAATAAAAATTGTCACTATCTCCTCCCCTGCTTGGAGTGAAACAACACAGCCCTGCCTGAGGTAGCTGCTGCTCCACTGGGGACCGATGCCTGGAGCTGCGCTGCCCGGCTGGTTTGGCTTCAGTACGTGTTCCCCATCAGCGGGCGCAACCTCAGTTACGCCTGGGAAAAGTTTTAAAAGAGAGAAGAAGAGCAGGGAGGCTGAGTGGGTGTGTACGGGGGGAGGTCCCTCTCCTCTCTCCCGTCTCCAGCGGCGAAGCTGCACACCGTTCGGATCGGGTCCCATTCACTCAGCTCGTGATCCAGTTCAACTAGTGGCAGAGACCAAGACTGAGAATAAAATAAAAATCCTTACATAACCATTCAGGCTCTGGCGGGGCCCCACGCAAGGGGAATCCCAACAGACAACAGGATTTTCAGAGCAGGGGACACGCGGGAATGTAATTGCACTTCCAAGTTTCACAGCACAAAAGGAAAAGAGGTGGGCAATGAGTTGCAAAAAGAAGTACAGAATTTTTGGCTTGGAGAACAAGCCTGGTATCCGTGACTTTATGAACTATTTGCATGATGCCTGCTAACTTCCAAGAAATCTGGACAACTGAGACCGAAACCTGAGCAATTCCCTAGGAGCTGGTAATCTGTTTGCACAATAATAGGCGAAAGAGCATCCCGTCCACTTCCTTCAATCAGCAGTTCCTACAGCATGGCATCACTAGTCTGCAGAAGGCTCTCAGTGCAGCAAACAGACTACAAATGAGATTTCCCAGTTTTTAGGAAACAACCTTTCAGAATTTGTGAAGCGCAAGCTCATTTGAAGCAAGTCTTCCTCCTCACCATCCATCAGCACTAGCAGGACAGGTACAGGAAGAGATTAAGTACTTGAAAGCTGTGGTTGAATCCCTAAAGGCTAACCATCATGCCCAGCTTTCTTCAGTGCTACAGAGACTTTTTCCGTGCCTGATTCCCTTCACAGGCATACCCACTGCCAGTAACAAACAGTAAACCTGGGCTGATAGACACAAAATGAAATCAGCTCGCTGCTGGCGAGCATTTGTCCATGTAATGAAGTCAGCTCTCTGCTTGAAACAACTGGCAAGTGAGAGTCAGGAAAACCAGGATGGGCACGAGAAGCCCAAAGCAGGCTGGATCTGCACAGCCCTGGCACAGACCTGCAGGGCTTCAGGACAACGTGCTGCACTCCTGACAGTGAAGGCTGATCTAGAGGTCTGCAAACGCAGCCAGGGCAGAGCCCCGTTTCCCTTTGTGTGACTCCAGCCATTTTTAATAGACCTTTCATTCGAGAGGGTGGCGGAGCGTAGTGAATGCTTGCTACAATTAACATATCCTCATCGCTTCAGGGTACATCACAACTCGGAAACAAACCCAAGGTGCTGTTTTCATAATCAGAGCCATACAAATTTTATCAAAGAAAACATGAACTGTATTAAAATTAAGAGGCTTGGTAACAAGACAGCCTTTCACCTATGTCACAGATCCAAACAGCCGGCTGGTACACAAGAACATACAGTGTTTATCAAGAGGGGAAAGAAGGATAAATATATTAAGAAAAGCACATAGCCGAGGATCTCGCAGAGGGCCTTATAAGGACTTTGCGGGGCTGGAATAAATAACCAAACGTGACCTCAGCATCTGACATAACAGATTTATGAAACTGAGAAGCAAGATTTGAAGACAAGTATTTGTGTAAATACAACTATGTACTTTCCAAGGCATGCTTATCACAGCAATCAAGCACAAGGAAAACGGTAGTTCAATACACGGGGGAAACAGGCGACCTATACCTGTCCTCCTCCATGCAGCAGTAAAAAGGGAATTTCCTTCTCCTTAGTGTGCAAAACGGCAAGGAATTTTTCTAGCTTTTCTGCTCACAACAGTCTACTGGTGAGGCCATCGCTGTTAGCCCTGATAAATACATATTCGCACAGACAAGAATTAGATCTGCCAGAAACAGTCAGTTTATAAAATGATCTCCTCATGGAAAGTAATCTTGTTATAGATAAGCCCATTTACTGCATAGCTTTTCTGTGAGGCCTGCCTTGCCAGTAAGGAAGAATGCTCTCCCTCCCTTACAGGGTCTGTAATCTCACCTAGCTGTCACACCTCACCTACCTCACGCTCAAAGCACAAGCTCTTTGCAACTGTACAGCTGTGCTATATATCAAAAGAGGCTTCTCAAGAAACTGCTGTCACTTAAGAGGTTCTCTTGCAAACAACACAGGAGATTCTCCTGTTAAAAAGAATCACTACAAAATTTCTATTTTCATAGAGCATCAAGAGAAAGGGCCTTCAGAACATGTTTGTTATTTATCTGATAGGTCTTTTCAGCAGCAATGTCAGCATCCCTGAGCACTGCGAATTCGTAAGGGTTAAAACACACACCTAAATCTGCCTACACACATAAGAAGCTTGATTGTAAATTTTTTCAGGACACTAGCTCCTCTGTATAGCAGAGAACACTGGAGACAGGGGTTGTGTATCAAACTAAACTCAGTTCAACCAAAAAGTTTCAACAAAATATCCCAAAAACATACCCCTTTCCCATCCCTTCAAGCTGGAGTAGCTCCTTTCCCATCCTTTCAAGTCAGAGTAGCTCCATCCTATACCCATCCATGCCTGTGCTCCACCTTGAACCTGATTCTCTCCACCCACTGCTCCCCTTGCCAAGCTCTGCAGGCCAAGCAGCTCCGGGACTGCTCAACATTCACTTGATCCAAGCGCAGCACAGGTGAGAAGCACTGGATCCATAATGTGCCACCATGCTTTTGGGCCCTGCAAGCTAGGGTGGTTCTCTTCTCTCCAACGACTGCCCTGTGTGCTGTTCACCCTCAATGTCGCCCTGCAGAACAGACCTTCCTTGCCCATCTTCGACTGCTCCACGCTGGCTGTGCAGTCCTTTCCCCATCCCACAGCTTTCATTCTCACATCCACCAGCTGCTTCTGCGCACCCCGCTGATCACCAACAAGTAGAGAAGGTGCCTACACATCTGAATTGTTTGTAAGCTATTAAACACAAACAAAGTTTGACAGCCAAATTTCACTCTTGATTATCAGCTGCTAGTGGCACATACAAATATCATTAAGGCCACCATCCCTGCCCTGCTTTCCATGTTATTTTAGCAACATGGAAAACACACAAGAGCGTGTATCCAAGTATCAGGTTTGAGTTCGCTATGATATAAGGTGGTGTCTGCCAACCTAAAACAGTTCAGACAGAATCAGATACAAACTCCACAACACTATTTGCTGGCCACTGAGTATTGTCTGGGCTTTGAGCATCATTTCCTTTTTAAACAGACTGCACTGTAAACAAAAACTCTTTTTGAGTAAGATCTAAACCAACCATGGAAAACTAGAGGAGTCTTTCCATTGACTTCGGTGACTTTTGGACTGAACAGTAAAGCATGAAGTTTGATCAATCTGTTTCTTCTCATTCTATTAACCGGGGTGGGGAGGAGCTGTACATAATGTAACAAAAATCTAAGCACACAAGATACAGGCAGTGATGAAACAGTGCTTTCTGCAAACACTTTTCAGACTGTCACTGTGGAAAAATATCCACTGCTTCAGACTTCAGTCCCAGGCTTTCAAAGGTTGTTCAAATGCACTGAGGAAAACAAGCTGTTACTAGACAAGATGTAATGATTTTAAGTGGAAGGATTTCTATCATAGATATTTCTCATAATCTTAATCAAAGCTAAATCCATTGAGTTACAATCCCAGTTAAATTCAAGTTACATTTCTGCTGCTGAAGATGACACAATGTGTTTGTGCACCACAGAAGAGGGATTTTGTACAATTTTAATTTCATTCCAGTTTTCACCAGAGTGCAAATTTGACATAAATCGCAGGCTAAGAGTACACAAAAGTGCCATTTTAAAATTGCTTCTAACAGTGCAACTATTGAAATATTTTACATAGATGATTACCTACAGATGTTTTAATTGCAAAATTTGTTTTGACAGAGATTTAAACTAGAAGTTTCTGTTCACCTAGCCCAAACAGATTTTATCTTGTAGCTTTTTCTCCTGTCTCATTCCTATTTGCTCATTTGCAAGTGAAAATAACGTCTTCTGCCTCCTACTTAGAATTTTTTCAGACTGAGTCAGTGAACGGCATTTTCAACATCTGTAGCACAAACTACAGTTATTAAAATAAAAAATGGTTATTGCATCAAAAAACTTTGATCCAAATGATGAGCCAGACACTTCTGAAAGTTCAGTGTTGCAGTTTTCTATAAAGTCTAAGCAGGAAATTAAAATGACAAATAAAGCAAATAACTGTGATGTGATATGGTGTTTTAAAATCTGAAGAATACTTCTAATTTAATTAAAACACTTCTTCCTCCTTCCAAACTCACTGCTACTTCTTGGCTAAAATTATAATACTTGTACAACACATAGCTACATTCACATTTTATTTAACCAGTCATTAAAAACAGTACAATCTCAGATAAATTAAGGAAAAACAAAAATAAGGACCCCTTGCATAGTCTAAACTCAAATGCAGAACAGAGAAGTGTTTCACCCAGTACATTTGAAAATAAAAGAGGTGCTGCCTAAAATGTGAAGCAGAGGATTTTAACTTTGGCTTTATCACAGTCGCCAGGCGACCTTGGCAAAGTCACTTTGCCACTCCTTACCTGTTCAAGAGGGAAAATACAAATTTGTTAATTAGTTTCCTTGTGATTTCGTCATGGTTTCAGAAGTTGCAGAAGACAGAGTATGGTACCTATTAGCAACAACTAGGTGTGGTACAAAGCTGACTAATGAAAACGTACACGGGGGAAAAGGTACCAAACATGACAGAAAGATGTGACTGTCCTTCGTTAGGGATTCTCTGGCTGCTTTGTGAAAAAGAGAAAAGCAAGTTTTTGGCCAATAAAGCACAACCCCCCATATCCTGCAAAGCCTATGAGAAAAGCAGGAAGAAACAAGATACTTCCCTCCATGGAAGTTTTGGAGCAATTCTTTGTTCAGCTAATAACTGCTCGCTCATTGACCCTGCTCCTCGAGCATTCATGCTACTCTCACACTTGTGAGAAAAGAGCTTTAAGAAAAGAGAGCATGTAGCTACAGGTAAAAAAAAAACATTTGAAGAAATCCAGATACTTAAACAACGAAAATGCAGAGCCATGGACATGGGCTGTTCTTGAACTGCATAGAAGGATTTCTATTTTGTATTCCATCATACGCAATAGATCAAAGGGAAGGAGGAAGAAAAGGGGAAAAAAAAAAAAAAGCGTGGCTAGTTATAACACTGCATCATTTCACGAGATCAGCCAGTCCCTGCGCCCAGTCGCCGAGTCTGAAGGAAGCAGAGCTCTGGCGTCATCGCCTCCTTTTAAAGAAGTAATGCAAGTCATTACTCCAGGTTATGTAACACTTAGACTACGCCAGACTGTGTGCCACCCTCTCAGAAAGGAAGCTGCTGTCAGAGAGCCTGGGAGGGGGGCAGAGGAGTCACGAACGTTTTCTTTCGGAGCTTCCCCTTGCTCAGGATAAGCAGAGGAGACGGGGAATAGCCTGCACTTCCAGACAGAGCAGGCGGACGGCGAAAGGCTCAGCAACTAACCTGCAACATCGTCAGTCTGTAACTCCCTGCGAAGGGGGCTGGGGGACAGCTCTCATCAGGATCTCATCCTTCCTTCCCACAGCAGCCTCCAAGTCACAGTTCAACTGCTGAGAATAACCTAGTTCACAGGGCTAGTTAAAATACTGGAATCTGTCATTAAAACCCCCACAAACCCCAGGCACCACTCCTCCTACACTTCTCTCCATTCCTGCTACCTTCCTCTATTCCTTCCAGATTTGTGGGCAAAGACCCTGTAGACAAGGGACTTCCACCTACCTCTACCTCCTTCCAACACCCAAAACTGCCCCAAGACAAACAAAATTCCTGGCAAGGCAAGCTGCAGCTTCGAGTTCGGCAGAATCGTAGAACAGTTCAGGTTGGAAGGGACCTTTAAAGGTCACCTAGTCCAACCCCCCTGCAAGGAGAGCTAACAAGTGTATGGTACTGGGTGTTCCCAGCAAAGCACCCAAGAGGATCTTTTTTTAATGTCACCATTTAGTGAGTCCAGTAAAGCCACTTCAAGGGAGCTGGGTGCCTGCCACAGGGTCTGGACGGGCATTAGCAGCTCCCAAACAGCGTGCTGGGTACACAGACACTTGCTAGCCGGGCAGGTCCAAACCCCGCAGACTGCACACAGAAACACCATTTGTTCTTAAAGACAGACTTTACTACAGGGAAACTGCCAGAATAAAAATAATGGGCAAAATGCCCAGCCTTCTGCAAGGAAACAAAGTTCCCAGAGAAATCAGTGGGGCTTTTGCCTAAAAGAAAGGCAAACCTTCCTCCCTGCAATTTCAACGTAACCTTTCTGCACTGCTCAGTAACCAGTATTGCTAGATCTGCCAGTGCTAGTATCCAGCCTCTTTTCACCTTCGATACTAACTATATCTTCTGTATTTTATTCAGCCGGATTGTGGAAACACAGAAGACAACCAGCTCCTAATTCTCTGGGTCTTAGAAAACCAACACAAGTCTCAAATGCAAGATTTGCGGAGGCAGACAGCGTATGCTTAGCAGACACAAAGCAACTTTGGAGATGCCTTTATCCCTTTCAGGAACGGAGAAAACAATAAAACCCCCTCAGCTTCTTAGTTATAGCAAGTCACCTGAGAAATGCATCCAATATCTGCATCTGAGATAGAGGCAGGTTTGCTGCCTGAGTTTTCCACAACCAGCTGCCTTGCGATTGAGTCCCATGGTCTGCACCCGTATGATAAAGCACATTTAAACACTCTGATCCACAAGGATCAATTTCTAGGGTAATGCAATTTCCCTCACCAATTTCATAAGGTCTAAACACATGCCAATATGCAGGTTATTAATTCACAAGTAAATTCTTTCACATGGAGCGCTTACTTTTGTATCTCTATGATACCACACATGCCATCTTTTTTGCATACAACTATCGGCTTGGAAGACAGTCTACGTAAAGTCTACAAGCATTACAATCTACCTGGTTCTTTAAGAACAGCAAAACGCACAGTCGTGCACAGAATTTCAGGTTTGGTTTCTCAGGTTTACAAAGACCAGGGCCATTGCAGAGGCGACAAACTTACTGTTGAGAAGAGCTTTGCTTCCCCCAGGATATGCCCTTCTAGCTTCTTGAGAAATAGTACTGGTGGACTCTAGAGGGAGCTGCGTCCAACCACAAAGTAACCAAAATAAAATTAAGATAGGAAAGTCCATCAAGAAGGAAAAAATGGAAATACATCAATGACCACTCTTCTCTTCCCCCCAAGAAATCTATCTTGCACTCTGCAGACAGTAACCTGTAGATTAAATTACAGAATTATTACCTACTGGCACCACAGCAGAGCTTAAAATTAAAGAAACCCTCCTGATAGTCTTCATTGCTTTTCTAGATCTAGGGAAGTCCTGACTTTTGTTTCTTTCCACACCTTTTTCTCCAACTCATCCACTTGCCATCAAGAAAAAGACCTCTCCACTCCAAGCTTATTCCAACAGGCCTGAGCCTTTCCTTAGCCCCTGCCACCAGCCTCCAGCTAAACAAGGACAAGAGATCAAAGCACATGTATCACTAGTCTGAGGCAGAAAGCAAGAAGTGATCAAATCCACTGTGCCCATGTACTGCAGCACGTGGAAGCATTTCATTAAAGAGTTCCTCAAAGAGCTGCTATCGTCTCTGAGGCTGCCTTGACCTTGGGATGCCCATCTATCCTCGATACCACCCGAAGACACAGCTGTGAAAAGCTGCTTCCTAAAAGGCGTTGAAAGATTAAAGTATGTATTTGCTCCTCCTCTTCTTAAGGAATGCATTTCATTTTCTAGTAAATAGGGAGGACATTTTAAAACCGGTCTTTCCTAAGAGAAAACGGTGTGCAGTCTGGTCAAAAATAGAAGGCAAAAAGATTTCAGGTTGCTGAGACTAATCTGCATTTACCAATACAAGCAGGATCATCCAAGTCAAGTAAAAAGTGCAGGTGAATGACCTGAAGACAGCTCCTCTGGGGTTTTTTTTGGTTTGGTGTGGTTTGGTTTTCTTTCATCCAGCAGTATAGATCTTTCTAAATCTGGATATAAAATGACAAAGAATAGGATATCACTTAGCAGGGGAATATTCAGGAGACTCTGCCCGTGCTCTGCCTCTCAGTTTCACGCAGGTGAGTATAACATGACCTAATTTATAAGAATAACTTCAGATGAAAAGTAAAAACTCGTGTACACGAGCCTGTTAAATGAACAGATTTATACCAAACACTTCTCTCTCTTCCCCTGTAAGGACAGAAATTTGTTCTATTCCCAACCCCACACATCCAGCTGGGGACTCCCACACGCACCAGTTTTGTTTTGTTCCAGCACCTTGTTGGGGAGAGGAAAAGATGGAATGATTTTGGGGTGGGAAGCGCATGAGTAACACGATCTCCGAAGATAAGCAGCAGCTCTCTGCACCTCAAGAATGCACTCGTGTATCATTCAAAAAATATTAACTCACACTTCCTTACAACTTTAAAAATGGATTTCTAAAATAATTTCAGCTTTAATAACTCCAGGTGCTAATGAACTTTCTAGTAAGCATGGCATTAACTACTGACTTTTCCCCTCAGGTTAGATAAGGAAATTATCCAGGCAGCTACAAATTGATTTCACTTTCAATGTAATTGCACCCCTTGCCGCACGCACCATGATGATGAGCCACAAAGAGCCACAAAGAAACATCACATTAAACAAAATCCATTCTTGCTGTAATTTCACGCCAACACTTTTTTCCACAATCACCAAGTACACAAAGCTGATGAAGCTGTACCCCTTTAGATAATCAGGCTTTCCTCTAGCAAGTATTCAAGGAAAGCAAAGGTCTTTTCAAACCTGAGTTGACAGTGGCTGCCATCTGAAGACAAGTTCTTCTGCCTTGGTACTTTGGAAAACGCAAAACTGTGAGTACCAAGTGTCACACTCACGTTCAAACAAAAAGCAGCCATTGAAATACATTCTGGGTCATACTTCAGAAACAAGAGGTAACTGTTTGAATCTGTTATAGTCCTATCAAATATCACAGACAAGGACGAGCACAGTTTTAAGAGGCTATGAGGAGGAATAGGATCTCTTTCCCCTCACTAACCTCCTGTGCCAATCTTTCAGAGGTTCTGAGACTTGGCCGTGGGGCCTTCACTAAGAAGCTACAGTGCAAAAGAGTGTGTGTCCTCCACTCTCTGGGACTTGTGACTCTGTACCACCAACACAACTGTGCTATTCATTCACTCCTCTCTTAGGGTCCGTATGTCCACAGAAACCCCACACAGAGCTGTTCTGCTTTGCTCTAGCACTTTGTCAGGGGGGAGTAGGAACCGTATGAGTTTGAGGTAGGAAGACAGAGTGCAGACTGCCCCCATCTTCTCTGTTCTCCACTCGTCAACCAGAGATGCCACGGAGCTGGCACGTCCCCAGCCCTGGGGAAAGACAGACGGGAAGGGACAGGAGAAAACAGGCAACGTGGACAACGCAGTGCTGAAGACAAGGCTAATTGTGTCACTATTGTGTCATATCACAATAGTAACATTTAATACACTATTATTTGGTGTTGCCTGGTACATTTGTACATTAAGAATTGCAGTACTACTGTGGTACTGGAAAATTGTCCACTGCTTTACCCCAGAAGTACTGAGTGCAATCCCTGTCTGCTGTACCACACTCTGTAATGCAAACAGAACTAGGAGTCTTTGAGAACAGTGTCTGAATGGCTGTGCTCACTAAAGGCATCTTTCAGATACACGAAACAATCAGCTCTTTAAACTTTTAGCCCTGAGTTACCCTTTTAAAAAGTGTTTAACCTGTATACTTAGAGGTAAGAAAACAAGCAACTTGCCATCACTGTTACCTGCGGAATTACATCAATACGTATGAGTAAGTGAAAATTAATTCCGGAGACTTCATTCAGAATAATCCAAAGACATTCAGAAAGTGAAAAAAAACCAGAGCTCTACAGTAGGATTCGTTCAAACACTCAATAGCTTTCCTCAGGAAAGCTCTGAGGTATGAACAGTCCTTGCATTTGAAACCATCTGTAAAATCCATATTGGAGATTTGTTTCTTCTTTGCTCAAATTTGCTTTTATTCCTATGGAGCTCTACACAGCCCTGAGCAACTACTAGGATCAGAGAAGTAGTAAAGGACTTGAAACAGCCCTTTATCTCTACAGTCATCAGTACATCACTTTTCTAGTGAAGAGGATTTAGGGAGTTAACGAGAAGAGTTCTTGGCAGTCACGCATTGATATCACAAAATCGAACATGATAAAACAAGTGCTGCTACCCACAAGTGATAAGAAAACAGATGCAGTGGGCAGGGATGACAAGGTGGAAAAGCAGTGGAAGCCTCCGGCTAGGACTGAAGAGTGCTGCTAGGATGGGTATGCAGTCTTGCTGCCACTGGGAAGGTGTTGTAAGTGTTAGGGTAGGTATGTCCCAGAAGTGCTCTAGAGAAAAAGACTAAAGCTGTACAGGCTCATACACATTAACAGACCAGCATTGAAGAAATGTACAAAGCATGTGAGCTGTGTGGTTATTAACTCCCACTTATTCTGAAATATTCAGAAAACTAGCCTTCCATGCTCTTTTTCTTCCTTGGTGACAGGAGGAGAAGGTTTGAGAACTGCTTTCAGTCAAGACAAAGTCTGTACGATGAACAGCCAAACTACAGAAAACTCTGGACCACCTACGGAACAGCCTATACCAAATGCAAACAGAACTTCAGGTTCTCAGAGCAGAAATAAGAAAAACTACAGAAAAACTGAAGATAGCACTCTTAATTACCAAAATGTAGCAGAACACAAAGAAAATTCTGAAACTCAAACCACCATAAGTGTTAATTCCACACACACATATATCAAAAAAATTAAAATGCGTTAAATGTGAAAAACACAAGTCACTGCTAAATCTGAGACCAGACTATCCACCACCCACAGGTGTGGATTATATTACATTAACCCTGGAAGGTTCAGAAGTAATCTGAGTCACCATTAAAATATGGAAAACCTACATTCCCAAAACAAAGCCATTATTTGGCAAGCAAGCAGTAAAAATGTTAGTTTTATAATTGTTATAATCACTGTTATTTAAAACAAGTAATCAGTTTAAGTTTGGAGAAAATATTCATGCAGCCTGTCACTCTTCCAAGGAAATAACTGTGAAAGATTAACAATCTTTTAAATCTTGCAGTGCCAGAAATATGCAAGACCCTGTCCACAAGGGAAGGATCCCCTCAGGATCCCTAACAGAGCATCTACAGAACAACCACAACCCAGGAGGGGAGGAGAACAGTACAGCTGGGAACAGGGAAAACAACATTTTAACAGAAATTATTAAAATTAAGCTTTTTAAAAGCTTCATAGTATAAACATTAGAGCACTCACTTCCTTCTTGTGAATAAAAGTAACTATCTGTTCCTAAGAGGATTTTTATGAATGAGGGTCATCTACAAAGAGACAGGAGTATAACCATCAGATGTGCAAAATAAAATGATCCTCTTAATTCTGAAGGTAGCAGTATTTCATAACAGCAGGAGACTGGTTTTATATTACATTTAAGGTAATATAGATGTCCAATGACATTTCTGAGGCAGCATGTAGCTGTGAAGAGATGTAAGGAAAAGCAGAGTGGACACTTCCACAGAAAACAATAATTATACAGCTAAGCACACAGAAAGCATCCTGATACTCTTAGCAGACAGAATTAAAGCTGAAGCAATCTGAAACGTCGGAGGCAATCTAGCTTTGCTCTGACTGTGAGACAGTTTTTCCTGTACCTAATGAACAACTATAAAAATATTTTATGTTAGTTACCTGTAAATTGTCTTTTTATTCTTCCTCATTATTTCCTACATTTGTTAAAATTCATTTTTAATTAGTCACTAAAAAAATATATAGCACAAACATGTTCCTAGTGTTTAAGATTAAAATAAACAGCTGTCATTAACGACTAGCCATGTCCTGATATACCTACCTTAATTCTGTTTGCTCTGGAAAAAATAATCCTGACAAACGATTACGAGTATTCAGCCACAGTAATATAGATGTGGATGATAAAACAAATAGGTCTATGACAAAATAACCATGGGGAATGACCCACTTGGACGTGGCATACAGCCACTCCTCTCTGTTAATAAAAGTTTGTCTACAACGTCATGCTTCCTATTGCTCCACTGGGTGCAGGCTCCTGTCAACAAAGTGACAAGGTCACCGCCAGTCTCTGAGACAAAGTAATCTGTGGCCCTTTATCTCCTGGGAATTCCCTTGTTTCTTACCTGAACTTCCTCATTAGAAAAAGCCATCACGTGAATAAAACCAGAGGAATAAAATTAAATGTAAATATTTTATAAGCATTTAAAAATCAGAACAGCATCTTTGAGTAGCACATGGCTGAAAGAATATTAAAAAAACTAAAACCAACACTTGAGGACAACAATGTACTCTGAAATAAAAAATACTTTAGTAACTACAAGAAAAGTATCTATAAAACATTCTGCACTAAGAAAAGAAAGACTATTCTCAGTAAGCTGAAGTAGGCGCATTCAAAAATCACAATTTTAAAGGAAGCAAATACAGCGTCCCCTTAGGCTTGAGCTGTAGTTTTACAATAAAAGGAGTTTGGCAGCAAATACAGCACAGGGAATCCCCACTCAAGCCATGCACACCTGTCTACGTGCCCTAAAACATCACCCCTTCTGCTGGACCAACAAACATATTTGTAGGATCATGCCATGAATCAGAACAGTTACCTAATTTTGCTTAAATGTAACCCGCAGAGCAGAGGTCCACAAACAGCTGTATTGGTCTGAACTGCAGAGGAGAGTGGGGCAGCTGTAACTGGGTGAGGATAGAAAGTGACAACTGACTTAGTCAGCACTGCCACCTTTCATATTGTAAAACAAACAAACCCTAACTTGTATGCTGTCAGAAAATAACATTTTCCAGTTGTTACAGATGATTACTGTAAGTGAATGATAATTGCCCATAGCATCCATTAAATTGTTCACTTATGGGCAAGCCAGTGATGTAAATATATTTAATTTCTCCGGATCCTTTCAATAATACAAGTAGTTGTAAATTGATTTATTTACCTCTTTATATAACCACTTACTCAGAATCTGTAGCTATTTTAAAAATTCTGTCTTTCTTACAAGTTATGCTTGTGGCTTGTTTTCACGATGGAAATTTTTTTTGGCCAGTAGGCCAAATTTAACCTGTATTAAATCCCTGTTTAAACTAAACACCCACATAATCACTTCTCCCTACCGAGCGCTGGATAAATCCTAACCCTTAAGCTACCTATCAAGGTGTCACTCGCCAAAATTAATAATGCCAGTTTTGTATAACAAATGTATGTAGAGATTCACAACCCCATTCACTTACCACTCTCATCAAGTAAGTCCTCCTCGTCATCCCCATCATTGTCCTCCTCCATCGCCTCCTCCTCATCTTCCTCCTCCTCCTCTTCCATATCCTCCTGCTCCAAGTCCGGGTCCAGGTCCGGATCACTCCCTGAGATTGACTCGTCTGACATGATTCCCAGTGGTGCTCCTTGTGCATTACCTGCTCATGTTCTATTGTGAGGCAGCCCTGTGAGAAAAGAGGTACACAATGAGCTCAGTAAACCCCAACCTTTGGGCCTCGAGGCTCAAAATCACAGCAGGATTACTGCATATAAAAACACAAATCTGCCATAAGTCTGTTAAATAACAGTTCTATCAGAGCGTGCACAAAATCCTGTGTAGAAAATGGATGCCATAGCAATACATCATAACAATATAGGCCTAGCATTGTAGAATCAGTATGGGAACCAATATACTGACTAATCACTCAAAACCCCACCTCTTCCTTGGTATCCTTGACATATATACAGCAGAAAGACTCCTAGTATCGATATCTGATTATATAAAGAAGCAAAAATAAATGTATTATGTGAACAATATCAGAACACTATCATCCAAACACGAAGCATAGAAAAAAAGATCAGTCTTGGAATCCCACATGGATACCTGTTACCCTGATCCCTGAGCACTGCAAACATCATCGCAGTACGCAGACCGTGCGTCGCAGACAGAAACCACCCAACTGACTTAGCTGTACCTGCTGCGAAGGTCGCCCAGCTACTCCTCACAGACTGTCTGAAGTCTCCGTTCCAAGCAGTGGAGCAGAGACAGCGTTACCTTAATAATGGTACAGATAAAAGATAACGAAGATTCGGTTTTTAGAGGTTGTACATCCCCTTTGTAAAGCAGGGTAAGAAGAAAAGTAAACACAAGGAAAGGATGGATCAGAGAGAATTTGCATTTCCTTCCTCTAAAGGACAAGACCAGAGCTGGCTGTGCATAACTCCACTATTACCTACTCCAGAGCATCACAGCAGAAATCATGGTAGAAAACAACAATAAAGCCTAAAGAGAGGGCCAGGTCAATCACAAAGTCACAAGTTTATCTGTTCAGACCACGCATGCCACTTCTGGGCAGCGATGCCTAGGGAGGCTCTCCTCTTCCATGTGCAAAGAATTATCATAAGGGAACTGCATAAGATGGCTGAAAAGAAAGAAACAAACACAACAAGAAAGGAACATAAAGAAGGCATCTTGATCTCGAGGAACATAAAGCAAAGGATGTATTCAAAAATCAAGCCTCAGAAGAATTACTACCCACACATTCCACAGAAAGCTTTAAAGAAAGAAGAGGGAAACATTTCCTCCTTGTTTATTTTCCACTGCCCCCTACTTATATCGCATTTCCAGTGTAAACTACAAAACGTTTGAGAACAAATCAGCCATTTAAAAAAAAAAAAAAAAAAGACATTTCTAAGCAGATAAAGCGGCATACATATCTACAAATACTTCAAGAAACAGAAAAAAAATTGTTTTCAGCTATGCTGAAGGAGTTACTAGATGAGCTCAGAAACCTGAAGGTTAAAGACACAACTCAACACCCCTGTAGCAGGGCTGAAAATCTAACCATCAAGGGTGCTGAAGTCACCAGTTCCCGCTTTGCCTCTCTCAGCTCGTCAATAACGTTGAAGAGCATCTGAAAGAGAATAAAGGCAAGGGAAGAACAGGCTTTGCAGAGACTGGTATTGGAACAGGAAGCATCTCACTGCTAGGTCCCGGGAGCGCTTTACCACCAGGCAGAGACAACTGAAGTCCCTACACTGTTACATGTGTCACACCAAATAAGTTGGCTTAGTCAAGCAGATGGTAAAAAAGGCCAAAATCTAAATTAGCTCGAGTGGAACTGTGCCAGTTTACACAAGCCAAAGAGATTCACTCAGTTTCCGTGGTCTGCTGGTAGGCAGGTATTGAGCCCTGCTGCTGCCAGCCTACTGCAATATGGTGAACCCCCGGCACTGCTAGGTCCTGCACCGCTCACCTTCTGACATACGATAATCAGAAGTTTCTCCTGACAGACATTGTGCTAAAGGCTATGCGTATTTCAAAACAGCGGTTTGTTTTTACTTTGAAATAGCAACAGCTGATATTCAGCCATAAGGAAAACAAACACCGTTTTACTCTTCACAGGTTGTACTCCAACCTGTAATTGTAAAGCTGCATTTGGTCCCTTACATTTCAGAAGGACATGGTCAGCAGTGTTACCTTGGAGGGTCTCTGCTGGTCACCTGGGATTTCAAAGGGATTTATTTATCCCTATGTTGTCCATACTGTGCTATAAAGCCACTCATATGCTACCTGCCAGAAACTACATCAACAGAAGCACATTTAAAAATGTCCACGCTTTACTATCCCAGCAAACTAAGCACCAATCAAAAAAAAACCAAACCCAAACAAACAAACAAACAAAAAAAAAGCAAAAAAGAAGAAACACAAACACTACTAAAATGGCAGGAATAATTCTCATCTACAAACAGGAAAAGTAGAAGTGTTGTAATGCCACTACACACTCCAGGTCAAAGAATGACACATGACAGTTTCTCCCATCTGCATCTTCCTGTGTATCACCTCTCATGTTTCATTGTTTGCTGCAGAACCTTAAAAAAAAAACCAACACCACAAAACACTTTCTGAAATTTGTTTAAAGGCAAGGATATGGGTCCTTGTAGTTCTATAAATAAAATCAAACCCAGTGGAGAGCAGCTATCTCTCAGCCTGGAGTACAAAGCTGTAATCTAAGCTTTGTTTTCGTTCAGCAGTAAGTACATGTTCTTTATAAGCTAACTCTTGACACCAGTTCAGCAGCCCCAGCCATATGCAGGAGAGTTAAACAGAAGCTTTTGAAAAGTCTTAATTAAATCTTGCAGAAGCTGAGTGAAACAAAGACGGTTAACTCTTCTGTGCCCATTGCCACGCTGCTGTCTGTCTTCCTCCCTCCCATCCTCCTCCTCAGCTCTGGCAGCTCCCCAGCCGCTCTCCATTGCGTAAGCCCCCGGTGCTGGGAGGGCTCCCACCCTGCCTGGTGGCACTGGGAGCACACAGCAGGGACACGGCACGACAGGCAGGTAGGCATTGCACAGCCGCAAGACTGCCCTCGTTTCTCACACCGATCTGACCCAGTTCAGAGCCTTCCACCAAGGGGAATTACACAACAGGGCCAGATTGTAGCTGCCGCCACTCTTTTATGGCTGGGTTATTCCAACCTGCCCCATCTCCCGCCTTTGCACGCACAGGCGCACCACGCTCAACACTTCATCGCTGTCAGAAGGGCGCTTTGCGAGAGATAAATTGATGACCTTCAACTCATCAAAGTTACCGTTTGTCTGACTTTTCGGCTGTCCCACATGAGATCACCCCACGAGCCTCCTGCCCTGCCACCACAAAGAGGGAAGCTGCACCCTAAGCAGCATGCCGTAAGGAGGGTCACCAGCACCCAGAAACACAAACCAAATGTGCTGCACCACAATTCACAACAGAAAGCCAGAAGTGCATGCATCACAGTGTCCAGTTCAATATCTGGTAAGGCTGTTGAGAAAACGGGGCAGGGTATTAGGTGAAAACACTGAAAAATTCCTCTTGCTTATTCAGGGAGGAGAAAAGGGCTGTCATGTTTATCCTACCCAGGAAGTTAAACCCTGCAATCAACGGCACATCAAATTAACATCCAAGACAGCCTCTCTGATGTATTATGTCCTGTCTTTCAACAAAGATAAAAATAGTTCTGAAGTTTTTTGGGCTTTGCTTTTTTAAGGTAGAACATTTCAGATAGTAAGTAAATGCCATGTGGTGATGATTGCCTCCTCCTCAGCCTGCACAGAAAGGAGGCCCAGTTCTGGATGAGGAAACTTCAAGAGCTTGCAAATTTGGACACGTTTCTGTTGTCCTTGTGTTTTTTTCCACCCTGCAAAGGTTTAAAATCATAATTTCTTCTTATATATGAAGTTGAGAGAGAAATGTATAAGCAAACTTCTTCCCTCCTAAGTGACAGTTTTTCACCATGGGGTCATGCATGCCATGAGCCAAACTGTTAAGTCAAACAGCAACCACCATGGGATCTGGAGACTTGCCCATTTCTGTACAACATCAGCGCTTTCATCTGAGAACTCATCAGCACTATAAAAACTAAACTATTATTTAATTGACTACTAAAAATACAAACAGGTTAAAAGGAAGGATGCAGGACAGGGAAGACTGGACTCTTTCCCCACCTGAGCAAGGAAGGGCAGGATTCCCCTGTACATACCTCCAGGAAGCCACAGAAGCCAAAGTGGCTTTACAGAAGCTTTTCACCTGCTACGACACAAGTGATTTAGGCACAGGACATGCTCATTCCTGAGCACATACCCATCCCATACAAATCCCTTCAGAAAGGGCAGGTTTAACACTAATGCTACTACAGTGCTGAATAGTAAAGAGGATTCCATCATCTCCCCAACCTCCAGTCAAGCCCAATATCTGGGACTCATCAAGATTTGTCCCTTAAAGCCTGTTTTGTAACTAAGACTTCACATTGGTCATTGTGGTGCCTAGCCACAGAAACAGGGCCAAGGATGCTGGCAGATCACAAAAGGATTTGCAAAGACAGTTTCATAAAGCCAGGTGTTTCAAAGTCAGTGCTGCACAGTGCTCCTCAGTTTCTGTCACAGTATATAGCCACGTTTTATGGTATATAGCCATGTTTTATGGTAATAACAATTTCCTTTATCTTTTTTCTTTTTTGTTTGGCAGCAAACCAGCAAAATGGCTGGTTGGGGCCATAAGATTCCTCTTACACACTCAGCTCACACACAAACACTTAAAACTGGATGTATATGAAGGTAACTGCTGGCTCCTCGGGACAAATCTCATCGTTTTGCTAGATTGCTGCTAGCACAGTTTTGGTACCTTACAGGCACTTCAGTAACTAATGGAAAATTATTATCAAGCATACAGATGGCTCACTAAAGAAGTCATGAGCTTAAGCTTCTCTGTAAGATTAAAAAAACTTTTAACAGTTTGCAAGTAGTAACTTGCAATGTTATTGCAAAATAACAACAAATAGTTTTCTGTTCAATTTAAAAATCTAATAACAAATAAACCTGACATCAGTGGGTTTGGACAGTCTGATTCTAACAAACATTAGAACTTCTCTCATTTACGTTATGTAACATACTAACATCTCTATTTTACATTATCATGTAAAAAATGGTGGGAGAGGGGGAATCACTTAAAAGGATAAATATTTTCTTAAAAAAGAGCCAACAGTGTTACTGACCAATACTGGTCTAGCAGATGCCATATCTGTTTTTAACAAAACAACTTAAGTGTTTACTAAAAAATCAACAGGAACTTCTTTCCCCCAGCGATAACTCTCACAAATTGCATTTAAAGCCATCCTTAATTGATTACTTTGTGATTTAAATCCCTTCTTCCTCTGCAGTCTGAGACTGTTAAGACTCCAGCAATACAGATTTTCAGCTGTGACTCATGGATAACTGGTGGCCACACTGCTAGCTGGGAAAGAAGAAAACAATTCTGCTCCTTCATTTCCTCGTTCAAATCACAACAAAACTAAGCAGCATTGATCCCCTCTCTAAGTGATGTGTTTACTACAGAAATATTAAACTGAAGGAAGGGAAAAGAAGCAGCCTGTAAAATCGTAAATTGGAGAGTATCTGCTTGCCCTGGACCACCCTTCTGAGGAAGGCGAGTGTGCCTCTCCCCAGGCAAACACAGGCACAACACCTCTAGTCCTCATCCACGTTTGATGCGAGTATTAAGTCGTCCACTGTGATTTGTGGGGAGCAGGAATTGAGAGGAAGAATAACAGAATGCTTTAAAAAACACTTCCATATATCAGTTTTGGGAGAGCTGTAGGACCTGCTCTTTTATTCTCTCTGGGTTAACAATCTGCTTTCTAAAAGGCATTGAGAATACTAAAACCAACCTGAAACTTGTGTTCCCTGACAACAAAACCGACAAAATCTGCTGTAAGAAGGAGTGGGAGACAGCAAAAAAACCTCCTAGAACGAACTTATAAAGAAAG
This sequence comes from Tetrax tetrax, assembly GCA_009806455.1. Classification (NCBI taxonomy): domain Eukaryota; kingdom Metazoa; phylum Chordata; class Aves; order Otidiformes; family Otididae; genus Tetrax; species Tetrax tetrax. Next base: position 160,075 of record WHYT01016049.1, read on the forward strand.
AAAAGGGAGAGTTAATCCTTCCCCTCTGCTGACAGGACCCTGCGAATGTGACAATGAACATTACATAAGGCCTGGCTCCCACTGCGATCCCGAACAAAACGAGCTAGCGTGAGTCAATGGCAGCATCTGCGGATCATTACACAACCTGGACTGGTGGAGCAGCACACAGCGGCGTCATCCATCAACTGCTGCGGGAACCTCCTGCCACAGCATCCCTTCTCTCCTGCATTTCAGAAGGGAATGCAGGCACGCTCTGCTGCTGATAGCGGCCACATTCTGTAACCCCTAAAGAAACAAACTGAATACTCTTCGTAAGATGCCAGCGCTCACTTCCACACAGACTTCATGAGGCACTGACAAGCTCTTTACCTCTGGACAGAGCCAGCAGAAATGGAAAAACTATTCTTGTGTTTGTGTATATATACATATATAATTATTTGCCTAAACAATGTTGCACTGCTTTTAAAAGCAACTTTATTTGATCACATTAAAGTAGAAATTGGCTTCCTAGAAATCAACTCTCTTCCTTGAAATACTCAAAATGTCCTCAGCAGTGAATCACGCTATCTAGAAAAGTGGTTTGTTTTGTGCTGCATAAAATTTCAGGCTATCTGAAGTAAGAAGCATGTGATTAGTTTTGCTTCCAGTAATTCCTGATATTCATCTGGATTAACATCATCACAAATGAACAAAAATTTTGTCTCTTACTTCACAGAATCCTCATTTATGTTCTTAGCTCTGGCAAGTTCTGTATAAATGGCACTGGCATTCCCCACTGAAGCAAATGTTGAGAAAAGGAAACTTTTCTTCTCTGATCACTGTTTCTACTTTCAAAGCAAACAGCATTTCAACATAAAAGCCACTTTCAAGTGTGCTTTTACAAGTTTTGCCCATGGTGCTATAACTACAGAAAAACAAGTACCTGTGAGAGGAGTAAAAACCCAAGAAAATATTTCAAACGACGGGGAAGATTCAGTAGTAGGGCATAACATGCTAGAATTCCAAATTATATTAAATACATTTTATATAGCAGATTAATTTGAGGCAAATTCGCCTGACCATTCTCAAATTCAAAAAGAGAGATTTTAACAGTCAGCTTATGGGACAGGTATGCCGAGCCTTCTCCTTGTGAGTACCCAAACTATGGCAGGAGGAGAGCCAACTCCCACAAGCAAGCAAGATCCAGATAACTCAAAGATCCCTTGAGGAGTTTAAGCTCTTGTTATACATAGGTGCCAGAGAAGAAGTTATGTAATAAATCAAGAATAAATTACATAAACAGCAGCAGTGGAACAGGGAGGAGCGAAAAGGCAAAGACCTAATCCCCTCTCAAGTAAAGATCAGTCACTGTCACTCTGTGAAGACAAGCTCTGGCTTTGAGATACGCTAACATTACGGCTTACCTCCTTGAAGAGTAACCCACAGAAACAGACTGCTATAGCTCATAAACAATGGCTTCATCTTTCAGAACGAGGAAAATTGTGTGTTTTCCCAACGCTGAACGGCCTAGTGGATCTATCCTGTTTTCTCAGTATTGCCCCAGCCACACGCTCTTCTTTCTTTGCCTTCTAAAGAAGTGCATTTCATTACAGGGGAATGATTCACCACCTTTAACTGTGTCTCTGTTCAGGAAACAAGCTTTCCCATCAGCAGCGGTCCAGGGCAACCCACCATCCCCTACGAGACAGACGCCAGTCACATTGCACACTGTCATCAATAGAACACAAAGCAAACACAGCGTAACTCTTCCTTTGGTGTGCATTTCACTGCAAAGAACTGCAGAGGTCTGGGAGTTTGTTTTCAATGCCTCATCTTTCTTCCTCTCCAGAACTGGACTTAAAAGCTGAGATTCTGGTTCAATGCAGCTTTTAGAAAGAGGGAGAATTCAACATGGTTTTGTTCTCTTTATTCCCTACCCCACCTCCAGCAATGACAATGACACTAGCGACCAGAGAGCATTACTTACGCCACCTACAGTTTACCAAAGAAACTTGAACACAAGCAAAATAAAAAAAAAAAAAAAGATAATCCTGACGTAGGAAGAAATACACAGTTTTGAACTCGAGTGACATGAAGATGACAATTAGCATATGTTAGATCCAGGTTGCTCCAATCTGTCAAGCAATCAGACATTAAACTAATTTTTATTGGATTCCACTGTAGATTTAAAATCCATTAAAGGATTAAAAATTGTCAGAAACATGGGTTTCTTTCAGAGTCACTCCCTCCAACAGAACACTCTACTTGCACAGTGCTGGAAAAATTTACAGTAAGTGACACTTAGAAAGGTCACTTTTCTGGTGGTTTTGAGAACAAGTCACCAAAACCAGTTCATCTTTGCCTTTGCCACTAAACAGGTCAAAATAAAACAGTCACACCGATGCTGATCTATCCTGCACAATTACATTTGTTTTCACAACACTTAGGATTGACACTACAGGCAGCTCACATGGAAAGCAACGGGTCGAAATAGCCTCCTGTGGTTCTGTCCTTAGTAATGGAAGCACCACTTTGGTTGCATTTCGCTGTCTCAAAACCTCCCAATGGTTTGGAAAGGCCTGCAAGGGAAAAGAACGCAGCTTACTGCCTCTCACCACACAGAATAAACAACCTGACACAGCGTTCAGGGGATCACTGCCATACACACACAAAACCCATCTTAATTAGAGATAATAAATATTATTTCACAGAAGGAGCCAAGCTATGAATCTTGCGATATACCTAGTACATTTGTAGCTTAAAAAATTGTGAGTATATGATTCTACATACTTGAATGCACTTTCAAAAGAGCTTTAAAAGCAGCACCATGCAAGTTTGGCTAAGGAGATATGCAAATATTAACACAAAGATAACATACCCTGCAGGTCACCATACCCTTCTGGCAAACACATCCAACCGCCCCGTCGCCACGTATGGTAAACAGGAGATAATTACCTTTATGAATGGGCACAAGCATGTCCCATGCTGAGACAGGGAGGTGCAATTGAAAAGGGATATATTAGCCAATTATTAAACAACACCTTATGGCGAATAAGAACCACGACAGTCATCTACAAAACGAGCTGCTGGCAATTAGTCACAACTCTTTTAGGTAAAAATGTCACTATCTCAGAAATTTATAAATTCACTTAGCTTTCATAAATGCTAGGAATGTTTTTTGGGGTACTGGTTCTTACTAGCAGACAGTACTGTATAGATATTCATACTGATGTAGAATCCAAACATTTTGTTTCCAAGATTCAGAAGCAGAAGGATAAAGAGCGTTCAGCTGTGATCTTCAAAAAACCATAGCCTTTTGGGTATTCTTTCTCTCAAAGTTAAGTGCAAGCTTCAGTCAACTGCTTTCCCCAAGTGACCACTTTTTCTATCAAAGCTCATTTAGCGTTTGCAAACGCTGCTTGACTGGCAGCCGAACGCAGCGAGCAAGTACAGAAGGAACCGCAGGCGAGCCAGTTCTTCTAGCGTCCTGCTGACACGTTACCATCCCAAGCGAAGGGGACCATATGTTCTAAGAAGTCAACATCCCTACACTCAGCTGCTACCATCTCCCAAAATATAACAGGAACGGAATTTCTTGTCCCGTCTCTATTTTTCCTCCCCTCCTCTTGAATTATTAGTTGGATTATTGAATTACTAGTCTTGAAACAAAATTGCCAAGTCATTTTACTCAATCTACCCATTTGTCTAACGGTCGGAATTCTTGATCACCATCGATTTGGGCTTAACTCAGAAATTTTAATAGTAACTGTAACTCTTCTTCTGATGGGAGTTACTGGGTAACTAATAGCATTCTTTAACAGAGAAAACTAGTTTCATGGCACTTCCAGAGCAGATTTACTGGCAATGCTGTAAAATCTCACTCCATTTCATTCACAGTTCTCTCTGTTAGGAACGAAGGAGGTAAATTACAAAAGTTACAGACTTTCTAGAGGATGCATCTTCTCATCACAATACAAGTATATATGTATTCACAAAAAGGATCCACACTAGCAGCAGTTAGTGTTAAATTAAGCATTTCACTGATGAGAAGTATTGATTTAGTTGAAATATAAGAACTCTCTCATTTTTCACGAGTGTTGTGGTAAGTACAAGAGGAAGAAAAAGGCACCTCTAAACAACTTTTTTTTTTTCTTTAAGGAAAACAGAAAAAAAAAAATTTCTTACAAAGTCTGCATGACTAAGCAGATCACCCATTTCCTCAATGTTCTCTATTCAGTCTTATTTCTTTCAAGTAGTTAACTATTGTCATTACAGAATAAACAAATTCAGGTCACACAATAAAGACCTTAGTTGCTCACATTTCTTGGAGAACAGGATGTGAAGTTACGCTGCACAGAAACTTAAAACATGCTGGCTAGGACAACTTTTACAAAAAAAAAAGCAGCTTCCCCAGGAAACTCTCCTCCAGAGATAACAAGACAACATCCCAGATTGAGGGAAAAATCAGAAAAAAAAAATATATTCTGGGACAACAGTTTTTCCCCAAATATCTCATCTCAAAAGCAGCTAAATCCTTCAACCTCAAATCTTCTCTGCCCATCTTCTCTCACCTCAGTCATCTTGCCGCCCAGTTTCAAGGCAATTGCTTTACCCTGTTTAGAGCTTGTGGTACAACCCATGCCCTAACTGTTGAAAGGCATTGATTTTGCAAGGTTTATTTTTTGGTCCTGTTCCCTCAATTTGTTGGCACCTCTGGACATGAAACTTAAAACCCAACTGATGACAACACTCCTACAATAACTTCTTGATTTAAGAAAATATTCTTTGTTCCTGCTATCTCCCACACCCCAACATCCCCTGCAAAAAAAACAATCTGACTTTTCTTTATTTCCTATGCCAGGAAGCTTGTGTTTAGTCACTGAGATGCACTCCATCACCCTGGCACTTTTTTTAAGGAAGGAATATACACCTCTCACACTGCTTCTGGAAAGCAAAAGCCACAGCCAGCCACCTCTTCACACAAGTGTGAAGTAGCAATGCTGCAACGGTAGTCTAAGCAGCTCAACAGTTACATTACACAACAAATGTGGTTTCTTTCTCTTTCCTCAGCCAGCGATGCAAATAATAAATGCAAAGACTAAATAAACAGAAGATGGCAACCAAAACCTGGTGCTAATCCCACCAATTAGAAAGCCAGTGACACGCCCTGACACTGACAGAGAGTTTTCAGATTTCACAGGCACCAGAAGGGTAATAAACATTTGGCCTTGATTAAATTACCCATTTTCCCTCTTGCTGATTGCAGCTTCTCAGGCCTCGGACACGCTCTCTGCAGCAGCTGCTCTTTCCCGCTAGCACACCGCTCTCGTATTGTGCCAGCACAACAATCTGTGTGGCTGGACAGCAAACTGATTCAGCTGAAAAACAACCCGGAAGCAAAATTCAGTTCCCAAATGCAATTTACTACAAAGTTGCACAAACAGTTGTGCAGACAAAGGAAAAAAACCAAACAGTCAACATGGTGGGAATAAGCAGCCCTGGGTATGGCCTGACAAAGCTGGCATCACTGTTCACAGGGCCATGTCCCTAGCAGCCAGAACGCTGCTCCAGTACGTGGAATGGACAGTGTTTTGCTTTGAGAAAGGGAGACGGTCCTTGCAACTTCCTTACCTTGTTACAAACACCAATCAAAAGGATGGTCCAGGTCTCCGAGGTGAGACATGAACATCTCACATTTAATCCTCCCATTTGTCCCCTTCATCATCATGGTTTGTGTGGAGAGGTATCTGTTTCTGAAGTTCATTTTGTTGGCTTTTTTTTTTTTAATTGAAAAATCAATGCAGTTGCCACTCAAAGGGCAAAAGTACCATAAATTCTATCACACAGTTAGAGACCCTCACTGTGCACTGTTAACATCTCTCTCCCCACAGCAAATACTTTTAAACTGTCCAGAGCTCAAAGCAAAATACCGATTGACTTCCTCATCTGAGTCATTACCATTTAACATATTTAATGATAGTGTCTATAAACGTGTCCTTGCAATTGCATGCGGGTACTAGCATTAAAGGGGCAAAGAAAGCACGAGGCTGTGTTCTGGGGAGCAGCAAGATAAGTGGCCCTGACCTAGAGAAACCAGTAACTAGCACTGGCAGAAATTTCTCTGGGTCAGGGCAGCTCCTCTCCTAAACGCACTCGTGCAGGACTCGTGAAAGGAACATCTCTACATGGTGACAAAGGGAAGTGATGCGATCCGCACAATGAGAACAAACGTGTAATTTCTTTAACATCATGAAGAGGAATTTGCTTTGGCCATAATGCCCTTGCTTGAGATCAAGGGCTAATTTTTAGTACCTGAATAAAAGAAAATCACTTGCTTCAGCACTCTACCTTTCCTTCTTTTCATGTTGTGCATTATTAGTCTGAGATAAGCAGATATTCCTAGGCTGTCCTAGAACACAGACCCAGGGAAACAATATTTTATTTTATTCTTGATCTCAGAAACCATTACTTTGCTGCCTGCTTAAAAAGCACATGTGCTGCCTTCTCTACTCGAGGACTAACCTTCCCACAAGAGCAGGGCCCCCTCAATCCATCCTACCCAACCAAGGGCCGTTGTGGAGTTCTGGCCATAAATACATACTGGCGCATGTAGTCTCTCATGCACATTCCCTGCTTGCTTTGTGTTTGTTTCACCCAACACTTGAACTTCACCCAAACCAAACTGCTCAAGAAGGCATAACCACCTTTGTCATCAAGTCCTAAAAGCTTTCTCTCATCCTTTCTCCTGCTAGGAATGAAGCTGCCACTCCAGAAACCACTACTCTTGGTCTCCATTTTCTGACCCAGGCCACAAGGTAACCCCTTCCACATCTTACAACCTAATACTAAATAATGTCACAGACAAACAAAGATACAGCTGAGGAGAGAAAAGACAGGTCCTCTCAGCCGCCATGAGAAAGACACCTGTCTGGTACAGGATATAGGAGGTTCCAGCACAGTAAGACAACAAGAAGTAGAAAAAACTGAAATCCTTACCTCCAGAGTTCTACAATCCTTCCTCCATCCCCAAAATCTCAATGAGACTCCCAGACAACTAACTCTGTTCCCCCTCAATTTTCCTTGCTGTAAATAATGAGAGGTGGTTAGCTGATAATACTTAACAGGGGGAGCAGCAGCATGAAACTGACGGGATTTCACAGAGGAACAGTCAAAAATTGTTTGCTTCCCCTCTGCCTCATTATTTTTTATTTCTTAAGACAGTAAACACAAATCAAAAGTGATTCATGAAGAAAACAAAAAGTAGAATCCGTAAGAGTTCAAAAAGCCTACTAAAAGGTAGGCTTGAGTTTCCATTGGCTAGCATATAACAAATACAACCTAGCTAACCTGAAGCCTAAAACCAGTAAAAAAAGAAGGCAAGACAGCAATACTGTTTTTATTCAAGGAAAAGACATCAGAAATTTCTACTGTCAAATCAATTTTCTGTAAAGTAAAGATGAGGGTTTTTTTATTAAGTTGAAAAAAAATACAAGTTGAAGTTTAAAAGGAAGATTAATTATTTCTGGAAATCTAGAAAAAGCATCTGTATTCCAAACTATTTAGGTACCAGTCTGGAGTTTCCTTAAGGAAATCAGGAAAAAAATGTTAGCTAAATGGCAGCGTCTTCATTTTCATCTCTCATTCTTCTCCAGTTCTTCTGGTGTGATTTTTCCACAATAATAACAACAGTTGTAGTTAAAGCAGCAAGACTTGAAAAACTAGATAATTCCATTAAAAATACATCACAGTATATTTTAAGGAAAATTACATTCCAAAATATTTACAATCTGAAAGAGACTGGCAACAGATTTAGAAATAGAAGGATCATTACTTTCAGAACCACTCAAGTTTACAATGATTATTACTCTTAAGAGGAAAAAAAGATAAAGGAGCCTTAAGTTTAAGCTTTGTGTCCTTCCAAGTCTTGTCTGCTGTGGAGACTGACAGCCCTCCAGAATAACATAGAGCTCAGAAATGTTGTCTAGACTACGATGACAACTCGCCATTGCTGGCTTGCTCTCGCCAGTCACCAAAATCTCAGGGTTACACGAGTTGTAATAACTCTCCAAAGTTTGCATGGAGACATGAGACCCTGGGCCAGATGCAAGACTGCACCAGCCCTTCAGTGATGCAATTGCCTACAACAGCTGTAGGCAAGGAGAAAAAAAACACATGTGGGGAAGGACTTTCTAAATTAAAACACTCCTAGAGCAGAAGCAACTGTAAAGAGAAGCCAGAAGATCACTTTAAAAAAAGATTCTTCACTGCCTTCTCTTCGTCAGCAAAATGGGTCAGACAAGATAACAGTAAGGAGACCAAGAGATACAGGAGGAGAGACACACCCCCTCCAAAAGGCAAGGAAGTTCAAAGGCTTAAATATAAACAGTTTCCCTCAACAAAAGGGTTTTATCTCTAAGTCTTCCTGCACAAGACAGTCCAAGAGTGCAAAGAAAAGAATACAAGATCTTGTCTGTCTTGATGAAATAATAATATAAGCAATAGAGGGGGAAAGGTAGCACTTGGGTAAAAAAATGCTTTGAGAAGGTGACTTCTTCCAGCAGGACAGTCTCTTTCAGCAATAAGAAAGTAATTTGCTATAGCACCTGCCCTTCCCCAAAACCACTGAAACACACATATTACATCTGATGCCTGCTGGAAAAGTCTTCTCTGCACAACAGTTGTTCGGTGTACGCACCCATTTCCTACCAAAGCCGAGGGGGCACCCTGGGAGAAGGCTATCTAGCAGCAACCGGCCACACGCAAAGCATCCCGCTCCTGCCGGCTGTATTTCCCACGGCCCTTCCTCTGCTCGGGACTGGCTTGAGCTTGTCCTGTGATGGGGGAGAAGATCAAGATGTCTGGAAAGGTGGCTACCAAGAGTAAGCTGATGTCACGACATGACTGGACTAGTTTCCATCACAATCCCAGAAGGGTTTAGGAAAACATGCCAAACCAACTGTCCACTGGGCCACTGAGAATCCACAGGCAATCAATCATCTCTGTAACGGCCAAGGCAGGAGGGGACTCACAGCTTTTCTTTCCTCTTTACGTCCTTTACCACTTTGGCAGATAGGACACAACAGAAACCATTCCTTTGGTGGACAAAACAAGCTGATTTCATACTGGCAGAGAAACACAATACGCTGTGTCCTTATGCATTCACACTCAAAACTACCTCTGCGACTAAGAGCACATGCAATTTCTTCCCCCAATTAAAAAGTAATTAATACAGAATCTAATGACTTAGCCCCCAGCACTGACAATATAAAGTTTACCTCTCACTACCAGTGAGTAGATTTCTTAAGAGCACATTATCAGATTTTTGAGGAAAAAGACTGGGACAGATCTTCCAGTTTGTTCAGGAAATGAAACAGCCATCCTTGCCCTACCCCATACAGCCCCTTCTTTTCCCCGTCATCAAAAATGACACTGCTTCCCCAAAAAAGAGACACAAACATTGGATTTCATGAAGTACATGGCTCATATGAGCACATTTATTCCCTTGACAGCAAGCGTATACTTAATGGCCTTAAAGGAGTGCTACCAATTAACAACTATCATAATCAGATCATTTGACTAACTCCAGTTTGGGCAAGAAGAGAGACCTAGTCTGAACACGACCGCGCGAGATCTGTTTGGCATGTGCAAATACTCCTGTACTTGTACATTTACAAGCACATGTATAGTGTACATATGCAAATACTCCACATGCATATCTTTCAAATGATATTTCATCCTCACTTGATGACTTTCAGAGATGGAGACATGCTAATTTCTCTTCAGTTACAAGCATCTTTCTAATGCCTTCAGTTAATCACATTCATTGTTAACAATCTGTGCCTTTTTCCTAATTTGAAATAATCTTTTTAACTTCCAGGCACTGGCTGCTATCATATCTTTTTCCACTAACTTAAAGAGCCCTTTGGTACACAGTCTATTTTGCCCAAAGAAAATTGAGAAACTTTTAAATACCTCGCGATAAGCTAAACCAATTGAGCACTTTAAGAAAAAGTTTTATAATGAGTGACTTAATCACCCAAGCAACATTGAAGACTACATCTTCATTGCTTTTGAACATCTCTTTAAAAACACTAACATTAAACCTGGTCAAAATGCTCCCCAGATCTTTAAAAACATATCTGGCCATATTAGACACAGTTACCCAACCAATTCAGGTGACGCTGTACAGCTGCCACTCCTTCTTCATGCATCACTACTCAGCGCCACCTTTACAGAATCCTCAAATTTGATCAGCTCTAATTTCATGTTTTCTTACAGGTCACTAATCAAAACACTACACAGCCCTGGACCTAATATAAATCCCTGAAAAATCCTCCATTCATATTGTTTTCCACATCTACTATTTTTAATCTAGGTTTTGACTCACTGACCATACGTGAAACCGTATCTGTTTAACGAGATTTACTTCTCAACAACACCCTCATTGATTATCATTAGAAGAGGCATGAGAACACAGTTATCACACAAATCCCATACGTACGTGTATGTTTGACACAAGAGCTTTAATTACAATTTTTTATCTTCCAGAGCAGTGGCACTCACCAGCCATTTAACAGTTCCCTTTACTTCACTAATTTTGGGTAAATCCTACCACCAGCCCTCCTCAATCAATTCCCTTTTGAGTAACATCCCGTTTTCCCAGTCGACTCAGCAGGCTGCATGAGCCCCTCCAGCCCACAATCCCTTTCCAGGCTTTGTCAGGTTCACAGATTTTGTTTGGTTTGGGGCTTGGTTGGTTGTTGTTGTATTAGCAGCCTTTGGGTGCAACACACAGCTAGAGCAATTCATATGAAATCAATACCCTTTAACAACCTATTTATTCTGGATTCAACAACTCCAAATACAATAACTCACACTTAATTGATGCCGATATCCTGGATGAGACTGAGTTTCTCAAAGACTGGAGAAAATCTTCTGAGCAACCTGATCTAGTCAGGGATGTCCCTGCTTCTTGCAGGGGGGTTGGACTAGATGACCTTTGAAGGTCCCTTCCAACCCTAACCATTCTATGATTCTATGTCTCTAAAACATTATTTCCATGGTTCTGATGGGCTAAAAAAGCTTTCTTCGCAAGGAAAAATTTTAGGTAAAAATTTTCATTGCCAAGGGAAGAAAGTACAAGTCAAGATTGTATTACCTCCACCACGCTTCAATTATTCCCCATACTGTCCTTGCCTACAAGCTCTTTGTGCCTGCTCAGCCACACTGGCTAAGTAACGGAAAGGTCCTGCAGTTTCTGTTAGTCAGCTCTGCCCTTGTACAGCTCCAGTTCTTTGTTAATTAGATCAAGCTAGCTTTCCACAGAGAATGCCAGAGTAAAGTTATCTGCATGTGATCTGCCAAATGACTACAAAACCTCTTTAATTGCTTTTGTAAGTTTAGTGCGTCTCTTAAGGCTCTCTTGTTATGTAAACTGCATTGTTTTGCATGTTAGGCCTGGATCAAAGTCCCCCTCACGCTCAGCATAAGTTTCAATGTATTTGTAAGACAAGAAAGCACGTGGGTATATTGAGCTTTTCCACCTTTGATTTTCTACTTGTCTGCCAGCAAAAGTCTGCCACTCTAGAACCAATTACAGTGGCAGAAGACATCTTATGCCAATACGCTTAATCCCCAGCTAGAAATTTCAGTTATAGCAGCAGAAGGGATTTTGTGCCAGTGTATCGCATCTACTAAGGGTTCCACCAGTACTGCTGCGTGTACACCTGTAGAAGAGGAGGACAGTCACACCAAGTCATACCAGCAAGACGCTGGTTCATCTCATCAACTCTCCTTCTTTTCAAATAGGTGGTCAAGCAGCTAATTGTAACTGCACTTTGCAGCCCAAAAACTCCTCCTAGGATTTAGGACAGTAGTAGAGGGCACTGTTTATAAAGTTTGAATGCTGCACTCTGTTTACGCTACAAGCCACGCTGATCGTAACATTTCTTCAGTCTCACTTTGAAGCAACTGGCTAAGTCTTCCCCTTCAGATTTCTGCATCCTCGAATGGTGTCTTCAGTCACCAAGTTAGTCAGCACGTTTCTCGAGCACAGAATCAATCCTTCCTCCAGACAGGTACCAGTCTTTACATCTTTTCTGATGTTTGAATAATCAGCTCTCACTAATACGTAAGTCAGTTTGTTCATCCTTTCTTTGTTTCTGCATTCAAATTTGTGGATACACTTGCAGAATAACAGCTTTGGGACAAGCTGACGGGACACCACAGAGTGCTTCCAATCACTGCTCCTACCTGCACATTTTAGCGCATGCTGAAAATGCTGTTATTGAATTTCAGTAATGTAATTTTTTTTTTTCCTCCCTAAATTGAGTTCTAGTTACCTTCAAAATGCCACGAGATTTTTGGAGGTGTCAGACTGACCCCAACTTCAGCATTACCACTGCACAAGAATAAGATTTAAATTACCACAGCTGCTCTGAGATTACAATAGCATTGAATCAGTCTCGCTTGCAGGACTAAACTGACATTCTGCTATTCCACTTCAGACATAAAATTGAGTCAATGGTATGTCTGACCTTCAGGAATTTCTAAAAGCCTGTGCTGTACACTTTGAGGTGTTTTTCAAAGCCACAATTCTCACTAAATTTTCTATCTGCATGGCTTAAAGCAATATATACTTTTTCACACACCTCCCTTTCCCCGCCCCCCCCAACTTGTTTCAACTTCAGATACATTCATTCTGTTAGCAATCCTGTTAGCAAATATGTGCAATTAGCATTTGCTGGTTACTACATATATTGATGAGCAACTTTCTTAATATTACTTAGAATGAGAAGTCACCAGCTAGCTAGTTTAAAAGAACCATGTCTTAAAAAACCAAACAAACAATAAAACACCACCACCTTCTCAGAAGTCCAAGCAGCTTCTAAATGTGTCTGTTCAACAATTTTCACGCTCTCATGGCTACCTGTGATTCTATCTTCTTTCTTCTCACAGTATATAATGACACTTGATTTCATCAACTAATTCTGCCCCTTTCTCAAACAACACATGGTGTTACTTTATTATTCCCCTTCATCTTTAAGATTCTGTTTCTTAGTAAGTGTAAAATCCTAGAAAATAAATTTAAGGTTCCTAAAAGTTAACAAGAAATGAAATTAACATTCATTGTTTCAAATTACCTAAATATTCTACACATGCCATTCTAGAAGTCCAAACCCAAATATTGATTTCTACTTCTTCTATGTTGGTGCAAGTACTTAAAAAACACCGATTTGGGAGGCACAGGGGAAATCACAGCTCTCTATAAAATCTTTAATTTTTATACAGCTAAAAATGTTGCTTAAACACAACAAATTCCTGTCTTGCAATGCACATTCTCAGAAACAAACCCAACTCTAACTAACTCAACATACTTCACAATCAGGAAAACATTACGTAGAGATTATTTTGTGTAAACAGAAAACACACATCTCAAAATTATATCTGCACCAAGTATCTAGGAATACCAAATGGTACTTAACCTCTGAGGAACTAAGTTCTTCAGAATTAAGTTTAAAATAAGAAACTTTGTTAGCAGAGAACATTCATCCTACAGAGTATTATCTCCCCAGAACTTCTAAGCACCTGAAGGAAACAAGTTCAAAGAAATTAACACTAACGTAATTGCACAGCGACTAACTGCATTCTTAAAAATATTGCATCTAAATGTTTCATTTCCCTCACACCCATAAACAACACGATTTGAAAACACACTGCCTAAGTTATTATACATTTTATTTTGATCAAATGGGATTCAATTCAATCCTCATGGGAAAAGTCTCACTCCCACTGCCACTCCCTTCCTAGCCTAGTAACCTGATACATCTCAAAGAGGCATTTGAAACAACACAATTTTGAGAAACAAAATCAAGGCGACGCAACAGGCAGACCTGCTGGCTGGGAGGTACCAGTCAGGGTACGCGTGACGACAGAAGAGTCAGGAAAGGCCAGGTGCTCAGAGCTGCAGAAGGTGTAATTTGACGCATGTGTATACACACATACATATATGTGCACACTTACACACTAACAAGGCTCTTCTCGTGTGTATACAAACACACATGCATGCACATACCACACACACACCACGTAACACACGGTGGAGGGGAGGCTAAGCACAGTCAGCAACGCGCCCTGGCAGTGACGCAAGCTAACAGCACGCTGGGCTGCATCAGCAGGAGCAGGGCCCGCCTGATCGAGGGAAGTGATGGTTCCCCCTCACTTGGCACTTTGCAGATGCACCTGAAACACCACGCGCAGTTTTGGACATCCCCAGTACAAGGAAGACGCCAATAAACCAGAGTGAGTTCAGCGGAGTGCTACCAAGATGCCCAGCGGGACAGAGCACTTGCTGGGTGAGCAGAGGCTGGGAGAGCTGAGGTTGTCCAGACTGGAGAAGAGGCTTTGGGGATCTGACAGCAGATCTCCCACACCTACACAGAGGTTATCAAGAAGATGGCAGGCTGCACACAGGCTCTGCACAGAGGCAGGAGGACATGAGACAAACTGCAACAACGGAGGCTGTGACCTGACACAAAGAAAAAGTTTTTCCCTGGGAGGGCAGTCAAGCACTGAAACTGATGAATCTTTGTCTTTGGAGGGTTTAAGATCTGAATGAACAAAGCTCTGGTCTGAGACTGGATGCCTCCTGAGGCCCTTTCCAACCTGAATTATTCTATGACATCTTGGACCTTGGAGAACACTGTAACGGCCTGTTAAAATTTTCTAAGCCAGATTATACCTTTCAAATCTCCATTAAAATGCAACCACTACTGAGATGGGATAGAAAACACGTTGCTTGGTTCTTCTCCTTGAAAGAGCACATGATGTTCCAGTCCAGGATCTGCAATACTCTCGAATTTAAAAATTGGGATTTCAAGAGATTTTAGGGATGCAGAAATCACCAGTTACCTGAGTGTAGCACAAGTAGAACACAGTGGCTAAACATTCAGCTTTTTTTTTTGGAAGGATGAGAAGGTGGTATTCAGTCTGAGGCAGTGTTAACCCGGAAAACATCACACATCCACAACAGTTCTTTCTTAAAGCAGGAACTGTATTTTTCTTGGAAATTTCACATTCAGCCACTTACTGTTAATGAATAACTGCTATATTCTGATGTCAGTAAGGTCAAAGGATAAGAAGCCATGCAGTTCACTCTGTATACTCAGGATGTATAGTTTCACACCTGGGGAAGGAAGCCTCACTTAGCAAACCAAGGCCATGCCGGAGCTCCCATCAGAAGCACCTGCAGTGGTCTAAGCAGGCTGGTTTGTTTTCATCCCTCTGCTGGGTGCTACTGCCCCTAGAGCAGAACTACCAAAACAAAGGCTGTTTATTCTAAACTAACTGATTTTGCACTGAAGCAGATAGAAAGCGCTCACAAGGTCCGTTACTCTAAGTCAGTGAGGAGAGGGGAGTTACCATCTTCAGCCAGGCAGCAGGAACATCTCAAACCAATACAGAAGTTTCTGCTGCGATTTCCTATGGGCTAAGTGATTACTCGCCAGGCATGATGCTTGGAACACCGTACAAAGCACCAACGTTAAGAAAGTTAAAAAGACAAGTGAATGTGTTCATTAGCACCTTATTAGCATAAAAAGGGGGGGGGGAAAAGAGAGCTCAATTATTTCCTTTTAAAGATTTTTTTTTTCAATAAAAATTCTCCACCTGCCTATAGACTAAAGCAATGTACAAAGAACTTTTTAAAGCACCGGGTTTGTACAAATCGATGAAGGGGCAGGAGGGGAAATCAATGCAGTTTACAAGCGTCTCAAACTTGAGCACCGAAACGTCCTGTCACAACGTAACCACCAGCAAAAGAAGCCCAGAAACTATTCCATGGAGGGAGCAAGTTCAAAAGTGGTGAGACAGGATCAAGCGAGAAGAGGCAAGAGCTCAACAAACCGAGCCTTCTCCCTCCAAAGCTCACCAACAAGTGTCACGCTGACACGAAATTATTACTTTGTGTGCCTGTTTACCAATCCTACGGATCACTGCTGTTCAGTCACAGCAGGAGCGTGACAAGCGCTGTGCCCAGGCACAGACGGGCTCCGTCAGGCCCCTCCGGCTCAGAACTCCGCTTCCAGCACGGGCTGACACCCGAGGGGCCTCGACACAACACCCCACGGAAGGCAGGTCTGCATCTGCACCTGCGGCCCGCCCACGCCCCCCCCCTCCCCCCCAAAATCAGAAACTCGCTTAGGCCCCGGAACTCGGCGGGATGATGAGGGAGGGGAGGCGAGCGGAGCCGCGCCGCCCTGCCGATCCCCGGGCCGGTTGCCCCGCTCCCACGGCAGCCGGCGGGGCG
>WHYT01016049.1:176379-194531 GCA_009806455.1 Tetrax tetrax
TCGGGGGCCGCATCACCCAGCGTCTGGCCCCCCCCACCCCCCGCCGGAGCAGCCGCAGGATCCCCCGGGCAGCAACAGGCGCCTCCGCCGCAAAGGTTCCGCAGGGCGGAGAAAGGTTCCCCCTGGCCCCAGCGGGCGGGAACTCGCGGCGCGGCGGGAACTGGGGCCCGGCCCGGAGGGGGCCCCGCTCCGCTCGGCGGCCGTCAGGGCCCGCACGCCCCATCCGCTACCGGGGCAGGCCCGGGAGTGGGGCCGACGGTCTCAGTAGCGTGTAACGGGGGACGCGGGGCCTCCCCGGGCGCCTCGCCCACCGGCGGGAGCCCCGGCGGCTGCTGGCCCGTCGGCTGTGAGGAGAGTCACTGCAGGGGGAGCGGGGGCCCCATGCGTAGGCCTCCCGGCCGCGAGATGCCGTTAATTAGCCACGGGGTCCCGTGGTAATTAAGGCTGAGGGGCCTCAGGGGGGTCTCCCCTTCAGCCCCCCCATCGAGGAAGGGACAATGCAAAGCTCAGCTCCAGGCCTTGTCCTACCAGGTCTTAAACCCCTCTGCATATGCAATTCCATCAGCCTCTGAGCCCCTGCTCCAGCGCTGGACTTCTTCACAGGAGAGAACTTTTTCCTCACATCCAGTTTTGACACAAGATCCATTTATGCTTAGAATCACCGTTTCTCGTTCTCCTGCCGTGAACCTGGCCCTGCTGCCTCTACCCTCTCCACAGGTACTGGATGACCACCACTGAGTCGACCCAAACCCAGCGCAACCCACCACTTCCCTCAACCTGTTTCTGTCACAGCCTCCACAGGACTCGCTTAAATTTGCTTCTTTCATGCATCAGGAGGGTCCAAAGCAGCACAGACCATTTCAGATGTGTTCTAAAGAGTGCTGAGTAAAAGAGGAGCTCATCACCCAGCTCCACTGGCTGCCCATGGTGCCACAGACACAGCCCATCATGCCGATAGCCTTTGCTGCTGCCAGGACACGCTGCTCACACCGCACTGAGAGCATGCTGCTCACCCTATACAGCAGGATCCTGGTGTTTCCTTTTATTAAAGGGAAGAAAGAACAAGATCGGCAGAGAAAGTGCCTCTGGTTCTCCAGGCCAGTACTCAAATATCCAGAGCACAAAAAATAAAAGTGGAAGACTGAGTATCTACCACCCAGATCAAAAGCTCAGGTGTTATTCCTCAAAGAAATGTAAGTACCCTCAAGTCCCACAACACATGGCAGCTCTGGCTCCTTAAACGGGGACCAACTGTCCTTTATTATCACCATGGAAAATTAGGTTGAAGGAGCAACCTCTCCCAGACTAAGCAAATTAAGAAATAGTCTGAAATCTTCCAGGTGGGATCAGTGGTTCTCACCCAAGTTGAGCAGAGCAGCCATCCACACAACCCTTCAAGTCCCTTCGCAGCATTTCACACATACATCAGCTGTCACCAGAAGTGTTGTCCAGACAAATTGACATGGTTCCCCAGGCCAGTGGCTCATTGCTCACCACAGCGGTGTGCTCTCTGTCGTTCTCTCACGTCAGTACCACTGGGCACCTGCAGCAGGCTTTGCTCTGAGCTGGGCAGGCACCTGAGCACAGGGAAATTCCCTTAGCTGGGTGTTGGGAAACACCAAGGCAAAGGGATGTGGAGCACTCCTCCTCCTTTGCCAGGCTTGTGCTCTAGCCTGCAGCAGTTAAGCCAGTGTCAGAGCTGACACAGAATCTTTGGCTTTTGCAAACCCAGCCAGCACACAGGCCCAAGGGGAGAACCACGAGAGATTTGTAGAGCAGTTGATTTTGACCTGGTCTTCTCCTGACACAGCTGCATGCCAGTATGTGGGGAACTTGGCAAATGTGAGCAGCAACAGATCATTTCCCCTAGGGTCCCAGGCTTCCTCACTGCACCAGCTGTCCTTTAGAGATCTCTGCACATCCAAGGAACAGCAGAGCCTCATCTCTAGGGATAAATAGAGCTGGCTGATGTCCTACAATTGGGCCCTGAAAGAGCAAGGCAGATGTTGTCTTAACACAGGAAAGGCCGTCAGATTTCAAAGCAACAGCTTCAACTTCTGTCTCTTTAAATGCTCGTATCATTTACAGTCTGAACTGAGTTCTTGGGCAGTATCAGTTACATGGATTAGGAGCTGTAGAGGACATTAGTACATTCCTCTTCCTGAGGTTTTTACAGCCTAATGGACAGGAAGTGTTGCTGGTGAGCCTTCAGCTTCTGACATTCTGACCAGAATCTCCCCCAAAGCTCCCCATCTTCCCTTTGTGCTTTTTTCTGTCCTAGAATCACTCTCAATTAACAGTACAAAAATAAAACCGATGTCATCCATCCCTCCTAAGCTGCACATGCATTATTCATCAACATGCCCTAATTGATTCTCTCATAACCATGAGCACTTTTGTACTTGGCTATGTCGTTCCTGTCCAGCAGAGTACAATTTATGAAGTTATATGCTACTTGGAAAAGGCACTTTCAAAGTGTTACCTTTCACGGCTTTTCTGATCAGAGCTTTGAGTTAGATCTCAATACACAGAGCCATCAGGCCTTGATTTTGTGTCCAGACAAAAGTGTCCATCAAGTAACTCTGCTGCACTGATGCTCAAGTGTCCTGACTGGGAGGTCAGTGCTGCTCTAGATATTCTGAGCCCTCTTCCCACAACAGGGTCTTCAAAAAGAGGTGGCAGGATTTGGGAAGGTCTCTGCACCTCTGAATAAATGCTCCAAAATCCATAATCCACACAACACATAGGGAGTTGAAATGCCCTTGCAAAAACTTTCATGGAAACTCACCCTGCCATAGCAGACGAGGCTCTGTGAAGCCTGTCTCTAGAGTAGGAAAAAAATAGATATCCCATTAGGAGGATAACTCAGCTTTGCCTTTAGTGCCCTCACACTAGAATACCTCTGAATTCTTCCATCTAAAAGTTCTGGAAACTGACAGCTTGTGATGGGGTGCTTGGAAACAGAGCAGATACCATCAAGGTGCAATCCACAGACACAAAGCAGCAGGTCTGAATTTCACTCTACAACCCAAGCAGCTGGCAGTCAGCATATGACACTCTATTCAAAGTGATTAATAAATCACAAACTTCATCACTGGCACAAGTGTTGGGTTTGAGAAACAGTTGCTATGATTTATGGGCCCATCAAGTACTCTAGTGACAGCATTACAGCGGCTACAGCACAATTCCTACTGCTGGTGGAGATGCCCTTTCTTAGATCCTTCTCTTTCAAGTGCTGGCTCTAACCTGTATGCCTTTACCTGACTTGGAGGAGCCATAGTCATCAGTGTGCCCTGGTGACACTGCTCCTGCTTGCTGGAGAACTTTCCCGGCCCGTGGTGCTACACAGCACACCGCATCACACCACCATTCACCCACTTCACCACATCTGTGTTACCTCCTTTTCCACATGCCTTTGCTTGTCTCTGATGTTCCCCATTTCTTCATTTGGTGCTTGCGCTGGATGCCGTTCACTGTTCCATTTTCTTGCTGCTGCACCATCTCACTGTGGAGGAAAGGAACACTTGGTCAAGGAGTTACCAGGGAGCCTCACCTCAGAGGAGCCCATTAAGTTCATTCTGATTCAGCTTCACGGACATTTAACCAGTATCATATTGGTATTCAGATATTCAGCTTGGATTTCACTTACACCTCAACACTCCGTCTGCAGCCTTTTTCCTTCTCCCGCTAGAAGGGGCTGAGAACCAGACACCAGAGAACAGAAATAAGGGAGTTTTGCTATGGACAATTTAAAGGCAATCCTCATTACATCAAACAATTCGAGCGCTTCCATTAGCCCAGTCGCGAAGAGATTCAGTCTCATTACAGAGCAAGATCTCCGCACTTGGAAGGCAGGCATTTGTTTTGTTTTCTTAACCCTGTGGTGAACTGCTTTGGGGAGGATTACAGTATTGAAATGCTGTAATGTCACTGCGTAACTCAGCACAGGGCTGCTCTCTTGGAACACTCTGTAGCCTTCAACACCCCATTCTCAAACACTGGGTGACAGACTTGGGTGCAGCCACCCGGAGATGGCAGCAAGAAGGGGAAACAAGGCACCATATTTTCTAGAGAAAAGTGGAAGGGTTTACAATTTCAGGTCAGGAAAGGGCGTAGCAAAGATGTGATGGTATACAGAGTAACAGGAAGGAGCGAGGGCAAGGTAGGGTGCTTTGCTCATAGGAGAGGCGGTGGTATATTGAAAGAAACAAAAGTAACAATTTTAAGAACTAATACAAGGCAGCACCTTATTAGAAAAGGTCACAGAGCTGCTCCTGGCAATCCCCACAGGAGGTTACCTGGTTAAAACAGTGCTCACCCTGCTCAGCCACCTACTACAAGGACTGTGAGCCCAGCAGCGAAGCTCACAGAGACCTGCAGTGCTCAGACCTCCCACCAAGGGGGGCAAAGTTAAACCTGCAGCTCCAGCATATATAAGTGCATCACCAAATTACCTGTAAAGGCCCTTCAGCAAATTCACAGCAAGGTCAAAAACATTTTGAAGTTCTGTAGTTTTCTTCTTGCCCTGCTTAGCCAGAACCACATACTGTGGTGCAACTGAGAAGTAAACAAGCAAAATGCAGCCTTACAATAAGGCATTACCAGATTCTTGTTTACTTCTAAGCCCAGCCCAAGAAACCAAACATCTCCACAGTCCCTCCTAGGTTCAGCTCAGCCCTTTTAAGCCCTCCTTCCAAGCCAGCTGGTTACAGCAGGTGCAGCCAGATTCACTCCACCCCCAAAATGCACTGACCCCTTCCAGGACAGCATAGGCTTTCTGCATCTGAGGACATTTCACTCACCTAGGACAAGAGGAAGGCACAGGGTGAAAATTCACCTCCTTACCTTCCTCAGTGGAAAATAAACCCAGTGGCTGCTCAGGACTTCCCTGCTCCCAGTGTGCTTTAGAAGCTACAAGGAGCACCAAGGGGTTAGGTCTTTCTGGCAAATAGCTCTTGGCTTGGCCTTACTGGAGGCACAACAAACTTTTGTACTGCTCCAAAGAGACAAGGCAATCTCCTTCTGCCGCGAGAGGAGCTGGGTCAGAGAGCTGGAGAGGCTGGCGTTTGCTTTGCTTTTGCCTATAGCCAACTCTACTTTTCTGTCATTAACTATGGGGCAGAGAAGATGATACAATCCAAAACCAACATAAACAGGTTTTCACCCCCACTCCTCTGCAAAGACCTCCTTTCCAATACTACAGTAAGCTTTCTCATAGGGAATTAACTTTGATAATGCTCCATACAAGGGGGTTTTCCCCTGTGGGATAATACTGTCACTGTTTTGGGCTTCAGATGTCAGGCCCCTACTGGGCCTTAATGCCCCCAGCCAGCCTCACCTGGGGCTTCCACCCCCCATTGGCCCAGGGGCTCTATTTAAACTCAACTGTGGACATTTGGTCTTGGGCTGTGTTTGGTTGGTGTTGCTGAGTGTGATCTGTGGCCTTGTTTCTCAGCTCGAATTTGGCTCTGCTTTATTGCCATGAACTTGCTTGATGACCTGGGTTTTTAGTTGATGTTGACTGTTGTCCCTCAGCCTGCCTGGCTCACCTGACTCAGGTATTGTGGTATGAGTACTGGTTAGTGGGACCCCTGCCCTGCTGGTCCTGGGGTCCCTGTAGCTCCTGGTTTCTTGTCCCTTTAAGAACAGCAGGTATTTGTTATTGAAAGAGAAATGAGGGATGACTACTCATTTCTGCTCTTCTTCCTGGGGTTGAAGCTGTTGGTTCTTACCCTCAGATTGTCTGTTGATGAAGATGCTGGGGCTGTAGTATGCCTATGGGTTGTGTAGGACTGATCCTGATAGGTAGGATGGCTACAGACCAGTTAGAAACAGCAAGGGTTTTTCTGTTTTCCTCATTTTGCAACTGCTCTTTGTTTATCCTGAAATTTATCCTTACAGATGAGGATGGCAAAGGAAGGTGTTCCCTCTGGGATGGGGGGAAGTATATCTGTAATTAAATGATTAATAATAAAAGGCTTTTTGGTTTTGAGCAGATGTACAACAGCCAGAAGGGCTATGGGTGGATTATCAAAGTTTGGGAAGAGAAATCAGTGTACTTTTCATATTAATACTGGTAAGACCTACATTTGCTTCTTCAATCTGTAGACTCATCCAGAGTTTACTATTAATCTGCAGCCATAAAACAAAGCTTTTCTCTTTGCTTTTCAGTATGCTTTCCACTCTCCTCTTTGTTCTTTGTGTGAGAGCTAAGCTTTTGTTCATTAGAACACCTGTAATCACTGCAAATGCTTTGATTTAAGCAGCCCATATGCAGGGATTAGTGTTGATTTCACTTTTTATTTATTAGTAGCGATGCTTCCTTTGTAGTATCATAATCTTCAGGCAATGTGCCATGTGAGACTCCTTGGTCATACACATGACTGTTCAGGCAATGAAGCACTGGTGTCACAAGGAGCTGCTCCTTTCCTGACACTCCACCAGTATCCATGGCTGAATCCCACCTGGAGCCCTGCAGCTGTTGCCCACTATCCACAATGCACAGCCTGGTCTACAGGAGGGGTTTCTCCAGCACTCTATGCACTACAGTTAGCATTTTAATGTTTAAAACCCCATGCAACTAAAATGCAAGTCATAGCACCTCTAGATTTGTACCTGTGTTTTCATAGTTGCTAATCTAATGTCCTCCCTTGTTTTGTTACCCATAGATATTAGCCTAATTTCTTGTGATGATACCAAAACACCCCTCTAAAATAGTGGTTGAAGAAGAACATAATCATGCTAATGGCAGAACCAATGTGGTTAATCCACTTTTCATTATGCTGTACCATCCCAGCATGCCCTGTCTCTGGGAGAGGATCTTTGCAGCAGCTATTCCTGCTTCCTCACTCAGTGGGAATATACCAGTGTAACTCAGCACTTCCTGCAGTCTCTGTCCTCCTGCAGTGTGTGGTATCTGAATTTTGGAGTAATCTGACATCATTTCAGTTTGCTTTTCCCTCACAATATGTGATTTCACTCATTTGAAAAATAACCCTTTACGCTATGTTAAACAACCCTTCTTTTCATTGACTCCTCTGACTTTACAATTGTTCCTGAGGTTCAGAATCTTAAGGAAACACTGTTCCCAAAGCACATTTTCATTCCTGCAAGGCTCTGAATCTCTGGGGCATGATTTAACAGAATAGTCTTGATGGTGGATGTATTTAAGTAGGGAAATTATGGAATAGTATGTATGAAAGAGGTAACCTTGGGGCTGTGTGTATGTACGCAGCTGAATAAAATAGGAAGTAACGTGAATCTGTTATTCCTTCTCCTGTATGGCTGGAGTGTCAGCAGGTGAATGACCCTCCTTGCTCAAATGCAGTATGATCTGCCCAGCCAGGCTATTGCAGGAAGGAGGGGAAGAAAAAGCAATCAAGAGGCTGGGCAATTATTTTTGGAAACTTATTGTTTACAGATCAGAAAAGCAGTTCAGGTGACAGTATAGCTGTTGAGAAGCCCTTGGAACTGTACAGCACTCCCTTTCAGGCGCTACCAAAGGGTTATGAAACAGCAAATGGTTGCCTTTGAATAGTCCAGGGACTGGGACATGTGTTCAGCGTGTGGGGGAACAGGGCTTGGATCCTTCCCTTTCTCCACCTTCTTGTAAAGGAAGCAGCCTCTGGGATTCCTCTCATACCCCCGTGTGATTACACAGCTCAGGACTTGCGTAGATGACCAAATATCCACCTTCTGACCTGCAGTGGTACTGTGCCACTTCCTCGCTCCCCCCTACCCACCTTCCTCATCTACATGGCACTGGTGAGAACAAAAGTGAGGAGTAAATTACGCCATACAGTTTACATTACTGTCTGCACAGTGGTCTAGACCACACAGAAGATGATGTTGAAAAAGATTAATTTGCTGAAATGAATTGGCACTAGGAGGGGGAAGGTATTAGTAACAGTTTTATTTTCAGTTTATTTCCCAGCATCCAAAATAACTATGCAAAAAAGGCAAATTAATCAGCAAAGTGTCCATGCTGCAGCCAATCTGCACACACCCATGGTGGGGGATTGTTACAGATGGCTGAGCCTGGAGACACTGCATAGCAACCAGAATTATATGAATTATTAGGGGAAAATTAAAGAAAAACCACAAAAGAAGAGACAGAAGAAGCCAGAGAATGGCTGGAACTGTAACTGCAGAGGGTTAGAAATCATCCAAGTAATAGGAATAAAGATTACCAAGGCAAGTTTGCATATATCTGCCAGCAGCTTCCGTGGATGTGATGACCCTTGTGCTTTGATATGGAGTCACAAATGGACAGGACGTGGGGCAGAGGGCTGCAGCAGGAGGTGACACCCTGGCCAGTCCTTTGCACAGCTGCTTGCTCCGTGGGAGTGAAAAGCAGTGGGCAGAGAAGGTTTTTCCACTCTTACAGACTCTTGGAAGACCACCAGGCAGAGGAAGTGTTTCTGAACGTGGGTGCCATGCTTTCAGTTCTGCTGGGAGATGAGCTGGAGGCAGCGACTCTGCCTCTCAGGGTGCTTCGATGTTGTCAGGAGATCTGTGCACCTCTCAGATCTTTGTGGGAGAATTGCAGAGCTCTTCAGCTGTTTCAGGCTGGAGATCTATTCCACAGCATACAAAGTTGTTTTTCTCAGTCATCTTTCATTTTCTTAGTCATATTCAACAAGTCCACACCCTGAGTTTAAAATTGCTTGCATACAGTCTGGGTGCAGGGCTGAGTAGGAATGGATTGCCCCCAGCTGGTGCCTGTGTGGGAAGGAGACTGCTAAATTCCGAAGGGAGGTTTGGGACACAAGTGCTCCCAGTGGTTCCCCACCATCAGGTGACTGGAGATGGGATGAGAGGCTCTGAGCAAAACTTGCAGATCTGGATGCTGTGACTGTGGCAGAAGCACAGGGTGAAGTCGGAGTCCTTCCAGAAAACGCAGCTGAGGGCTGAGGATGCTGCATGACACTGCTATGGGGAAGAGGGGAGCCACAGCTCTCCCTCTAGCAAACCCCCAGCTGCAAATCCCTCCTGGGAATTGTTCTGAATTGAGCAAATTCCCACCATCGGGGACTGTTTCCTGAGGAAGAGAGATACAAGATGTGGAGCATGACAGCGTCTGCAGGGTGACATATTCTCCTACGTGCACAGAGTAAGGAGTATAACTCTACCGACTACAAAATCTGTGTGTTACCAAAGTCTCAGTAAAGGTTCAGCCAGGGAGGACCAGAGAGAAAAACAGCATAGGGAACAGGAGCAAAAACTTTTCTGTAAAAGTACGAGGAGTCTCTGCGGCCAGTCCAGCAAGCCAAGTGGTTTTGTGAACTTGCCTGGCTGAAAGTAAGCCAGTTTCTTCCTCCTCCTGTCCCATTTGGCAAGGCTCTTGGGAGAGCGATGCTGATCAACTCCAGGCAAGGAGGGAACTAGCTCAGAAGAGCTGGAGCTGTGAGACCTCAGCTCTCCTGTTTTAGCTGCTTGCCCTTTGAGAAAGGGAGATACAGGGAGCTGCACAGTTAGATCTGGAGGCGCTGCTCTAAAGCAAACACTAAATATTCATCTCCTGGATGGGGGTAACCATAGCTGGTTTGTAAAAGCTTCCCCAGCAGGCAATGTTGTTCCTTGCAGCTCTTCCTTGGGGATTCGTCTTCCAGGAGATTCTCCCATCGCTCATGGGCAGTTTTCTGTAGCCCAGGAGAACATAATGCTAGGTAAGAGTGACTAGCAGGAGAAGATTGTGTATCACAAGGATCTCATCAGGCAGTAGCACAGCCTGATGCACCTGCCTGCTAGGAAACTGGCTGAGAACGATCCCAGCCAGCATGCTGGGAGAGGCTGGGGTGGAGATGATTCAAAACGTCTATGGCAAAATCTTGCCTTTATTATCTTAGTCACCATCATCCCACATATTGCAAGGAGACCAGCATTTTACTCCCACGATCCAAAGACAAAAAAAAACCCCAAACCTTGGTACTTACAGCCACGATGCAAAACTCCGCTTTATGGAAAACAGCATCCTAGCCTCAAAAAGTGGCTAAACACGCCTCCCTCTTCCTTCCTGGCTCAAAGCTTTGTATCGGTATTGCTAAAATCTCCTGTGAGTTCTGCTGTCCAAACAGCCTGTAAAAGCCACAAACATCTCCCATCACTTCCTCCCATCTTTGTAACTTCTCTTTGGGCTAAAGCGTTGTTTCCTTCCCAGACTACACTGAAGATTACTGCCCAGGTGCTAGATCAAATGCAGTGCTGTATTATGATAAGCATACAAACATTATCTTAAACACAAAACATAGACTGTCAAATAAGGTAATGCAGGGGAAATTCTTGTCAGTCCTATCCAGTCGTACTGATGATTTGGTACATCCAACAGCTCAAAAGGATCTTATTCTCTGAAGAAGACTCGAAGCAGAAAGAATCAAGCTAAAAACTCTCTCTCTCTCAAAAAAGATATTCTTCTTGGTGGGATGTGCCAAAATTATCCCTCCAGAATGCCCCTATTTAATAAATAGTTGCATTTTATCACAATTTAACAATCATATTGCAGTAGGCAGATACATACACCTAAGAGATGGCAATTAGGCCTGGAGTAATTAGGAGTACATTAGGAGTAACGTACCACTTTTTAAACGATATTGTTTGTTGGGTTTGGGGTTTGCCATGCAAAAGCAACTTGCAATGTTGTTGTGAGTCAAGCGTACTCACAATCTCTGAATGATACACACCTCCATGTAAATGCTCAGTACTAAAATTGGTGGTTTTATAGTTTGCTGTTCCTTAGTGTTCAGAAGTGGTAAAAATGTGTCTTTCTGAGAAACCTCTTCCATTACAGAGCAAGGTGTGTGTTACAGAGAATATGCTGAGCATTCAGCTTGAGTGATAATGTAGAGCTTCACATCACCCATTTATTAGCATTTGCTGTTGTTACTGAACATCCAAACTGCTCCTAATCCCAGCTCCAGGAGCAGAGACGACATTCAGATATTTTTCTGGTTATCACTTACCAATGCTGGTTTTGGAATAAGAATCCCAACACTTCTCTACATCCCAAAAGGAATAGACAGCTACATAAAATACCCTGCACTCCTATAAATGCAACTAAATGTTCACAAACAAAGCTCCCTGGAGAGCAAAACCCAGGAGTATGTCTCTGCAGTTGCTGACACAGTGCCCTGTGCCCTGGGAGGCAGTGGGATTTTTCTCCTTTGTGGGTTGGCATCAGATTTAATTCCTTAAAATTCAGCGCTTTTCCCTTCCCCTCTGCCCTGTCATCAGGTGCTTCTGTTTTGTTTGTGCAAAAACTTTTACGAAACTTTGTTCTCGCTATGTTCCCTCACTGCTGACTAGGGCTATGAAGCACCTGGAAGAAAGTTGGGAAACTGTTGTCTACGCAAGGGGGCAGATGCAAGAAGGAGAGCAAGAGTCCATGAGCTGGTGCTGCCTTCTTAACCTGGCATTTTGGGTTCAGCAGCAGAACTGGCACTTTATGAAGTCATCCACGATGACGGGGATGTGGCTCTGCACCATTAACATCATGCGCCGAGGCCTGCCTGCATTTCCAAGGTATATGGGCTTGGTGGTGCTCAGTGTTTCAGTCAGCTGCCCTGAAACATCACTTTCCTGGAGTGTCTCTGGGGCTGCAGAGGCTGTTTGGGGTCAAGGCAGTACAAAGAAAGGTGTTGCCAGAGGAAGTCATTCCTTTTGGGTGAAAAAACATGAACTGTTTTGTGAGAGAAGGAAACTTAGGGTGAGGGTCTTGGGTAAATCCCAACACAAGCCCCTGCAGCCTGTCCCTCTTTGCAGCTTTACATTACCTCACTTCAGCTGATGATTTTTCCTGTGTCAAAAGCTGTGAATGCTTTGTGCTGCTAGGGCAACTTCAGGGCTTCTTCCTGGTGTGGCTGAGTGTAAGTGAGAGTAAAGTGAACTGTGTTCAGATTTTACAGTGGTCCAGGTCCAAATGTATCTGCAGCGAGAGCTGATACCTACGGGGCTTTGAGAGCTGTAACCACCACCACCACTGTCAAGATAAAGATTGGGATTACCAAATATTGGAGAAGCTACATATGACAGACATCACATAGTTGTTACTAAGACCCTTGATGGGATCCCTCAGCTATAAAACAACTCACAAATCCAAAATTAACGTGTTTTCCCATATCTCCAGTGCCTGTAATCATTATAGCCCACCTTCACCAATTTGCTTATTGTTTCCTCATACATCAAAAGTGTTACATACGGACAATTGACCCAATTGACTTCTGTAGAGAGAAGTAATGGAGGAAACAGATATATAACCTGCGCTTATGGCCTGATAATCTCTCTTAAAAAAGAGAAAAAACAAAACAAGACCCTCCCTCCTCTTAAAAAGGATAGTTGTCTTAAAACCATACTTTTTCCTGGTTTTGTTTAGTCTTTGTTTTTTAAAGCTGCTGTTGTTACAAGTAATCCCTAAGATCCTTGTTGCTGGAAAACATTAGAAGGGATTTGTTTATATTCCCAGTGTGTGTCTTGCAGGCATGTCACAGCATGCTGTGCATAATCTTTTCTTGCTTCCTCCTGTATGAAGAGTTTTCTTCACTGGTTGAGTGGCTGTTTCCTATAGTAACAAAGCAGATAAAAAAAGGAAAACCCTTGCAAACCACAGAAACTAGCAAGGGATTTTGTGCAGTGCCTGAAATGAACTTTTAACTCATTCCCAATTAGAGGAATGAGGTTAGTCAGAAAACCATGTCTCATTGCCACTTCCTGCGTACTTACTATCCCTTACTTTTTTCATGTTCTCCCTTGTATATTCTGTGTATGTGGTTTATCTGTGCATTTTCACTCTCCCAACGGCTCTTTCCCAACTGCTGGATCATGGCTGCATCCCCCTGGGTAATACACAGCCCATATAAGACAGGACGCATCAATAGCCCGGCTTTAAAGTGATTTGGGAGAGAGGAGAAGTGTAAATATCTGCTTGAAGCTGCTAGGTGGCTGTGAGGAGCTGAGCATAAAGCTCTGAGCAAGACTGCCCAGTACCAGTTACTGTGCAGCATTACTGCAGTGTGGTCAGGATTCAGGTGCCATGCTACTGGAAAACAAGAGGTTTATGCCAGTGCAGGAACCTCTTCTTCATGCAACAGTGATCACTTTGTATTATTTAACTTTCCTGTTGACTTTTATCTTGTGAAGGCAGATGTGCTGTCATTCAGATGCTCAGCTAGGCAGAGTTACGTGCTCTTGGCATCAGACTGCGTGGAAGGTTTTGGCACTAGCCTGTTTGGAAGAAGGCTGTTTGTCTGCTCACGTTCTCATTAGTATCTGAGCTGATGAACTACATTCTTCTGCATTTCTGTGTTCCTAGATACAGATCTGGGTTCTCTCCTCAGTCTGGGCTAAATTCTCAGCCAAACCATTGCTCAGAGGGAGCTGGCTGCTGAGCCTGTGTCTGCATTGCTGAATCCATGCAAACACTTGGAGAGCCACTGTCTGCCTGATGGCAAGTCCTGCAGGCCCTGTGAGCATCCAGAAGAGTTAGCGTAGTTGGCCATGATACAGTCCTTGATGCCTTCAAGAGTGAACTGCTTCTACTGATCTACAGCAGCAGAGCAATACACAATGGTAGCTGGGCCTCTACCAAAATGTAAGTCTCTCCCTAGCCCCTCTTAATAAATATCTTAGCTGGTTTTAGCCTGTGTGGCTGTGTTAGCTCCAACTCAGACAAAAACCTACCCCAGAAATGATGCTGTCACTCTTTCCTCTCCCTGCAAACAATCACCCGTTCACTCTGTTTGCATTAGGTAACATCAGGCTGCTGCCACTGTCCCTCACTCTGTCTCCAACTGGGAAGCAGAGAAGTTTTATCTGCAGCAAGAAACTTCTCTTTTCACTTTGCTTGGCCTTTTGCTGCTGGAAGGAAAACCCGAACGCCCTCTCCACACACAAGAGAAGGCGTAACTCAGAGGAGCTGGCAACTGTGTTCCCTAGAGAAACATCCACCTCTGCTGCCCTCTGTGCATTGCCTCTTTGCACTCTATTCGTGCATGGGTCTCCCCTACCTTTCCCACTGTCACTCAGAAATAGCAAAGGAGCACAGGCAGAATTTGACTGAACAAATTTTGTCTGCACTTTTACATTTTATTTTCCCATCCAGTTGTTGGATGGTTTTGCTCTATGTGTGTGCACACAAGCGGCTCTTTCTAAACACATCAGCCCCAGATGGTTGCTTGTTGATTTGTGCTTTGGGCTATTTTGCTTGCTTTCCTCTCCTCCCACGAGGGTGCTCGTCTGGTGTGATGATCCTGGTGTGCCACCTAGTGATTGGACTATTCCCTTGTCGCACATCATTTATCACGGGCACTGGGCACGAGTATTTTGGCCCCATTTGCCCGTGGTCACCTGGATTGCAGGTAACCTGAGGCAATGCCTGTAGCCCCTCTGCTCTGCTCAGTCTTGGTTAGGCAGGGAGGATCCTACTGCACTGCCTTCCCCTGCTTACTCCCACTTTCTATCTCTTTTTTCTCATCTCTCTGAGGTAGTATCTGCCTTCTCTCAGATGTAAGCAAGAAACGGGAGTAGACCATTTACTGATGTGCTGGCTGCCTGCTTGCAGGTCAGCCGTGGCCATAATCTAATCCATCAAGCAATATTTTTGCACATCATGTGAAAATTTAGCATTATATAGACAGTAAGTGCTGCTGGGGAGTCTAGACAGTGTTTAAAGCCCCTGTGGCATGAGGGATATCATTCCAAATATTAGCTGCCACAGTACTGTGTCACACCTCATAAAACAACTTCTGAACTATTGGGGCAGATCCAGGCAGGAGGAGTGATAAATGGTACCAAGGCTGGAGCTGAGGCCTTCCTGGGAGAGCTTTGCATCTGCTGCTCACTTCCCACATACCCAGGGGCACTGCGGGAGACTGGCAGGGAGGAAGGCACTCCGCAGAGGAGTGCATCACAGCCAAACTGGTGCGCAGGCAGACTGACCTCCACTGCACTCCTGGGAAATGTCCTCTGTTCCCTGGTGCAACTCTCCAGACGTCTGACCTCCCGCCTGGTTTCTGCCATCCCTTGGGGCATGGGAGTTGTAAAGAAACACCCTCCAGTTTACAAGCATCTGAGCGGGGCAGGTTCAGACCCTCCCAGAGGTTCAGTTCCTGGCACTGTACCCTTCCCTAGATGCTGCCAGGGAATCCAACTGGGCGCTGTGTGTAGCTGCAGCAGTGTGATACGTGCATGTGCTGAGAAGGGACTGAACTCTATTACTGGACTTACTACTCACCTGCCATGAGTCATGCAGCAAAATTATGCTGCAGAGGTTGGTAGCTGCTAAGTCAGTAACTGCTGTCTCAGCTACCCCACAACAGAAACTCGACTGCAAGTAGAAACATGGTGATGAGCAAACTACTCCCACAAGCAGATGAGGCAATTAATAAAAGGTGAAGTGCAGGAAGTCAATAAGCTTTATCAGTGTGAATCTGTGTTGGAGGTCAAGGTAAGCAATTAACTCTCCTGAAAGCCTAAAAGGTCCTTCCTCTCCTTGTAGGGCAGCCATAGTGAGAAGTCTCTCTGAATGTTATGAGCTTCCTGATCACAATTTTTTTCTCATTCTCAGAGCAGAGGTCTGTTCAGGCAGGAAAGTGAAGCTGCTGCTGGGAGGCTGAGTCTGGGGCGCTCTGCCTTTGTCAGCAGCTGTGAGCAAAGGAGGCATCCCAGCCACATACTTCCACTCTTAGCTGTACTCAAGGCATCCTCTGGAAACACAGCTTGTGTCTTCCTGGCTTCTCCTCCCAGTGCCGTTCCTCCTTTGAGCCCACAATTAACTGCCCTTAAGCCTAGAAAGTTATCAGAACCTGGTGAAATGGGTTTATCCGCTGACCTACCACAGTATTGTCAGGTGATCTGGGATATGACAGCAATGGGGAGAAGAGAAGCGGTTATTTTGTTCAAGGGAGCTCAAGCTTTGATTCAGCCTTAAGTCATCGTTACTGCCAGTTGACCACCCTATGCGAGTATGTGGTCCTTCTGGCTGGGGAGCCCGTGGAGGGGAACGTGCAGAGATAACGTTCCCCCCCTCGCACACCACAGGCCTCTCTCTCTGCCACCTCTCAGCCACAAGATCCCACAGGGCAAGAGGTGCAAGCCTACTGCTGGCCTCTAGTTTTTATTGCTCTGCGATTCACAGAGATGTTGTGTTTGGGTTTTTTTTTTCTTCCATTTTACTATTAAAGCAAAGTGTTGACGTGAGGCTGGGGGGCTCACTCACTACATCCAGTGCCCCGGAGGATTTCTGCTGCAGGATTCTCACTCCTGCAGTCATTATACTGTAGTTAATGAAAGTCAAATATTCTAAGCATGGTAGCAGAATCTGTACCTGTCCAAACGCTGCCTGGGCACGGGTTTATACAGTTGCAGGGTAAAAACGGGGGTCAACATGGGCAATGGGGGCAGGAAGCATCTCGGCTGGGAATGGTGCCAGTGCTTATGAAGCCTTTGCCTGAGAGGGTGGACTCCGTCTCCTCTTATTTACTAATGTTTTACTCTTATTCACTCTTCTAAGAGAAGAGGTTCTGCCAGTTCTGGGCAATTACTAGAGGACTGCATCTGGAGCTTTACTGCTTTTAAAGAGAAGCCAAATTAAAGGAGAGCTCATACTGCCTCGGCCCTGCCAAGTGAGCCAGTAGGACTCTCACTTGCCCTGTGGGGAACAAGGGTGTTAGGCTGCGTCCTTCCCAAATATCTCCTAAGGCCTGGAAATGCAGGAGCTGGAGGCCTGAGCACTTCAGGCAGCTTGTATAGGTGGCTGCAGCAGAGCTGCCAGGGGGTAGCTCCAAGCTGTCCTATTCCAACAACAAACCAGGGTCTTACAATGAAGCAGCAGGCTCCAAGCCTCCTGACCTGCTCAGGTGAGCCTGGGGACTGAACCTCACCTTCTCTGAGAAGCGACCCTTTCTCCAGTGCACTGTAGATGTGGCGGGAACTGGAAACCTTAACTTTGCTCTTAGCCCTTCAAAATTAGGTGTTGAGGAGACGGAAGTGCTAACCTCTGCAGCCTCCTGTACAGCTCTGTGGCTGGCCTGGAGGCTGCCAGGTGCCTTGCAAGGGGAGAATAAGGTGCAGCTGTGGATGTGCTGCTCTTCCCTGAATAAAAATGCTGCAGGCAGGTCGGATACCTTTGATCCTCCAAGCAGCTGTGAGGGCACTGGCGAGAAGTGTACCCTTCCAGGTCTTTCTCCCCCTCAGAAACAGTAACCTTGCTGAGAGTGCATAGATCTTGTCCATGGGTAACTTAACATGCCAGGGGCAAAGGACGGTGCAGAATAACAACTTATTACCACTATGAAAGCACACAGTGCCACCTGAAAAGCTGGGCGGCTACTGCTGCAGAGCCAACAGACAATTAAAAAAAAATCCCAGAGGTCTGGAAGACTTTGCATGTGGAAAGTAGACAAGGATGGGGCTATGTAATGCACACAGACTCTCATTGCGTGCATCTGCATAGCTTCTCCTGGGGGTGTTAGAGGAAAGGACTGGGGAGAGGATGAACTTTCGCAGCTGGGAGGAAGGGTGGGGATGCGGGAAGAGGAGCTTGCCCCGGAGGCCCAGAAGAGCCTGAAAAATGCCTCCATCCAGCCTCTGCTCTCTGCCGCTGGGCATGGCCCAGAGCAAAGGTGGTGGTGGGTGTTTGGCACTGCTGCGGGGTTTGGCTTCCACTGCCGAAAACGGTCCTTGCGTTAAATGGGGAAAAAACGGGATGATGTTCCTGTCTTGCAGATGAGAGGGGAAACCACCCTGGAGATAGAGTGCGGAGTGAAGGCAGGCATGCCCTCTCACTGAAACACCCCGCTGTCTACCTGGAAGTAACGGTAAGCAGGTGAACAACGCACAAGTGAACACTCAGTCTTGATGTGAGAAAGGAAAAAAAAATAAAAAAGATACAGTTGGTGATGGTCCCTGCTGTGCACATTGTATGGTGGCATGCCCATCACTATGCCGCTATCTGGGCAGACACCTGGGTATGGGGGCCAGCAGCTACTGCTCGGTGGCTCCTCAGTGGCAGCCTGGAAAAAGCAGAGTAAACAGCCTCGCCTCTCTCCCCCAAAAAACCGCCCCTTCGCCTACGAGCCGCCGCAGCCGCGGTGCCCTGGGCTGGGCTGAGGAGTCGCAATGGCGGCGCCCGCCGGGAACTACAACTCCCATCCTCCCCCGCG
>WHYT01016049.1:194694-240437 GCA_009806455.1 Tetrax tetrax
TGCTGGGGAGGGGAGGCTCTGCGGCTTGGGGGGACCCCCCCCCCGCCGCCCCGTGCTGACCGGTTCGAACGGTCAGCGGCGGCGGTTCCTGCCGTTGGGTCCCGGCCGGCGCCTGCACGCTGGGGGCGCGCTGCCGCCTTCGGCCCTGTCAGAGCTGTCATGAGCCGCGGGCTGCCCGCGCTGGGACCGGGTCTCGCTGTGCTCGGGGTGGGGAGGCGGGGTGCTCCTGCCTCCCTTCCCAGACCCGTAAATGGGAACCGGTGTCGAAACGGAGCGTTGCTTTTTTACCTTCCTTTTTAGACAGCAAAAGTTTGTTCCTGGTTTTTGGTTTTTTTTCTTTTTTGGTGCTTGTCCTGGCAGATTGGCACATAGTTGCAGGTTTGTTTTGTAAAAGCAGAAATTCAGGGAAACTAAATAACTTTGTGGCTTTCCCTGCCCTTAAAAATATTCTAACTGTAAAAAGTTAGGAATTTTTAAACAAATATTTGAAGCAACATTAGGAATATGTTCCATAGTAACAGCCATGTTGGAGTTCTGTGAGGGGTGAAAGTAGGAAGTTGAACTAACAAGGACTTCCCTCACGAATGATACCAAAACATGATTTTATTCTCCGTAGGTTGTGAACTTTTTGTTATTTTGTGGCATGCTTTCTTCCACAAGTGAATTTCAGCGTTGGCAGTTTGTTGTGCTTCAGCATTAACTTTGGCATGGCTGTTTCAGACTCAACAGGTTTAGGCAAATAGCTGTCTGGTATCTCGTCCGTTTAAAGAATAACTGTGATGAAGATATATATATATATATACACACACCTTTTTTTTAAAAAAAAAAGATCAAGAATTGTTCATGTTAAAACATAAATATGGAAGAACATACAGATTACTGATCTTCTTGTTATGTATTTAGCTAGATTCCAATCAGAAGTTCCTAATTCTCCCTTATGGTGTTATATTATCATATTAGACTTCTTGTCTCCATTATGTCCTCACCCATCCGTAGAATCACAGTTAGGAACAATATGAAACTAGATTATTTAAGCTAGGTCAAAGTGTAGTTATTAGAGTTTGAGTGGGCTCTGTACATGTGGATGTGCAAATCCTCTTGTAATTTTCGTCCATATATGCATTTAAAAGTGTAATCTTTCTACAGAATTGATTTAAATGGATTTTTTTTTTTTTCCTAAGGTATGGTTCTTGGTTTTGTTATGTGGCTGTTTAATTTGCCTTTTAAATATTTAAGGTATGGGTTTTACACTTGTTTCCTGAGTAACCCAATTGTTGGTTTTCAGATTTTATGAGTAGATTTATCTTCACTTAAGAGGCTTTGTACTTTAAAATGCGTATCTATATTGAAGTCAGTGTGTTCAGAACCTCATACTTTTCATGAACACAACACCAAATCAATAAGTGAATGACCTGTAGTAGTGTTGCAGTCAGTGTGATGCTCAAATATGCCGAGGAATGAAAGGGTGAAGCTGAACTGCCTGAACCGTGCCGTGTGCTTATCGAGGTTTGCAGTTAGAGGTCAGTGGGACTTGTATTTTCTCATTGTTCAGAGGTGTCTGCGTAAGGTGACTCAGGCACTAAGGTGTCTGAGGTTTCAAAAACATGTGAGTACTTTGAGATATCTGCATCGAAGTACTTCGAGTTTCCCTTTTCTGTCAAGTTTGTACGTCTAGGTTCAGAAGAATAAAATGCTTACAAAACCTTTGCTATGATGTTGGAATACTAAGTAGTGATTAATATTAAAGCAACACTGTGTGTACCGCTGTGCTGAAACATGCATAAGTGGATTTTTCAGTGAGAGCGTTCACAGTGAGTGATAGTTAAGGTTGTAAATATTTGTCTTTCAAAGTCAAATCCTTTGAGGAAGTGCTTTATATGCTGTTTATTTAGTTCTATTGATTCTAAATATGATATTTTGACAATAGCGATGTTTGGGAAAAAATATTTCATTCCTTAGCTTATTAGATATTCTAATTGAAATCTGTAGTAGGCCGTGATTTTAAAAACTTATTTTTAAAAAGTTTAAAACCCTAATGGATTTAAATGAACAATGAGAGAGCTGCTCCCTGTTCTGCTAGTTCCTGGGAAGTGATTTAAGATTGACCTTGTCCAAGGGAAATGGTGAAAGTGAGAGTGGCTCTCACCAGCCTTTCCTTCCAACAGGCTGGGTATATTTCTGACGGTTACAGTTTTGTTCATACCATTTGTGATCTTGTCCTTTCTGCAGAGTTCTTCACTTTGATTTAAGATGTAATTCTTGGAAAAGGTGAGCGCATTAGGAATTGCTTTGGCTTTTGCATTTAGAAAGTCATTCACCTGCCATAATGTTCCATCCGTTTACATTTTACTGCTAATGTGCATTAATGTTAGAACTGTGGAAATAGATGCTTCTGAGGTAATGTTTGTTGTTGCTGCTCTTTGCAGTGCCATTTACAGTAGTTAAATTTATTTGAGTAGTTTGGGAGGGATAAGCCTTAGGAATAGATGAGATGCATTGGTGAGACGTTTACTTTCACTGCTGTGTACCTGTAGAAAGGGTGGCATTTCTATCTTGTAACTTTATTTCAGTGCCAGTTATTTAGACCCGTATTTTAAGTGAGGTGATACTCCAGGTTTTAGGGACAGTAGATTTCTCTGTTTTCACCTGTTTGTGGTATAGGAACTGGATATCCCAGAGGGCAACGTGAGAAGTTCCTGTGGTCTTCCTGACTGGAACTTTGTTGACCTGTTGCAGGTATTGCTGGATCTTTCTTATTTTCTAGCTGGAATAATTAAGGGTTGTGAGAGCAAGTAAACTACTCTTCAGATTGCGAGAAAACCTGTACAGGCCTTATACAACCTCTGGGGTCACAAGATGCTTTCTTTCTGTATCCCTTGGGTATAGAATGAAGGTGGAGATGTCTGAAGTGCTTGAATGCAGATACCGTTACAGCACTTGCATTCTGAGGCTCAGAGTAGATTTGTCTGTTTATCTGTGATATTTAAAAGCTCAGAAGTGCTGCTGGCAAGTGTTGCTGAGTTAATGAAAAAAAGGAATAGAGCTTTATGAGCTTGAAATAGTTTTCCTTTTCAAAGTTGTTTTAGGATGTGTGTGTGCGTACAATCTCATTATGTTTTGTTGCCTGCATTTAGGTAGTGTTTTTTCCAAAGCAATTTATGTGTTTGCATCAAATTTCCCAGTCTAGTTCTGTGATGAATGAATAATGAATGCTGTAGATAAAATCGTAATTACTTGTCATTTAGAAAACATCATCTTTCTTTATGCTTAGGTAGGCTTTTTGTTAGCAATATGCTCACTTCATATACTACTTATCAAAATGGTGTTCTTCAGACTAAGCGTCTTGTAGCTGTGGGTTTATTTTTCTGTAGACTTTGGGTGATGATTTTGGTGCAGTTTCTGCCAGTTTGGTCTGCAGCCCAGTGGTCTTCACTTGTTGTCTCCCATTTAGCCAACCAGTCACAAAACATTAAACTCAGAACCATCTATGAGACAGGAGATAGAGCTGTAGGGTTGTTCCTCCATTCCCTGAGTGAGAAAAAGTTTTAAACCAATTAGAGGTATCCAGCACTCAGTTAAACGTGGCAATGTTTTTCAGAGCGAACTCAGGCTGTAAATGCTTCTATAGTCTATGTTGACCTATGGCTCCCTTTATAGTCTGCCATTTGACCGGTTCCTGAATGTGTATTCCAGGAGTTGATGTGTATGTTACTGTCTTAAACGTATCTGTATTTATCATCGTTTTGGAAAGTTCTTTCTCTGGGTCAGTTATGACAAATGGATATTTAATCTTATGGCAGATGGATGTTGGCCATATTATGGCTAATGAAATGCTGGGGATTCTTGTGCGTTTTCGGATGTGAAGGCATTTATTTTGCTTTGATTTGTCCCTTCAATCTCCAATACAAGGTCAATTTATAAGTTAGGATTGAGTGTTCCTTCCTCCAGAGGCTGCAGCTCTTCACGGCAGTCACAGTCTGTCAGATTGGAAACTAAAGGAATGTTTTGAGACAGATTTTGTTGTAGTTTGGTCTGTTAATATTTCTGGTAGATTTTTATCGGACTGACAAAAATTAATACCTGAAAATTTAGAGGCTTAAACAGAAGTTAGAGTGATAGGTCCTTCGTTAAAAGGTACCTTAACAAGTGACTCAGTACTGTGGGGGCATCTCACTTTTGAGGATGGGAAGATACATTTCAGCTTCTATCCTGCAAGTAAAGGCTGATAAACTTGAAGTAATTGCTCCAGTGCTCCCTCCTGTGATCACTCTTCCTTCTTACTAGAGCCACTGACTGTTCTTGGAAATCTTGAACAAATAGAGATGCGGGGACCTGCTCTGTTTCCCAACCAGCACTGTTCTAGTACTCCTTCCGCTGCCCGCAGCTGCTCAGTGCCACTGCCTTCTGCCTCCTTGGCAGTGTGAAGCTAATATGATTCTTGGCACTTTTGCTGCTGTCTGGAGGGTGTTAAACTGGAATAATGACACTCTTCATAATCTTGCTGCCCTAGCTTTGTTCCTTGAGTAAATCCCTGAGCAACAGCGAAGGGCTAACTCAGGTCTGCTCATGGAATTGAGGTGGAGTTTTACAAAGCTTCAAGTACTGAACATGCTTGTGGTTAGGTGTGCGTACTTCCCATCATGGTCAGGGTTGTCATACACCAGTTAAGACTTGTGTGCAAAGCATACACATGTTCTTTATTCTTCAGGCAAAGCACCAAAAAGAAACTTCCAACTTTGAAAGTGAAGTTCAGCAGTGTACTGTCACTTAATCTTCTCTTTCTCAGTCCTTGTTGCTGAATATTTGCTTACCTCTTCCAAATGCCTTGTAATCTTCTAGAGTATTTCAACGAATATAGCAAAACTGTGGGATTTCTTGCTTGTGTTTCTGGTTTTTTTTTGTTTGTTTGTTTGATGTGTGTGTGGTTTTTTTGTTACCTCTGCCTTAGGCTAAGCCATGACTTCAGGATCTGGGCATGTGGACTCCAAGGCTGAGCTCACTGCTTTGCTTGAGCAATGGGAGAAAGAACATGGCAGCGGGCAAGACATGGTCCCTATTCTCACCAGGTAAGATCTATTAAATAAAATCCTAAACCTGGATATCTAAAGTTACTTGACAGCAGCTTTTACTAGGTTTTGCTTGAAGTTTTTACATACCCGATTACCTGTTGGTAATTCATTTTCTTTCGTCTGGAAGTTAAATTATGAGTGTGGTATTTGAATGCACACAGTTTTTTTGTAAGAAATTTGTATTTCAAAGATCTTACACAGACTGTCTCTAAAACAGGAATTTAATTATCTGAAATAATAGAAGTCAGGGGAATCATTAAATAGTTGAAATACTTTGGTATCTTCACTTGAAGCTTGTAAAATGTTGATCAAGACTGAAAGCTATAAGAATGTTTTTCCATCAAAGTGGGGGTGGTGGGGTTGTGATTTGTAACATTGGTCAGAGTAAATGAAAGGATGAGAGCAACTCATTGGATTAATCAAGATGATTGTATTGAGAAGATTTTATCGAAGCTCACAGGGCATCTTTAAAGCAAAATTTTAAAGCTCAACCATTTTTTTTTTTAAAACCTGATGTGATTGACTGGCATTGTATTGTATGTGTAAGGAAAATATGACCTGGACCAATAAGTTATTTGTAGGAGATCTGTAAGTACTAATAACATTAATTATAAGACATCCTCTATTACAAGAGAAACATTTGAATTATCAATTGTATTTGTGGTTTCCCAAGCCGGGCCTCTTTTGGGTAAAGTGATAATACTCTTGCTTTAACAGGAGATTCACAGGAATTCCACCCAATTCCTGCCTATGCCTCTGCTGGCAGACCTGTAGCCTGCCTAGTACGTGTAGAAGGAGTTAATGCGCTTGTACATTAAGAGCAGTCCTGGTTTCTGTACTGCACTGCTCTGCGTCGTTGGGTCGGGCAAGTCAGTTCATAGATTCTCAGCTGGCACTGGGAGGAAGTAACAGGAATCTGGTAGAGCTTCTTGGCACAAATCTGTGCCACACCTCACCTGGTGGGCATAACTTTTTCTGCCGTTTTTACTACGTTTTAAAAATAGCAGCACAGAAGAGGGAGATGAACAGCAGAAAGTCAATCCTAAACACTTGAAAATGACTAAGTTGCTAGAAAATCATGAGATATGTTTTGATGTATCTTTGTCTATTGCCTGTTCTGTTTTGAGGGAAATGTGCTATTTCAAGGCCTGTCTGGGCATAAATGATGCAGAGAAGTCAAGTCTACTAATTTTCCAAATTTCTGTGCAACAGGCAGAGTGGTTATGGATGGTATTTTGGCTTTAGTGGAGATAATACAGATCTATTTAAGGTAGATAGCAGAAGGATCTACTGGCTCCTGCAGAAGTTGGATTTACAGCGTTTCAGGTATCAGTGAAAGCCATGTGTCTGTTTGGAATGCAGGGTTTTAGATACAGCATAGGTTTAAAAGAATTTGTTGGAAGAGATGCTAGGAATCCTCACCACCTGGAGCTTGTGTTAGCTGATATCCTGAGCCAGAGTAATACTCTTGCATATTGTTTTAGACTTAAGGTAGAGGAAGCTGTGGTCATGCTTGTTGGTGAGTGACGTTTCTACTTCCTTCTGAGCTAAATGGAAGAAAACTTCCTTGTGTGGATGGGGGCCTGTTAAATGTGATGCTGAGGCAGCGTGTGTGAGAGTGCAGTGGTGAGTGTTTCAACAGTGATAGGACAGGAACAGCTACAGTGTGGCTCATAAGCCGTAGCTGAATTGTCACTTCCAAATAAGCTAGTTTTCTGGCTTGACAAACTCTGTAGTGTCAGAAGGTGTGAACTGAAGAAATTGCTTAGAAAGCATGTCAGCAAACAACAGATATTTAATATATATGATTTTCAAAAATATTGTAAATGGAAAAGATCCCGCAAGGGTATGAGTTTGTAGTCTGAATGCAAGTAACGTTCAACCGTTCTGACAAATCCTGGGAGTCAGATCCTTCGCTGCATCCCGAGAGCCTCTTTCATAAAGGGAATAAATCAGCAGCTCATCGTACTTCATCTCCACAAACCAAGTGTGTTGTGGTGGGATCCTAGAGCATCTTACACTGTTGTAATCTGTTCTAAAGGCTCGGGTTGGTCATTAATGCCAAATGATGGCATAGAGCAATAGTAGGATGGCTTTATGTTACGCCGTATAGATCAGTGGGAGTCTTGCTATTTTGACATGTATTTATGTATACCACTACCCTTTCCTTCCCTGCTCCCAAAGTGAGCTCAGTTTGTGGCAAGTGAAAATGAGGATCCGACTAACTT
Organism: Tetrax tetrax; assembly: GCA_009806455.1. Taxonomy (NCBI): domain Eukaryota; kingdom Metazoa; phylum Chordata; class Aves; order Otidiformes; family Otididae; genus Tetrax; species Tetrax tetrax. The sequence goes on from WHYT01016049.1 coordinate 201,992, forward strand.
TCCAAAGCTGATCGCAAAGACAGTTGTAAAGAGGGAAAAAAAAAATCAGTCAGAATTGGGGGAAAGAACCCCTACCCCCATGTAAAACCTAGATCTCCTCTACAAACTCTGAAGTGGCCAGTAAAGCAATATAATGGAAAGATTTCAAGGAAATCGTGAAACCTGAATAAAAGTTCAGTGTTCTTGTGAATTGGTATTTTTAAAGCCCTGTGTGCCATCTGCCTATGTTATATGGCAGGAATGAACTTTGTTAATTATTTGACTCTCCTGTCACTTCAACTGAGAATTTACAAAGCTGTTGATCTAGGTAGATTTATCCAAGTCACTTCACAAACTACTTCTGTATGTGTTAGTTAAAAGAAGGGTGTTAGAAGCAAGCTTGATTTTTTTTTTTCTTTTTTTTTTTTTTTTTTTTTTTTTTTTTTTTTTTTTTTTTTTTTTTTTTTTTTTTTTTAACCCACCCCCACCCTCCCTGCCTTTCTTTTTCAAAGTTAGTTTTAAAGAGGTAGAGCTTTTTTATTTTGGTCAAAACAGTTGTGACTAATTGTCTCAACCCCCCCATAATTGGTGATTTGCATGCCTGTTTCATCTAGGCTGTGATAATGTTGTCGTCCCTGAAACCACTTGGCAGCTTCAGCTGGCATGCTGTTTGGCTGCCTACCTAAACAGGATGGACTGATGAGAATGTTATGCTCACTTTCCATGCTGCTTGTCTGTCCTTTCTGGCACATAGTCAAAATGCTGATTATCACCTAAAAAGACCTGACAAGTCTAGGGTGCAGCTTCTCAACTCCCCATTTGTCCCAGTTGTCTGTCATCAGGCACCCCTCAAGCTATTAGTTCTTATGGAAAAAAAAAATGAGGAGCTGGCAGTGGAGTATTTAAGTAACTTGCTTTTGCCAGAAATTCATGAGAGCTCGAGCTGTGCCACCTGTTAGCAAGGGACATGATTTGCATCTCTTCGTGTTCAGGCTTACTGAAAGTAAATATTGGAACGCCACAGGATAAACAGTTTTCTGAAAGGTAATTGTCAGATTACAGGCAGGAAAGTTCTGTGCTTGTTCCCAATGAGCTAATTTACTGTTCGTACAATCTGGGCAGGCTTCGTAGCATCATCCTCTGTCATGCTGCCATGTCAGTTCAGAGGCAGGACTAAGTACAGCTTTCCCTTTAATTGTCCCTGGGAACACAGGATATTTTCTGTAAAGTAACAGGAGTGGAGTAGGAGTCAGTCTAGTCAGTCTGCAAGGGAAATCCCCCACGAAAGAAAAGTATTTTTCCAGGGATTACTGCAGCCTTCAAGCAGTTTTCCCTCCTCTATAATAATCTCTGCCTAGATCAGTGTCCTGGGGATTTTTTTTAGGTATTAAGACCTTGTTTTAAAATGCTGTACTACACATAGATTCTGCACCCCACTCTAGACCTCAGTAGAGAAGAAGTAATGAGATCTTATACCAAGGAAATAAGATATAATTTGCTGATATTTTTTGAATACTGCTCTTTATTTCATCTCAAACTGCATATATTTCTGTTGTAACGCTTCATGGAGAAAGACAGTGGATGACTGTGGAATTATTTATTGCTTGACCATGAGATAATTTCCCTCTTCTTGATTTTGTTTAAATAAAAATAATAATTCATTCCCTTGCTGCTCATTCTAAATGAATTAGAGCATAGGATTTCCTGTGTCTGCTGAGGCTGCTTCTCAGTTTAGAGAAAAACATAAGTTCCAAAAAACCTTCAGTTTCTTTGTGATGCAGAGCAGCATTTAATATATTTTGAAGGTCTATGAATAGAGAGCTGGCTGGGTTCTTTCTTGTCTTATCCATTGCAGTAACTGGCACATGCTGAAAATTTGAGCTTCGATGGAGCTGAAGGGATAAGCTAAATAGAGATTACACAATACTTTATTCAATATTGAATACTTTTTTATTATTATACAATATTATTTAAATTTAATATGCAAAAATAGCAGAAAAATGTGTAGGCAGTTTGAGCGGCTGCCCCTGTGCAGACTGAGCAAGAAGGAGGACTAAATTGCCTGTTCAGGACTTACTCTGCTGCAAAAGGCTACGTGATGGTGAGAATTGCTACTCAAGCCCTTTATTTGCCCTAATTCTCTACAGTGTGTGTCATAGAAGATCGCCAGGACTCTAACATGAGTAAATAAAAGGTATTGGTCCCTCCAGAGCATCAAGCTTGTGCATCACTAGGATGTTGATAATGGGTTCAGTGTGTTTTGGAGAACGGTGGGGGGGATGAAATATTAGAGACAAGTCTCTTTTCTCACCCCTCTGTTGTGAACAGTCTGAAATCCTCTGGTAGCACTGAATACCGTTCAAATGAAAATTGGTGTGCTGTTTTGTAGTACTTTGATAGATAGTGAGGAGCTGTGTACTAGAAGACTGAGTGTGAACTCTGCTCATTTGATGTTGTTTCCTTCTGCAGAATGTCCGAGCTGATTGAGAAGGAGACTGAAGAGTACCGCAAAGGGGATCCAGACCCGTTTGATGACCGACACCCAGGTAAGACGTCCTTAATGGTTTTGGCAGCACCAGCTCTGTCACAACAGATACGTGGCAATTCATGTTTAAGAGTAACCAGTTTTTAGTCTGAATGTGCCCACTGCAGATCGAGGTCTGATAGTGCTTCTGCACTAGGTAACTGTGCTCTGTAGGGCTGATATCTGGGAGTTTTGATATTTGCCGCAAGATTTTCAGGCCCTGGGTAGAGTTTAGAAGAGCGTTTCAGAGGCTGATCTGTGACGTCAGGGTATGATCATGTTACCAAGTTGCAGTCACTGAAGCCGTAAGATGGACAAAGAAGACAATCTGACTCAGAGTATTTTGAATTTGCTGTTAAGTGCAGTGCTTTAGAATAGTTATATACAGCCACTGATGACTTTTTTACTCATTTCCAAGTTTCTGGAACAGTTTGCCTGGTGTTTGCATCTTCTCTGTCAGCAAAAATGACAGTTCATGGCTACTAGAAAAAAAATGTTAAGTTGTTGAATAATTCATGTGATTTCTTCTGTAACTTTCCTTCTGAGAAAGGTCCTGCTAACAAGAGTATTCCACAGTCAATTTGAAGATAGTTCAGTATTAATCTTGACATCTTGAGGTAGGTAGGTAAGTCTTTTTCTGTTTCTCCCACAGGCCGAGCGGACCCAGAGTGCATGCTTGGTCACTTACTGAGGATACTTTTCAAGAATGATGATTTCATGAACGCGGTAGGTTTGCTCTGAGAACTGTATCTGTCAATTCCTGACATGTTCTGACTCTTTGTTTACTCTGTGCTGGTTGACCTCAGTATTTGTTGATATTTATTTTACTGGTGTAGGGACTATCTCTTCCATAGCAGTGGTTTTTAAAATGAGTTTAAGTGAGACTCGTCTGCCACTGTTAAAGTGACTTGAGGAAGGGGGAGTTCATGAGCTGTTCAGAGTGCTGGAATATGTGCAGTAACAATTGAATTAGTTCTTCTCAAGGCTTATCAGTCTCTTTAAAGAAAATGTAGCTCCTCTAATACAAGTTTGCAAGCATAATTAATTTCTGTAATGGAAATTAATACCACTAATTCCAATGCCTCATCTCTGAATACTTGGAAATGCTGGACTGCCTGTAGGAGCAGAGGAGTGTGTTGACCCTAGAAGACTCAGGCATAGGATTGAGATGCAAGAGTCTGGCTTTCCTTTTGCATTGCTATACTCTAACATGAGTTAATAACTAGAATTTTTGTTATTCTCATCTCCCTGCAAGCACCTGTGTCAGTACATGTTGCTGTGAGGATTCTGACAGATGCTTGCTTGTAGCTTTCTGTCTTAAACTACAAGCGATAAGGAAACATAGGTGCCATTGAAAATGTGCATTTTTATGAGATTGGGTTTTTTTAGCTATTACTTTTTCATATTTACACTGTTACTGAACTGTAATTTTTTTTTTAGGCATTTGTCTTTACAAATCAGTTCAGGATAGATACTTAGTCAGTGAACAGCAGATCAGAGGGGAATTCAATTTCTCTGAGAAGTGATTTCAACTTTTGAGGCACTGGAGGGAGCAGGTTAAAAGCTAGCCATCTTTAGATCCAGGGCTTACATACTGACATTTCTTACTTTGTTTTGCTGCTGTGGGAGTTGTAAGGCTTTCACTGCACTGGTTTTGGTGAGAGTTGAATTTCAAACCAATGCTCTTGCTGATCTTCTCTAGCTAGTGAATGCTTACGTGATGACAAGCAGAGAACCTCCATTAAACACTGCTGCCTGCCGACTTCTTCTGGATATCATGCCGGGACTGGAAACGGCTGTTGTCTTTCAGGAAAAGGTATAACCTGTACTAAGAGCTGGGTTTTTAAGCTTTGTGTATCGTGTACTCCAACAGTTCTTCCCATAGGAGAAGCCAGTAAAAAGCCATGTTGAAATCCTGTCTCTGGGAGACAATCTGTTCAGTCTTCCTGATGGTTTGAGGCTGTTTGGTGAGTTGAATGAGCCAACATCATACCTGGGGTGTTTCACACCTTGTGAAGTACAACAGGAATGATTCAAACAGAGGAGCTGGAACTTACAGTCATGTTTTAGGAAATGTTATACTTTGAATTGTTATCTCATAGGCCTGTGAATGGAGCACAGAATGTGAAGACTTGCTGTAGGAGTCTTGCCCAGTAATCCCCAGCTACAGCAGGGCGATAGCATTAGAGCTAAGTGATAAGCAAGTCATACTTCAACTAAGCAGTCTAAAACCCTTGTGCTTTGTGGAGATTATCTGGAACTGTGATAGACAGCTGAATCGGACTTCTCTGTGTTGACAGATGTGGTTTTCTGAAGGGTTGTAAGTGAGGAGAAAGTTGTTTTCACTCCTGAGTCCCAGTTTCATCAACTGTAAAAATTAATGTAATGTTTTTGTGAAGTTTGGAAATCAGGTAGTGCTTTATATAACAGTTCTAAATTAATTTCTTTACTATTGGAAATATGGATATGAACTTTAAAGCATGATAGAATAAAAATGTGCCTCTTTTGCAAAGGATTGAATTTAATTTGAGATCTTTGTGATCTGTCCAAAGGCTGAGGCTGTGAGACTTCAATCTAAAAAAATTAAAAGCAAAAAAGTCATTCTTTTTTATGGAGGATATAGCTTTTTTCCAGAGCTCTCTTTGTAAATTGAAATGAAGTTTTTAAGTTAAGTTTTGCACTGAAGGATGCCTTTGCTTTTTGACTTGAGACTACATGGAGCTCTGTTGGGGCACTTGGGTTCCTGCACGCAGAGGCTCCGGGACAGCCCCCGGGTCCCTTTGGGGAGGGTGCTGCTCTGCTCGTGCAGGGGCCCTCTAGCGGCCAAAGCCTTGCACAGCTCTGCCATTGCTCCCTCTTTTTTTTTTTTTTAATTACGTAAGAGCATTTAAATAATAATGCAATTTTCTCTAAATATATAATGGGCAACTCTTTAAAAAAATCTGTAAAGTGAGAGTTCTCATTGAAATGTATGTCTGTTCGTTATCACTTTTAACTGACCTTTTATTGTATTGTACCTACGGTTCAAATTATGTGCAAGATTCCTGTCACGATAATGACGTGTTGTTGTATGATGTTTCAAAACCCAAGAGTGGTTTAGAGGAGAAAAATGAATCTTTCATTCTAACCTGTTGTCTTTTAATTGACTGTTTGAATTTTAATTAATACTTATCCAGCCTTGTTAAGAAAAATTACATGCAGTCTGTGTTCAAACACTGCTGATTTTGTTGCTGTTAACATAGTAACCATTTTTCGCATGAAGATTTCCATATATACAGATTGGTACACTTGCATATGTTTATCTCTTCTCCAAATGTTTTAGGTTTCCGACTCTGTTCATAACTGTCCTTTTGGTTGGTGAGCAGTCATTAGTGTAAAGATTTCCTCTGGCACCAGGTAGCTTGCTTATTTAAGTGATTTTTTTCAGTTTATTCCCAGTAAGCTTTTAGTAAAACAAAATAAAATTAGCCAAATGCTGCTCTACTGGGTGTAAGTTCAACACAGATTCTTTGAAATCTGCCGAATTGCTGGAGATTTATGTTAGTGAAACTGACAGGAGCTTTGGGCTTGCTTGTTTTGACTAAGCAATTTATACCTGTGGTGTTTTGGTACGTCCTAGGCAGTAGGTTGACTGGCTGCTTCAGAAGACTTTTGCAGGTGTGCAAAGGTATCTGATACCTGGGAATAGTTTTATGCAGCTTAAAATGTTGATTTGTTTGGTTGTTTTTTTTTCTGCTTCCAGATATTTTGATTCATTACGTAATTGGTAGGAAATCTAGCCTGCTCATTACTAGAGATAGGGAGAATTGTTATCAACAGGTGCTTTCACTGGGACTGAGAAGTTAAAAACAAAATATAACTGTTGGGATTGCTTTCTTGTTTTCTTCATTCTAGGAAGGAATAGTTGAAAATCTCTTTAAGTGGGCACGAGAGGCTGATCAGCCACTACGAACATACGCAACAGGGCTGTTAGGAGGAGCTATGGAAAACCAAGATATTGCTGCAAATTACAGGGATGAGAATTCACAATTGGTATGATCTCTCGATCACTTTCCTTTTTTAGAGGGCGGATATCTTTACTTTTTTTTTTTTTTAAGTTATTTTATTTGTGGGGAGCTCACATTAATGAGTTAATGTGTGGGTCTTACAGTGGTTATAATAATGTGTTTAAGACCCAGTAGCTTATGCTTTCAGTCCTTTCTTGACTGTGCATTTCCTGAGGCTGCAGCCTGATTATTGTTATACCTATTCTGTTAAAAATGCCAATGGAAACCCAAGAAGGCAAATAGTATACTTCTTAATGGGACTTATATTCGTAGTCTCCTTGAAGAACAATTTTCAGAAGCTTTATATGCGTAACTGTTGCATGTTGTGACTTACCTACTGGACAGAGGCTTTAAAGTAAAAGGTGAATCCGCATGGGTACAACTTAAAATGAAATTCCATTCACTTCTGTTGTAAACCTTTCACCAGTTTAGTGTTGATTCTCAATAATGTTTATCAGCAGTTTAGATCACTTTTGGAAGAAGGCAGAATAGGCAAATTTGTCTCCCAGGGTGGAATACAGTGTGTTGAAGCATAGGTGAATTCTACTTCTTGCACAGGTAAGGCCTTAAAATGTAAAAGCGTGGCCTCAGGTTTTGTGGAATTGCAGCTTATCAAAGCTGCTGCTTCAAAAGGTAGTACTGCGTTTATTCTAGGCTAGGCAGAGATGATGGAAGAGTGGTGGAAGATGGTATGTGGTTCTGTTAGCACCAATATAGCTCATCTGCTCTTAATGGCTTTTAAGCCACTCTTTTCTCATTCAGGAGACTAGGTGCTGATATTTTAGAATGAAAGTAGCTGTAGCAAAAAGGATTGGGGTTTTCTTATTCACTTTGAAATAATTATTTCTCTGGGCAAATGTGTATCACAGCGTGCTTGACGCTTTCTGCTGTGGAGTTGGTTATATGATAAGAACAAAAAATACGGTCAATGTAAGATGCATGACCAAAGCAAGAAGTGTATCCTCATGCATGCTTCTTTTGTGAAACAGGTGGCTTTGGTGCTTCGGCGGCTACGAGAGTTGCAGGTTACTGAAATGACTACAAAACAAGAAAACAAGCGTCCCAGTCCTCGGAAAGTGCCGTCAGATCCTCTGCTGCCTTTAGATGAAGAGGCTGTGGATATGGATTATGGGGAGATGGCAGTAGATGGAGAGCAAGAGGAAGTTTCTGGTGATATGGAGATCTCCTTTCATCTTGATTCAAGTCACAAGACCAGTAGCAGAGTAAACTCTGCTACAAAGCTAGATGATGGGGGACTGAGAAAAAACAAATCAGGGAAACAGCATGAAAGAGACGGTTTTCGGAAGGCCAAGCAAAAGCTGGGCTTCTCCGCTTCAGAACCAGAGCGGATGTTTGTGGAACTGTCCAACAGCAGCTGGTCAGAAATGTCCCCGTGGGTGATTGGCACTAATTATACACTTTACCCTTTGACTCCCGCCATAGAGCAGAGGCTAATTCTTCAGTACCTGACTCCCCTAGGGGAGTACCAAGAGGTGAGCACATGAAGGTGGGAGGAAGCACTCTGTGCTTGAATTCTCCTGACAAAACTATGAGTGGTATTGTGGGGAAAAATTCGCAGAACTGTTACTTCATTCCCTGATACTTCCTGGTATGATTAAGACCAGTAACCTATCCTGAGTTGCTGATGACGTTCAAATTGATGAAGTCATTAGTTTGGGTGTTACTTGGTAGGTAATACTCAAACTTGAACCTAGGAGGTGTGTGGTCTGGTAGCTGGAGCATGGCACTAGGAATTTTACTCCTGGTTTCTGTGAAATTCGGTGATTCTTTACATGACAGAGGGCAAGTCACTTTGTTTGAAATATGGACATTTTTGACATTTTTCCTGTTCTCTCTGGAGGATGTGATAGATGTGCAGTTAAAAGTCTGAGGAAATAATGAACTTGAAATTATAAATGAAATGGTTTGTGTAACCTCTGCAGCAGTTCTGATGAGAAATGGCAGTGCTGATGTTATGCAGATGTTTTTGAGAGCTGTTGTTACTTACATGGACAAAGTAGCTGGGCAGTGTCAGATTTACCAAAGTGTGTTTCCTTTTTTTTAACCATAAAACTCAAGTTAGCATAGGTCTGGCTTCTGTTTAATCTTTTTTTTTTTTTAGGTGGTTTTACTTAATTTGAAATAGAACAAAGCAACACAGTTTTGCTTTGCAGTATATGTTGTGTGTGTGCACGTGTGTGCCTTGCTTCTGTGAGAGCCTGCGAAACCGTAATCCCCCTAATACCCTGCATGCTGACTGGATCACTTCATATGCCAGCACTAATAGGATATAAAAATAGGAGTTAACACTATAAAGCTGTTCCACAGAGAATTATGCAAAGGGTTTTGGTGTGTTGCCCTGCTCTCCTGTTTTTTCTGTTCAGTTGTTGGGTAGTTGTCTTTGCACAGATGGAAGGTGGAACCTGTCGCCAGGGTGGTATCTGTGTGGACTTGCCATAGCCGCACTTGAAGGAGAGTCTTAAGATTTCCGTGTGGCAGTTGTCATGCACCTTGCTGCAGTCAGCAGATGTATTACAAGAGGTCTGTTAACCTTTATTGCTTCCTATGGATGGAGCTGGTTACCAGTGACCTCTCATAACAGGTATCTGCCAATAGGGGAAAATTGGGGGTTTGAGAGAGTAAAAGCCAAAACAGACCTTTATTTCCCATGAAATGTTCAGCTAGTCTCCCACTTTTATTTTTCTCAGCTACTACCCATCTTTATGCAACTGGGATCAAGGGAGCTGATGATGTACTACATCGATTTGAAGCGAACCAACGACGTGCTGCTCACTTTTGAAGCCCTTAAGGTAAATTACTTTCACAATGCATAAAATGTACCATAACGTTGTAAGAGCATTGAATATGTCTGCTGCATGCGTCCAAGGGAAATACCTTCTTTAGGCCTGTGGATCTTGTAGGATTCCCTGGGATTGGAATTGACTTTCCCTCAACTTGAATGCATTGTTTCTCAAGTTTTAAAAACAAAATGAAAAAAAAAGAAAGTAGGGAGGGGTAAAAAGATCTTAATTGTGCAGGAAGTAGTATTAATGTCACCTGCCATCTGCCTACTCGAAGGTGATAAAAATTCATTTTTCTGTCAAACACTTGTGTTGCCCTTAGATGGCATTCCTGAGTTGTTCCACTGCCTGACATCTCAAGGGATGTTTGTGAGGGGTAAGAAACATAAGCATCTTACTCCCAGAAGCCCCAGCATGACATCTCTGAGCTTAATGTTTGAAATACAATAGTTTTGTGTGAGTAGTCTTTAGGTTACCCCTCCAAGGTACAAAACTGCACTAGGTAACCTTCTTCAAGCCAAACCTGCAGTTCAGCAACATGAATTATATTTTTCTGTGCATTCTTTTCCTCTTTCACAGTAACTTCTCTTCCTCTGGGTCTCCAGTGACATCTTTTGTTTCATTGTCATTTGTCTGAGAGTTTATTTCTAAGGAGCAATGTTCCTACAAAAACTGTAGGTTACCTCTTTTGGGAGTGGGGTGGGGTTTATAGTGGTTCTTACTGTTTCCTGTTAAGGTGTTGGTAATACAAAAAAATAAAGTGTAATAAATCAGTGCAGCTGGAGACTTCAGTTTTAACAATAGCCTTTAAACTTCATTTTTTAAAATTCTTTTTGCAGCAATATGGAACGTACAAAGTGTGAATGCAAACTTAAATATTTCTTAGTGATAACAGAAAGGGAGTTAATATGAAAAGAATAGGAAGACTTAAGGTGGCCTATTGGATAATTTCTGAGTTGCTCTGCTTTTCTTATATTTCTTTTGCAAGATGTGTAAAACAAAGTGATAGTGCCTTTTTTGCTGTTGTCGTTGGGATAAATACTACATTCTGCAGTTAAACATAATGGGAGGAGGAAATATGGTGGACAAAGCACAGAGTGCTTGTTTTTTCTGCCATCTGTTTTTCTGTGCGGCAGGGGATGGAATTGATGACAATTTGAAGAATTCCAGTCTGATCTGCTTTTATCCTTCCTTAGCATTTGGCATCATTGTTGCTGCACAACAAGTTTGCAACCGAGTTTGTTGCTCATGGAGGAGTACAAAAGCTGCTGGAGATTCCTCGTCCTTCCATGGCAGCAACAGGGGTCTCCATGTGCTTGTATTATTTGTCTTACAATCAAGATGCCATGGAGCGGGTAAGAGGCATTCTTTTAATATAACTGCAGTGATTCCTATTGTTTTGTAGTATTTCTACCTGTGCCTTATATTACATCTCCCTTATGAGGGCAAGAAAGGTAAATGGACATAATGTTTCCTCCACTTTTTTTTTCCCCAATGTGTCAGAAAGCTGGATCCTGGCTGCATATGACCTACTTTGGAGTTTCTCTGAACTTTGTAATGAGAAAACTCTATGCTTCCTTTTTTCCCCTCCAATTCCACTTGATGCTTGTCTTTGGATTTCAGAGGAAGCCAGTTTCAAGGGGCAGTCCTGTGTCACTTGATCTCTGACTTTTGGCACTGACCCTGGCAGAGGGTTCGGAGTTCCTCATCATTAGAAGCTAACGAATACATGCGAAAGTGCAGTTCTGAGCACGTTGTCTGCACATCTCAGAGGCAGGGTCTGAGAAAAGAAAAATAGCAGCTCAGTTGTCTATTTCCAGAGAAAGTCAAGCTTTAGATTTGCATTTAATGATCTCTGCAATTCCTGTAGATTTCAGTGCTGCTAGCTAGAACTTCAACATAGCATATGATACTGTTGCATTGAGAAGAATTTCTGTTTCTTCAGTGGAAACTTCTCTTCTCTACGTTTAGAATAGCATCCTTTGGGTGGCTTGACAGGTGTGGAAAAGGACTGTCTGGAATTATACTACATTAAGACTGCGGTATTTATCGCGTTTAGGTCTGGGAATGGACCAATTGCTAGTCCTATATTGCCACATCATGGCCTTTATTAGTCCAACTGGGGCTTTCTTTTCCTGGTCTGGAAATGGGACTTCTTATTTAATGTCTCAGATGTCCCAAGTCAAGCTGGGAGTAACTGATATTTGTCCTTTGTTTGCCTCTCAGAGAACCCTCATTCTCTTTGGACAAATTATCTTCATAAATCTATTGGAAATCCTTCTCAACAATGTTCTTTTGCTTTCCAGGTGTGCATGCACCCCCATAATGTGCTTTCAGATGTGGTAAACTACACCTTATGGCTAATGGAGTGCTCCCATGCCTCAGGCTGTTGCCATGCTACCATGTTCTTCTCCATTTGCTTCTCCTTCCGTGCTGTCCTGGAGCTCTTTGACAGGCACGATGGCCTTCGACGTCTGGTTAACCTGGTAAGGCATGCAGTTTTAGGTGGTGAACAGAGTTCTAGTTTTAGGTTTTGCTCCCTTCACAGTGCAACTGTGGAGAATTCTGTTCTTTTGTTTTGTTTGTTGGGTTGTTTTCCTCCTAAGTTCCTAAGAGCTGGAGAGGTGGGGTGAGTTTTCTAAGCAACAGACATGTGAATACCTTTACCTTTTATTCTTTTTCTTCTTATTATGATGATCGTTGTCCTAAGACTTGCTACCTTTTGTGAGCTTTCAGTGCAGCTCTTGGGTTACGCGGCACTTACTTGAACAGTGGTAGCTCAGTGGTAGTTAAAATGTCTCTCACCACTCCACGCGTGTGTATTATCCTGCACCCTTCTGGATGCCGATACATCCAGCTTTGTTCCGGGGGAGGTACAGCTGTGTCTGTGCTGTGGGAACCACAGTACCTTCTGGGCACAAATTATACTGTTCACGTGCAAAAGCTGGTATGTCTGCATGGTATTGCTGTGTCGTCCTGATAACCTGGGACATCAGCACTGTGGGGTGTAAGCACACTTTGTGTTGTGTAATACAATGCCTAAGCATTTTAGGTACAACATTGCCTCAGGATCTGTATTGGTGTAACTTCTGGATTTCTTTCTTCGTGGATAGTGAAGAAGGGGGAATGATTCATTTTAGATTTAACTCTATCCACACAGATAGCTTTTTCTGTTCAGACAGCTTTTGTCAGCTCTCAGGGAGTGTGCTTGTATGTCTTGTATAGCAAAGTAAGTTTGTTTTACAATAAATGCATCTGAGAATTGTAGGTGCTTTTTTTTTTTTTTTTTTTTTTTTTTTTTTTCCTACCCAACCTCTTTCTGAAGATAAGCACTCTTGAGATCCTAAACCTGGAAGACCAAGGAGCCCTCCTGAGTGATGATGAGATCTTTGCCAGTCGCCAGACTGGGAAACACACCTGCATGGCCTTGCGTAGATACTTTGAGGCTCACCTTGCTATCAAACTTGAACAGGTGAAGCAGTCGCTCCAGCGCACTGAAGGTGGCATTCTGGTCCATCCGCAGCCCCCCTACAAGGTGAGCAGCGTGTTGTAAGCTGTAAACGTGGTTGTTGCATTTTTCACGCAAATCCAAGCTGCAGGAATGTGTGGATGTCCTTTGAAGCCAGTGGAATAATTAGGCAGTCTGCAATTTATAGGGAGAGGGATTTTTTTATTTGTACTTTTTTGCTGCCTTGTGGAATGACACTGATAGAAAAATACAGAAGAGCCTTCGAGGTTCATCCGAACTACATTTGATTAAGGTTCCTGCTCATCTGCTGTGGTTCCCCTTCCATCTCTCAAAAACTTAAGTTAAAGGCAGGTTATTTTTGGTACTGACTAGTTTTTTTTATGCTTTAAATCTCTGAAAGCACAAAATCTATATGTACAGAAACATGCATAATGTTGAAAAACTTGGAAATAAGTTTGATTTAATAATGACAAGTGAAATATGTCTTTTGGACACCATAGTTCTTTAGGAATGACCTGGGAGATTCTTGTGTTGGCCATGACTCTTCTCCCTATTTTCTCTCTGCAAAGTGATTTAAAAATAAATAAATAAATAAATGAATTCTATAGCTGCCTGTTTTGAGGAAGCACATTCAGCTATGGTGTCTGGTTTAATTTATGATGGCTTTCTAGGAAAGATGAAATAAGAAAACATAAAAGTGTGTTTTTATTGATACTTTTTTAATACTTTAGTGTAAATTTGTTGTGAATGATGGTCTAGTAACTGCTAGATTAGTGGCTTAAAAGCAGAGTAGAATTTTAGTTTAATGTAATTTTTTTCCTTTTTAAATTGACCTAAGCCTTCTATGACTGCAAAGAAACTTAAAGGATATTATTCTTAAGCTTATTATTGTATATTATAGTGACACTTGCTATATTCTTTTGTAGTTGGAGAATAAAACAGAAAGTGAGTACTTAATCTGCATGAAACAGATCTAATCTTTGTGGGTGCAGTTTTCTGTTAAATCCCAGCAGTGGGGGACTTGATGTGCAAGATTGTAACCCTTGTGATCTCTTTGTAATGCTTCCAACTCACTTCCCTGCAGGCCTGTTCATACACTCATGAGCAGATTGTAGAGATGATGGAATTCCTGATTGAGTATGGTCCAGCACAGCTCTACTGGGAGCCAGCAGAGGTGTTTCTCAAATTGTCTTGTGTCCAACTCATGCTTCAGCTCATTTCAATAGCATGCAACTGGAAGACGTACTATGCAAGGTGAGCTGTTTGCTGTAGTACTGTATTTTAGCACAGTAAGATGTGGCTCTTGGGCAAGACGTTACATTTCTAGATTTTCTACCTCTCTGATAGCATTTAAAACAGGCACATACTGGTTAGTGCTGTTAGGGCCTGTGCGGTGGCTGCACAGTGCTTGTGAAAGTTAGTACCATAGAAAGGAGGACTAAAATCTTGAGGTAGAGAGAGGGATATTATGAGATTTCTGAAGAGCCGGAATACCTCAGGCCTTTCATTTCAGAGACATTAGCGTCATAGTAGAGCTTACTCACAATTCTGTGCCACTTTCTTTCTGCCTCAAAACGTGTTTACCTTTTTGTTAGGGAAAGGCTAGAAAACCTTCAAAATAGAGGTTGAAATCCACCTGGGAAGAGGTGGAATGTCTGTTTGGATGTAGTTAGTTTAACTTACTAGTTAGCATTTGAGAGAGGAAAAAGACTGAAGATTGTTACTGTGCATTGCTCAGGTTCATGTCCCTGGAAGACACACCACCAGCTGTTATTTCAACCTCTTGGTAGAGGGGCTCACCTTGTGATGCTCCCTTGGCCACAAACTATGAGGGCACCATGATATTCTGTTACCTTCGGGTGGCACTTCCCTCCACCTCCCCACCTCAGAAAAATCTGCAACATCCTTACTGTTACAAAAGAAAGGGAACTGTCACCAGACTGATAGAACACCATTAGGATCCTGTCCCCGGTTCACAGGGGGGATGGGTGCAAAGTTTCACTCTGTTTACCCTGATAACCATCTGCTCCCCGAAGTGAAGCTGTAGTCCTCCCTAGAGATATGCTCACTGCTGAGTCACTGTCTGCTGTAAGTCGTTGTTACCAGCTGTATTCTTGTCACCAGGACTCCCTCCTTCTTATTCCTGTTGCCTGCAGGAGCTCCTTGCTTAACTTAACTTGAAAGCCTTTGAAATCTGTTTTGCTTCTGCAATTCCCTGCCTCCCCCCACCCCTCTCTCTCGGGTTGGCTCTCCTGGGTAGTTTCTGTTCTCTTGTTTCTTACTCTCTACAGCTGTTTCCTAATTGTTAACTCCTAACTTTCCATACAGGCTTATAAACCTTTTCCCCTTTTCTTGCATTGTTCTGCTCTTCCACTTCTTGCTTAACAGCCCTTCTTGTTTTCGACACACTCATGTCTCTCTTAAACTGGTGCCTAAGTTGATGGCTTTTTCCCTATCAATCACAATTATCTGGTTTACTGCTGAACAGTTTCCCTTCACTTCAGAAAAACTTCCTTTCTAGTTGACTGGTGACAGAGTATTTTAGACTGCAATATTTTGCAGCTAATGTGTAGAGTTACATTAGATTGAGAAGCTTAATTTAGAATGCTTTTGTCAATAAGTCCTAACATTCTTATTTTTATAAATACAAAATTACAGTGCTAGGAGCCTGTGGGCAGGGTGGGATAAATGTTAACAGACTGCAGGTGATGCTGTGCATGTGAGCACTGCCTTCTGTGGAGACCAGCCCTTTGAGGGAGACATTCTAAAATCAAAAGGCACCATCAAATCCATCAGATGTGACTGATTTACTCCTGTTTGTTGGAGTAGATCGAATACTATTTTATGTTATCGAAACAACTCTGCACCTGTAAGAAGCTCTTCTGTTGTTGTCTTCCAGGAATGACACAGTACGATATGCTTTGGATGTACTAGCCATCCTGACTGTGGTTCCTAAAATCCAGTTGCAGCTGGCAGAACCTGTGGATGTATTAGATGAAGCTGGATCTACTGTTTCCACTGTGGGTAAGCTGAATATCACCCTGATGACTTACACAATTTATCAATTGTGTTCTGCTGCATAGTTTTTCAGCTGGCTGTTTCTCACCTACAGTAAGACAAGGGTTAAAATAATTCATGTATTCAGAGTTATTGTGAGGGATGCAAATAAGTGGGAGAACAGACCGTGGTTGAAATTGTGCCATGACTAGCACTGTGGTTGGGTTGCAGATTTGAAGGCATGGTCTTTGACTCGTGCTTCTTTTCAAGAGCTCATTAAATACAGATGGAGGTGAATCTGCTTTTGTAATGAGACTAGTAGATTCCCTCAGCTTCTTAGGAACTTAGATCTCCTGGAGATTTGGCATTTGAGAATATGGGACAGGAACAATTATATTTGAGTTATGCTCTAACTGGCAACCTGCAGATTCAGTATGCAAATAAATGAGATGTGTGGATCAGATCTAAGGCTTATGCATTAAATGGGGTGTGACTTTTTTTTAAGAAAAGAAAAATAAAAGGTGGACAGAGTACTAGATACAGGCAAAAGACTTTCTTTTGCACAAAACTTCTCTAGACAAAACAGCAATTCTTTCTTGAGTGAGAGTTTTGATCTTCTGAAGCGGACATGAAATTAACAGGAACTCTGGGGGTAAAAAATCAAAGCCAGAGTTTCTTTTTTACCTGACTCCTTTTGGAAGCTGTGATTTATTTTATTTTATTATTTTTTAGGGGTTTTTTTTCCCCCTTCGTAACACAGTCCCCTTCTTACCTCTCCGTTTCCACTTTGTTAGAATTCGTACAAGAGAGTTGCTTTCCACAGTAAGAATCAGAGGCATGTCTGTGCATCTTTTTCTGTGCCAGGTATCTCAGATTTTGCATTCCTGGACCATGCCTGATCACCTTCTCTGAAAGATTATTTGATGTTACTGATGATGAAGTGGAGGAGCATCAGTGTAGGAAAACATTTTGCCAGGGGGATAGAAGAGTACCTCTTACACTAGTTAGCAGAACTTCAGAAATTCATAGAATGAAGAAAATTACCTATTTAACTCAAATTTGCTGGAGACTCCAATACTTGTATGGTGAACTGTGTAAGATACATTTTAGAGTACTAAATAAACTATTTCTTTCCCTCACTAGGCATTAGTATCATCCTTGGAGTTGCTGAGGGTGAATTTTTCATCCATGATGCTGAGATTCAGAAATCAGCCCTTCAGATCATCATCAATTGTGTATGTGGCCCGGATAATCGCATCTCCAGTATTGGCAAATTCATCTCTGGAACTCCTCGGCGAAAGCTTCCTCAGGCCCCCAAGAGCAGTGAGCACACGTTAGCTAAGATGTGGAACGTGGTACAGTCCAACAATGGCATCAAAGTGCTGCTGTCATTGCTGTCTGTGAAGATGCCGATCACAGACGCAGATCAGATCCGAGCGTTGGCCTGCAAAGCGCTGGTGGGGCTCTCGCGCAGCAGTACTGTCCGGCAGATTATCAGCAAGCTCCCCCTCTTCAGCAGCTGTCAAATTCAGCAGCTGATGAAAGAGCCGGTGCTTCAGGACAAGCGCAGCGAACACGTGAAGTTCTGCAAATATGCTGCTGAGCTGATAGAGCGTGTCTCGGGGAAGCCGTTGCTGATTGGAACAGATGTCTCTCTGGCTCGGCTGCAGAAAGCAGATGTGGTGGCCCAGTCAAGGATTACGTTCCCTGAGAAGGAGCTGCTGCTCCTGATTCGGAACCATCTCATCTCTAAGGGCCTAGGAGAAACTGCATCTGTCCTTACTAAAGAGGCTGACCTACCCATGACTGCAGCATCTCATTCATCTGCCTTCACCCCTGTTGCGACTGCTGCCTCTCCTGTGACCCTGCCTCGCACTCCTCGCATAGCTAACGGCATCTCAGCCCGTTTGAGTAGCCACACTTCTGTAGGTTCCACTGCCACCTCTGTCCACGCTCAGGCAAGACCATCTGCATCCCAGGGTCCACTTGCCCTTCCAGGCCCTTCTTACGCCAGCAACTCGCCTCTGATTGGCAGGATTAGCTTTGTCAGGGAGAGGCCATCTCCCTGCAATGGCAGAAAAATCAGAGTGTTGCGACAAAAATCGGACCATGGCGCCTACAGCCAGAGCCCAGCTATCAAAAAGCAGCTGGACAGACATCTTCCTTCCCCACCCACGCTGGACAGTATAATCACAGAGTACCTTAGGGAGCAGCATGCCCGCTGCAAGAACCCTGTTGCCACCTGTCCCCCTTTCTCTCTCTTTACTCCCCACCAGTGTCCTGAGCCAAAACAGAGGCGCCAAGCGCCAACTAACTTTACCTCACGGCTGACCCGCAGGGCAGCCTTTCCGAAGTATGGAGGGGTGGATGGTGGCTGCTTTGATAGACACCTTATATTTAGCAGGTAAGGAAGAAACATGTTTCTTGATCCCTCAGGATGTACTCTGTGCCAAAAAGCCTTACCTGGGTTCAGGCTGTGCAAGTGGAATATCCTTGGACAGACAAGTGCTTTAATTCAACAGTGACAAGTGGAAGAGCTTAGAAAGGCATTTTAGAAGTTGTTCTGTTTCTCTTGTCCTTAGCAGTGACCATTAGTACCTAGAGCACATTTTATTTTCAGTATCATATTAATTCATTAGCAACGCTGACTAATGAAGCTCGTAGATCTTTGTTCTCCTTTGGAAGGTAAGCAATGTAATGCCAGTTTTACATGAGAGTGTAGTGTGGCCTTGAAGTTGGTTGGCTGACAGATGCACGATGATGGAATCCATATTTTTGCTCTTGCAGCTGAATCTGCAGCACTGTAAGTTGCTAGCCTTTTTATGTGGCCTTTCTTTGCTGAGGTTAAATTGGAAGGCGATGTAAAGCTTATAAAAATGATGATGATGAAAGCATCTTCACTGTGAAACCAGTGTCATCTTGGGAAGTTATGATGACAGGAGGTTATTCGGCTGATGTGCCATGCTTTTCTGTGTTGAGTGTTTCTGAACTGTTAGAAAATGTTGCTAGCTGTCTGTACTTATCCAGGTGACGGCATTACAGATTTCCCATCAATCCAGCTTTGAAAATGAATTCCAAGTGTTTCAACTTAATGATGTGCTTTAACAGAAGTACTTAATAGTGCAAAACAAACCCTGAAATGTTCCAAACACTGATGTAACGTGCTCACTTGAGCACTACTCTTATAATTGACACTTAGCTTGTCCTAGAGGAAAGCTGTAACTTCTACCTACGTGATTTTTAAGACTGGATTTAATGTAATCACACCATTTCAGTTTTGCTTTTCTTCTCTCTTTTGGGGGACCCTTGTATTTCTACCTTCTCTAGGTTCCGTCCAATTTCTGTGTTCAGGGAAGCAAATGAGGATGAGAGTGGCTTTACCTGTTGCGCATTTTCTGCAAGAGAACGATTCTTAATGCTGGGTACTTGCACGGGGCAGTTGAAACTCTATAATGTATTTAGTGGACAGGAAGAGGCCAGTTACAACTGCCATAACTCTGCCATCACGCACCTTGAGCCATCCAGGGTAAGTAATGAAAGATAGATGTGTTCTGAGTTTTAGAAGTTCTCACAGCCTAAGCCCTGGTATGTTTTGGGCCTGTCTGGATACCTACATCTAAAATGCACCTATTGTCTGGCCTGTGATGCCTGTCATTCAAGTACTTGTAGTAGTTACATACTTCCTCTTTGAGAGTTCCACAATTATTATTTTTCTTCGCAAGGTAATAGAGAAGATGCACAGTGGCTGTGTGCCTTTGTAAGTAATGAATGTGTATATCTGGAGGTGGAAAAAATGCTTAAACTGACTATGTATTTAAGATAAATGTGAGATAAATGCCAGAGTTTATAGAACTTCCTTTTGTTGGAGGAAGAAATCTTTTGGGGGATGATTCTAGGAAGAAGTAAAAGGTAACTGTAATTACTGTAATTAGTAAGCAGAATGAACGCTACTTACAAGGCATCAAAGTTCAGGCATGGATTTTCCTGATTTTTGTCTGCTATTAACATCATAGATCATTCCCATTGTTATCTGTAATGTTTTCCTTTCTCTGCCAAGGGCTCTTTATATTATACATAATACCTGTACTTTATCCCCATAGGAGTAGTTTAGTAAGCACAAAATCTGCTGGAGTTCCTGAATTTGTCTTGTAAGTGTAAGCTAAATTGTTCAGGTGAAATAACCTGTGTTTTCCCTGGTGTTCTTTTCCCTTCCTCCCCCTCCACTCGCATCTGGAAATACAGGATGGATCTTTATTGCTGACGTCTGCTACGTGGAGCCAACCTCTGTCTGCATTGTGGGGAATGAAGTCTGTCTTTGATATGAAGTAGGTATATTCTGATCCAACTGTGGGATATGATGCAGTTAGAAGAACCATTCAATATAGACAGAAATCCTGAGATCAAACTCTGTGAAAGAACAGTACAGCACACCCTCTTGCAATGTCTCTTGTGAAAAAATAAAATGTACTCCCTTTTTTATGTTTAGTATCTTCCCTATTTTATTGGGTACAGACAGCTTTGGTAAATTCTAACTACCTAAAGTCCTGTTTAATGTGAGATAGATCAGAAAAATCACTGTTGTCCCTGGAGGCAAAGAAATATGTTTGTATTTTTATTCTCATGTTTGTAAATTATCTCCACAATCTTTCTGTAGCCAGTTACAGAACTTTACTAGCATGGTGATTTGCATGGTGAAATTAGCACCTGGATACGTGCTATTTCAGACCTGGATAAAGCAATTTAAAATTTACTTCAGTATTTATAATTGTTCTTTCCCTAAAAAAATGGATTGAAGCCTCTTCATTTTTAAAAGTTTTGACTGTGTCTGCCTTAGTTGTAAGCAACAGTTTTGGTGTGACCCATTTTAGGTCAGCTGGAGGGCATTCTTCAGATAAGAAGTTTAATGTGCCTCAGGCCTGCACATGCATTTGAACACCATTGATTGCTCACTCCTCTAAATAACGTTATGTTTATGGCAGACCTTGTTGCTGTAATAATTTGATGACAAGTCTGTGAATTTGTTGCTTGTGTATTTTCGCTGATTTGCTGTAAAGGCTGTGTCTGTAACACATATTTTCCTGCAAATGCTAGTGGAACACTTTCGCATGGTACTATGCCATGGTCGATGGTGAAGGGAAGTCTTTTCTACATTTTTAGTTCTCTGCGTTGTTGTAATTTCTACTGGAGGTGTTGGGATAGTGTTTGGTTCACACAGGCGGTTTGAATGTGCCGTTCTTTGACTTCTTCACTGACTCTATCTACAGGCATTCCTTCCCCGATGACCACTATGTGGAATTTAGCAAGCACTCTCAGGATAGGGTCATTGGCACAAAAGGAGACATTGCCCATGTAAGTACCAGTAAAGGTCATGATTGTGAAGCTGTGACAAGAATGTAGTTCTTCATAGGATGTTTAGTAACAGATCTGGGTGCTATGATGCTCTGTGTAACTAATGGATTAAGAGGCTTTAGAGGAAAGCTTTGAAAGTGTCAAATAAGGGTATAAACTGGAGCATTCCAAACCAAGTGTAGCACAGGCAGTGTGTTACTTCTGTGGTTAGTATTGTTGGCAATTACAGAGTCTGCTTTTTGTTCATTTGAAAGAGATCATGCAGTACTTCCTCCCTCCCGCCCCCAAGTTGCCTCCTTTGCCTTATTTTTCAGTAATAGTAATAATTCTAATAATAATAGTTCCACTGTAAACAGTAGCTCAGTCAACAGCTGTGGGAAATGGCATATTAAAAGTGTCCTTTTGCCCCTCTAAATTTGCAGCTTGGTTTTGGTAGTTTTATTTTACCAATAAATTTTTAGGGAATGCTGTTGTAGTGTTTTGTATGAGTACCTGCAAATTTGACAGGCATGGGCTTTAGAGTGCTTCTGGTTCTTCTCAGTGCTAATTTGCATTCATTATAGGCACGACCTCTTTTGAAAGAGTATTTGCATTAAAAATTCTCATGAAACATAACTTATTCAAATTATTTATAATTTTAATAATTGCTCTTGATTTGTTTAAGCAAACTATCTATTCCTACCCAGTTTTTAATTTGGATTTATCTGCAAGTCAGATCAGTTTGTGTTTTGTGTTTATATGGCGAACAGATTGAGTTTCCAGTTCTAGAGAATTTTTTCCTCTAAGTTTGAACGAGACCTAGGCTCTGAGGGATGTTACAGATCAAATTTATGTAAGCAGATGGTCACAAACCCTTTGTACTAGTTAAAGCCCTTTTGATCTTCCACTAGTTTGTTGGAGCAAAGCTCAGAAAGTTGCCCTTCCATGTAAGTGCCAGGAATTTTAACTAATTTTCTGTAGTTTCTGGCCTTTTTTTTTTGCTCACTGTGTGCTTTGGAGTTTTTATGTTTGTAAATACAATCTGCTGTGAAAGCAGTTCCATTTCTGAAACAGTTTCTGGCGAAGTGCTACCTTGTGACTGCAGCTTCCCACCCCACTTTTCATAGCCTGGTTAGTTTCTTTGGAACTAATCCTGATCCTATTGAAATGTATCAGTGAACCTGCAGTAAGCTCTGTACTGGCCAAAACATGTTGTGAGACTTTCTTCCAGATGTGAAAATCTAAATGACTGGTAGGAAGGATTATCTTTGGAATGCTCTCACTTTAAATGAAAAAGGGAAATGGGATGATTCTGGAAACAATCTAAGAGGGGGAAGATGGGGTAATTTTATTAGGCACGGGTACATTACAAATTGTGACTGATCTTTCTTTTTCTTTTTAATCTAAAAGATCTATGATATTCAGACTGGCAACAAGCTATTGACTCTATTTAACCCAGATCTTGCCAACAACTACAAGAAGAACTGTGCCACCTTTAACCCCACTGATGACCTTGTCCTAAATGATGGTGTCCTGTGGGATGTGAGATCCGCACAAGCCATCCACAAGTTTGACAAATTCAACATGACCATTAGTGGTGTTTTCCATCCCAATGGCCTAGAGGTCATAGTCAACACAGAAATCGTATCCTTTGGCCACCGTGGTAACTGATGTGCTGGGACCTAAAGAATTTGTATGGATAAACAAGTAGCTGTTTGCAGAAGTTGTTTTAATGGACTGCTGTGTTACAGGTTATGTGTGGTAAAGCAGTTTTCATCTGTGAATTGAGTGAGCAGGGAGTGTCGGACAGCTAGCTAATTCAAATGTAGATTCTGCCTTTGATATGGCCTGGAGGAAATACTTAAAGTACAGACAGAGCAAGAGAGATTTTATTTTCTAGTATATTCTGTGGTACCTCTGCTCTCTTCCCATCCCTTACTGAGATCAACCTTGAAGCTACTGTGGTGACCCCTTGTGACTGGGAATGATGTTTTGAGCACATGGAAAGGATAGTGCTGCTGCAATCCGACTCTGGTTCTGTCGTATTTGCAAGAGGGTGGCAATGAGGTTTCTTGAACGCAATTGATCAGTTGTTTGCCACTGTGTTAAAAAGGAAATAGAAACTTTCAAGTGTTTGTTGCTCCTTAGCCTGTATTTTTTTCAGTGGGACCTCCGAACTTTCCATTTGTTACACACAGTACCTGCACTGGATCAGTGTCGTGTGGTCTTCAACTATACTGGCACAGTTATGTATGGAGGTAGGACTTCTCAGTCTTATATTACTCTCTTTGGTCACCTCTAGTTTGAGATAAGTAGATGCTTGTTCAGTGAAATTGGAAGCTTTAGGCCTTACTGGTATGTGTGAACTGGAATTTTTTCAGGAGGTTGCTGCTGTGTGTATTGCTGACAAAGACAGTTTTCTCTAGCATCAGCAATACCACAACTCATTTGTGAGATTAAAAATCAACTATTGAAGAAGAAAATGTGTGTAACTGCAGATCTGATGATTCTTGAGAAAATAATTGTGTCCTCTGTACTAAGTTTCAGTGATCTGCAGTATTAATAAAGGGAGCTCTGGAAGAGTAGATATTAAATGGGTCTTGCCAAGCTATTAAATAAAAAGAAAATCCATGTCAGAGTCTGATTTGATTTTTAAGTTGATTAATGATAGTGAAGGTGAATTTGTGGAATAATCTTTCCTTGTATCAGCTATGTTGCAGGCAGATGATGAAGATGACCTTCTGGAGGAGAGGATGAGAAGTCCCTTTGGCTCTTCTTTCAGGACTTTTAATGCAACTGATTATAAACCCATAGGTAAGAGAGAAGCAAATAGTTTGTTCTGGAGGTTTGAAGGTTTATTGAAAGTTCTGCTTAGTAACATTCACTTCCTCCTTCCTTTGCATATGTAACAAAACAAATTCTGCTGTGACCTGTTCTGATTGAAACATGACAGTTAACAGTGAAATAGGTTCGAGTATCAAAATCCTGTTCAGTGTGTCACTGCCTTACTTGCTACCGTTCAGCAGTTCTGGCTTTATTTTCCTTTCCTCTTTCCAAGTAGGGCATAATCTGAGATTGTAGGTCATTTGGCCATGATGTCATTGGTGCCATTTCAGGAAGGGCCTTTTTTTTTTTCTTTTTTTTTTTCTTTTTTTCCCCCCCTCCTTTTTTTCCTCTTTTTTCTTTTGCTTTTTTTTTTTTCCTTTTCCCAACAGCATTTCCCCATGCTGGTGATTCAAAGTGCTGTTGATTTGGCCTCCAGCTTGCAAAGCTCCTGGAGCTGAGCTAATGGCTGCTACAGACATAAATAAATGTTGCCTTTGCTGTTGAAAGGAGACATGGCTTACAACTCAGTCCCTTGGTTGCCACCTCTCCTGGAAGATTATCTGTTGTTTACTGTGTTTAGAGAAGCCAATAAATATATTATCAAGGGAGGAGGCACTGTGCAGAGAAGGTTAAGAACTGACCTGGCTATTTTTTATTACTGTCTCCAACATTTGTAATATGACAGGCTGAATTGGTTACAAATGTTCATTTCATTTTTAGTTTGGCTGTTGTTTCTTGACCCAACATTTTGTTATCTGCTTTTAGACATATATTGTTAGGTATTTTCTTTCAGTGAGCATTAAGTAAAATGCAGTTAACCACTGAGTTTTTGTGATATTTTCCAGCTACCATAGATGTAAAGCGGAATATCTTTGACTTGTGCACAGACAGCAAGGACTGCTATCTGGCTGTCATTGAGGTAACAGAACTAAGAATAAACTCTGTTCTCTGTAGCTGTGGTTTGAGTGCAATGCTTTTTGTTTCTTTTTAAAACCTTCAGAACTGGTGATTCTGGAGTTCCTACTGTTAAATTCATCTCCTAAGTGGTCGTGGTGGTGTGAAGATGGTAAAGATGCTGTTAGGTTTTTTGTTGTTGTTGTTTTTCTGCCTCTTATTTCTTAAACTTCTAAACACATTTGCCTCTCTTCTTCAAACACTTCCCACTTTAAAATGTGCAGAGATTTTCCTTTTCACAATGCATTTTTTCCTATCTGTTGCAATATTTTCATATTAAAATTTGCACTGTATTGAATAACTGGGAAATGCAATCTTCCCGAGGCTTCCCATGGAGCTTTTCTGTGAATTGCTGTTCCTTTTTCACTTGCCTTCCTAGCACAATCCCAGAAGCTAATTTGAAGAAAAAATATGAAACTGCTGGTCTGTTAAGGGAGAAGTCAGATTAAACTAATGGGTCTTGAACCTGACTATGTAAGTGTAGTGACTAATTTAAAATCCTGTGAGCTACTGATCCTTACAGACCAAAAAAAGTGAGTCAAGAATTTGTAGTAGGGCAGGCTTTGTGTTTTAACTACGGAAGCTGGAGTTGCTAAGGTTGTGAGGCCAAGATATGAAAATTTTCTTTTGTGGGACTCATTGGAAATGTTATTTCCTGGCATGTGGCAGAAGTGGTTGCTGGGGTATCAGACAGCTGTCTTCTGAACTCTTGCTCTGTGACAGCTTTTAGCATTCTCTCAAGGCATATGGTTCAATGATGTAATAAGGAGGCAAACTTGCCAGGGAGTGGTGTGCAGTTAATTGAGAGGTAAGCTAAAGCATGCTAAGGATAGAGTAAAGGTTTTGTTAAGCCTACTAGTAATAGTGTAACTTGTGGATGACAGAAACAAAGTAGATACTTACATCACTCCTGGGCTGGTCCTTGAAACCAAAAAGACTTGGTTTTAGTGCTAGTTGTACTGCTGCTAGTAAATGGGATGGAAGGATTTTGGTAATGTTTCTGCAATTGACATCAGATACAGCACTGAATGCAAATGTTGAGCAATTCCTGGGGCTAACTGCTGTGTGGGCTTCTCCTCTTCAGAACCAAGGGAGCATGGATGCCATGAACATGGATACAGTTTGCAGACTGTACGAAGTGGGCAGGCAGCGTTTGGCAGAAGATGAAGAGGATGAAGAAGAAGACCAGGTGAGAAGTATAGCATTAACCTGGTTGTTCAAGAGTAGCTGTTAGCATATACATATGAGAGGCCAAAGGTGCTAATTTATTACCCGTGAACTACAGATGCCTCATTTGATCTCACCTAATGCGAAGTAGATCACTTTACTGTCCCTGTAAACTAAGATTATCTATGCAGAACTTGTGTGAACAGTAACTTTGTGCACTGTAAACGGACATGATAGGTTATTTATTGATTTCCCTAAATGTTTCAATCTTGATCAGAAACTTTGCTGTTTGTTCTGCTTGGTTTTTTTTAAAATGTTTTGACACCCAGTAGTGTTTGAAGTTTTCCTTTTTTCATTCTCAAGTCTCATATTTGGGCATAACTCGTCACCAATTTCTGAATGAGATACAACTTGTGACTAATGCAGTGAAACTGCACAGTACTTCTACACAGCAAAATGTTTTAAGAATTTTAAAGAAAGCAATGTAGGTTTGCATTGGGATGTATCGGTTTTCCTTCTCACGTCAGCCATTTGATCTCTGGCAACTTGACAGAAGAGTAAGAACTACAATAAGTGCTCCTTAGGGTGCAGTTGGTAGAATACACAGTAGCACAGAATACTTATTACGGTATGATTATAATTAAAGATAAATTTGTACCTTTTTGGGTGTCAGATGAGTTTGTTTTTTTTCTGAACAGACAAAGACCTTATGGTTCAATTCCCTAGAAAGTTTAAATGCATTATTTTCTGCTCTTTAGTGTCTTCATTCTAGTAAATCATATATTTAGATCTCCTACGAGAAAAGCTGACTTCACCTTTTTCCAAAGAATGCTGGAAGGTGATATGTTGGTGGCATTTTTTTCCAGACTTTGGAAAGCTGGATTTCTGATACCCTTTCTGTCTCTAAATCTTCCTATTGCTAGGTTAAAACTTTTACTTTCTAGTTCAGAAGACTGGATAGCAGATTCCAGGAAAGAGTAATTTTGTTTGCAGTTAAGAATCGTTATTGCACAGTAGTTCTGTTTTGGATACAGTTTGCTGTCCTGTCCTCTCAACGTGCTACAAGGTTGCAGTTGAAGTCTTGGATTCTTATGAAGTAGTTGGTCACTGTTTCTATCCCTAGATTGGATGGATTCGGTTTAGGAACTTTTATGATGGGTGAAGAGTAGAATTCCTTGGAAAGCAATGAAGGTGGGGAAAACTACTGTTCCTTTCAAAGTGTTTCTACTTTCTAGCCATCCAGTGCTTGCCTCAGGCAATAGTTTCTATTTTTGTCTCTGCTTCCACTGTTTTTGTTCGCATTCAGTATATTTTAGTAAGCTTATTCACATTTTTCTTTATAAAATCTCAAAGAATAGTTTGTAGCAGAAATTGATTTTGTGTCCTACAATGATTAACTAGCAGCTATCAAGACACTGTTTTGTTATATCCCTGGTGAGTGTTGACTTAAGTGGAAATCTGTGTTTGTTTAAGAGGAGTAGGCTGAATGCTGTTGGTTCCAGGCTGTAACGCTAGGCACCAAGCAGAGATAAGGTATCTGGCATCCATCAGATGTGACCGGGGATGCTTCCTGTCTTACAAATGGAGGTGGCCCCAGGCAGAATTTCAGTATGCTAAAAGCTTTTCTCTAAAGCTTATGGAGTATTCAAACAAAGCTGCTCTGGGATCGATTTACAAACTCAGAGTGACGAGCTAATATTGCATAATTGCTGCTTTTTATGGTCTTCATTTCTGGGGTGTATAGATGTTTCCATCTATAGCCAGTAACTTCTAGGAATAGTTTACAATCAAGTTTCTTTGCTAAGAGAGATTTGGTTTTAATATAAACAGAACTTATGAACCCAAATTCAATTCAATCCATATCTATTTAGCAAAACGTAAACTAAACTCCTTGCTTTCTGTCCTGTAGCTGCTCACTGCTGTTCCTCCAGGTTTGTTCTAATCTTAGGCTTCCAAAATATAGCTTTTTGTCTCCATAGAGACATCTGCTAGAATGAGCAGAGGCTTTCCAGAATACAGACGGAATCTCTCTGCCACACTTGTCTGTTAAGGCCAACAAAAATAATTTATTTTCTGTGTATACATGTGCTCACACATACGTAGGTGTTTACTACTTGCCTAGTTGGTTTCTGAGATTTAGGCTTTGAAAAACTGGAAATAAACTTTGAAACTTGTTGAGACTTCTCACAGATTTCTAAAGCACCTTCTGGCTAAAAGAAGATGCTTTCTGATCTTTCATTAAAATGGTGTCTGGAGAAATCCATGTGAATCTACATTAATTTGGTCTCTCTTTGGTCAAGATTTTTAGAGCAGATGTTAATTTGTTTGGCCCCTGTATCTTCACACCTTGACTCTATGCATGTATGTATTCTTGTATATGATCTACGTGGGTCCACAAGTACAGGTTTTTTTCCCTGTACAGAAAGTAATAAGTACTCAGATAGAAGCATGTTTGATGGGCAAGCCTTGCTTGGAAGTCATGTGATGCAGAATGAAATTGCTTTAAAAATTTGTTTAAGACAAGTTAAGAACTGTCTTATGATGTCAGTTTTGACAAGTGTCAACTGCTAGCTCTGTGACAGATTTTTGAAAAGCAAGAGGCGGTGAGTCCGTAAAATGAACCTAGCAGGGATATTTGGCCTATAGATATCTTTCAATTCCTTCTCTTGTTTAAATAAAGAAACAGAACTCCTATACTGCTCTTCCTTTCTCAAACCAAACCTTGTAAAATCAACTGATCTGTTACATAAATTACCCTCAGATTAAACGATCAGGCTGACCTAGCTGGCTTGTGCATGGTGCTGCTGCAGAAGATGTTTCTGGTTTTGTTTGAAATACCTGAGCATAGCACCACTGGAGCTGGGCTCTTCCTTGGCTGCTGCGCTAGCCTTTCATAGATCTCTGGAAAGCTGCCTTTCCCTTATTATGGCCAGTAATCCAGAGTGGTCAGGCCTTGTTAAACAGCACAAATGCTGAATGGATATCAATACTCTGTGGTCTATACCCGCTAGAGTAATTGAAGGAAAGTGAAGATGTAACATGTTTAGCAAAAGCTGGTTTATGAACTTTTTTGATGGGTGTTTTAGTCCAAAAGTACTAGTCTTTCTGCCTTGAACTTTAATGAGTTTTGTATATTATGTCACAGTCTTGTGAGTATCTAAACAGGTCCATCAGTGACTGACAGTCTCACCCATAAGTATTTGCAAGACTATGGTCAGTCTGTGGGAAATAGGCAGAATTCTCTATTTTTCAGTTTCCAGCAGAACTTCCTCTTCTTTCTCTGTATTTGCCACTGTTTTGATACATTCCTTCAGAGTTAAACCTAGCAAGAATAAGATGGGTATCTGAGCTGCTGGTGCAGATGCTGGGCCATCTTTTGGTTGTTAGCTTGCTTAATTCTTATTTATTTCCCTTTCTTGGCTGATTAGTATCCTTTGTTTCACTCAGTAATCTACTGTATTCTGTAGTAAGGCAGACCAGGAATTTCTGAGGAAATGGAGAAAAGGAAAGCGAGCGTACTGATCTGGCCTAGAAACAGCACATGGCAGTTGCTATGGGCTAGAAAAGGAGACTTCAAAAATATTAAGTGATCAGAAGAGATAAAACCAAGGGAACTGGCTGACAGCAGAGTAGACTCAAAACTATGACACTCAAGTCTGGATGACGTGATTTTCTAAGTGGGTTACAGGATTTTCAGTCTGTGTATTTTTACCTCTTTATTATAGTTTTTCTTCCATATTAGTTCTTCAAGGCCCATTTTTTTTTCTCTGTGGTACATGATGTGGCTGATGTTGCATCTGTGAGGTTGAAGTAGTATTCTCGGTTATTGTCGTGTTCGGAGAGATTTATGGCTTCAGCAGCAGTTTGCCACACAGAGCTGTCCCTGTCCTATAAAGTGTGTTCTACTTCTTTTGCCAGAACTGAAGAACTGTTAATTATCCTGCAGTGCTTCTGGGCTATCGAAATGGTGATGGTAGGTGTGTAATTTGTCTTTTTGCATTGGTTTAGAAAATTCTAGGTGATGTGAAGTTAAAGCTTTGGAGATGAGGCAATAAAGACTTGAAAGGCAATCACAATTCTAACATAGTTTAGCTAGGATGGAGAATGTTTTTCCTTAGCTTTCTATGTGGTCTTTGTGATCCCAGTTTCTACTTTTATTTTAGAAGTCTCCCTCTATCTGCCAGCAACAGCAGTTCCACTGTCCTTTTGTTGCTGTTGGTTTGGTATAGGTTTGTTTTCATGAAGGTACTTATTTGCTGAGAAAAAAAAATACACAAACCTCAGTCTATATTGGCACATGTGTTTGAGAACCATCAAACCACGGTCGCGCTTTGTCACTGCAAGCTGCCTAGAATGATTCATGTCATCAGGGACCCTTAGTTTTCAGGAGCTGTTCCTGTAACATTTGAAGATATGGTTTGTTTTGAAATCTTGCTCAAGATGAAATGTTTTACAGGATAATACCTGAGAATAAGTGTTTTCAGACAAATATCTCAACTGATAATAATATACATGTGTTTATTGCACACCTTAGTAGGAATCTTTGCACTTAGTTTCAGCCAGGGAAGTTAATAAAAGTGGTTTACATAACAGACATGTATTTTGAACAGGCATCCTCCAAAACAGATATTTAAAAAAAGAAGTTTTCCCAGTACCTGTACTTCTTACCACATTTTCAGGTCGTAGCAAATAACTATGACTGCTTCAGCCTATTCTTCTGTTTCAGAATCTAGTTTTACTAGCTGTCAGTTTGTGTAAACAGAGGAAATTCTTGGAAAGGGAAAAATAGTTTGAGTTTTCAACAGGCTAGACCTAGTATTCTGGAGTAAAACAGTTTCAGCAGACATAAAAGCATATTCTGCCTGTTCAGTAAAAGAAACCAAAGGTTGACTTCCTCTCACTTAATGGATCTTTCTAGAATTCCCAGAGTAGTTGGGATCCAGGAAAATAAAAGCTGCCTCAGCTGTGATGAGAGATGTCAGTCAGAAGCTTGAGAAAATAGAATCATAGAATCTCAGAATGGTTTGGGTGGGAAGGGACCTTCAAAGCCCACCCAGTCCAACCCCCCTGCAAGAAGCAGGGACATCTCCAACCAGATCAGGTTGCTCAGAGCCCCGGCCAACCTGGCCTGGAATGTTTCCAGGGATGGGGCATCCACCACCTCTCTGGGCAACCTGGGCCACTGCTCCACCACCCTCAGTGTGAAAAATGTTCTCCTGATGTCTAACCAGAATTTACCTCCTTCTAGTTTAAAAAATAAAGGAACAAATTCTTGTCCATAGAAGGAGAGTTCGTGTACCTGCCAAACTTTGAAATTCCTTTACATGCTATTGTTTTTGTAATGCAATTAAAGGAATGGGCTTATTTTTGTGAGTGAGAGTGTGAGATCAGTGAGAGGAAGGAAGAGAAACAGATTAAGAAATTGCACCTAGTTCTGGACTCCTTGTATTATTTCTGACCCCCACAGCACAGAGAATATAGTCGTCACGATAGAACATATTTATCCCCAGTATTAAGGAATGTATCAGCTGTGAAATTGACTTGCACGTGCTTCAAAGAGAACAGTGATTCTGGGGTTTGATTGTCATCAGGTACGTACAGTCACGTTACAACGAAAGCATTTCGTAGGCAAAACCAGAGTATTGATCAAGAGTCCCCTGACTGAACGTGCCAATCCAACAGAGGCCCAGTTACTTTAAAATTTTTGTTTATCTGTCATGGATGCTTTTTCATTCGTCACAGGTAAGTAGTCATTGTTAGACAAGCTAAACCTACTTACACAGACTAAGAGAATAACTGCTTTTTTATTTTTTCACTCCATGTTTTGCCTCTGTGACATACTGTGTGCTGTTTCCTGTATTAAATCCGCACATACCTACATCTGCATAGAAGCCTATGGTAAGATTCCTTGCTTGTTACATAGAGTAACTTCTGCACATTCCCAGGCTTCTAAGTCTTTAGCCCTGTGACCTCATTAATGGCTATGAAGAAGTAGAAATTTTAACACTGAAGTACCCAAGAAGGCAAAAGTAGATGCAGCCCCGTGGTGTGAAGGAGATGAATGCTTGGAATGAAATTTAATGGTGTGATAATAGGAAGTGAGTTTGGGCTTGCTAGCTGAGGGGAAGGGCTAGGTAATCTAGGACATAAAATTCCTTACGTGCTTGACCCCCCCCCCCCGCCCCCCCATATTGGCTATATTTAAGCTTTTTCCACTGCCCATTGTTCAGGGAGTGTTAAGAAGTGGGTGGGGGAGGAATTGCTTAGGAACTCTTAAGTGTCTGAAAACCAGACATTGTTGCTCCTGTGAATTGCATAGCGAAGGCTCAGAAAGTACCAGTGTGCTACACAAATGCTTTGGAAGCAAAGAGAACAATTATCAGAAGATATGACAAGGGGATTGTCTGTGGAGGAAGATTACTAAAACAAGGAGAGTTATTCCTCTGGAGCGAAACATTCTTCAGTGAACTCTTATGAAAGCAAAGCCCCTTCCTATGCTGGAAATAAGTAGTAATTTGAAAAATACTGATCATTTGGAAGAGACTAGATTACTAAATATGAGTTTGCTTTTCTCTAGGAGAAACATGGAGGAGGAGGAGGGTGAAAGAGAAGGAGAAGTAAACTAGTAGGTGGTTTCTTGCAAAAGCAAATAAATTGAACAAAATAATGAGACTCTGGGAAACAGGAATTTCTTTACCAAAAGAAAACAAAACAAAACACCACAACCTAGAGAAGAGAAACAGTTTATAAAAGCAGATGCTTACCAGCAGATGATTAGACTTAGACTTAGCTACAAATAGCCAGAAGTTAATTAAATATGAGCTGAAATATTTGAAAGTGGGAAAAGCTTCACTGACACTCGATTAAATGTTTTGCAAGTAGAGAAAAGGCAGCCTCAGAGATGAAAGTAACAATAGTTAAAGTAATAATAGAGTAATATCATATAGCATGATTCAGACTGAGAGATTCAACAGAGATTGTGTTTTCAGAGGAAGGCACTGTTGCTGGAAAGCATCTGCAGGTGAGAGGTGTTGAGCATGGGGCTGGGGAAGGAGCAGCTGTGAGATGGTGACAGCTGAGCAGTTCATAGAGCAGTAGCAGAGGAAGCTGGAACTATTGACATAAAAACTTGCTTTGAACTGCAAATCAAGTCGTTATAGAGGAAGAAAAAGTGAATGAAGTGTTATATGAAAAGATTAAGCTTTTTGTAATAGCTGAAACCATGTCAAATAAGCAAAAAATGAGTGACTTGTAAATCTCAAAACTGAGTTAAGGTTCCCAAACCTAGTATCAAAGATTGGAAAAAAAAACCTGTGGGATCTTCTTTTGGCAGCTAACAGCCAGCCCAGTGTAAATTTGAGCGAATATGTAATCTGCAGTTGAGAAGTCTCAAATTCTGTTAATAAATTTTTTTTTGGATTCCAGAAACACAAGAAGACTCTATAAAATTCGTAAAAGTGCTTATAAAGCAAGGTAGTGTATTTTTATATATTGCAGAACTGTAGTGCTATAAGCCATACCTCCTGAAAGCACTTTGTACATACACTGATATGGTGTTAAAATACAGTGCAGAAATATGTTAAAATAAAAAAGATCAAAGTCCTGCCTAGTTAATACATATTTTTCATCAGAGTTTAAGTAAGTGAAAGATTGAGGTTTTCCTGAGCCTTTGAATGTTTCTTGAGAGATGAACACCAGTGAATATGTTAAGTGTCAATAACTTGCGCTACCCAAAAAGACAAAAATTTTGAACTTTGTATGTGCACAATGAATGGGGAAGGGGGAACAGTAAGGAAGTCTATGATGACAACGAAAGTATGAAGTGCATTCAAACGTGTGTCAAAGAACAAGAGCCGAGGGTATTTATTAAGTTGTGAAAGGGCTGTAAATACTGGCAACATTAAGAATTAGGTCAAACTTTTTTGTTACAGTACTGACACCCCTATATATGCCATTCCTTTAGGGGATGAGTAGTTTTCCTTTGTAGTTATAAATGATAAATTAATTGAACCAAATCTACTTGGCTTTCTGAATCTTTACGTAAGATTGCAAACTGGTAGTAGAGTTAAGTTACCAGTAACTTGCTTTGAGATGATCTTGAGTTAATCCTTTGCTATGTAATCGGCTTCTATGATTCTGTAAGTTAATGTCCAGCTGCTCTTATACTGCTGCATCTCAGTAAATCTGCCTGTATGCAGGTGTGTTAAAAAGTTGACATGAATCGCCTTTGCCCTCTTAATCATCCTCAAAGTAGTTCCAGGGTCATAGGCTGTGTGTTGAAGCTATTTATGTGTTAACTGCGTAAGTAAATTAGTGAATTTTGGTGACTTAGTGAGTGTTGAGAGATTTCTCTAAGATGCTCACTTAAATTAATTGTCCTATTTGGCCATCTTCTCCTAGAAAAGCTGATAGTTCCTGCATCCTTTATACTTGTCTAAAGTGTATAACTGATCATACTGTACATTACTGAGTTACATGCTTAAGGCTTTTTGATTTAAACTGTTACAAACCCTATTTATAGATGGTCTTTTTCAGCCTAAGCTAGTCTTTATCAGTTGAGTCAAATTAACTCTTTAGTTGAGTCAAACAATTCAAAAGTTAAACTGGGACCTGTCCCTGTGAGGACATCATATTTACAGCTGTGGATAGCTATTGCACACTGAAGTTGCAGCCTCTCTCTTAGCTATCCCCTTATAATTATAACTAGGATTTTGCTTTATTCTCTTGTTCGCTTTAAATTATCAGCTTTGTCTTTGTTCGTTGCCTTATTTTTGCAGCCTTTTTGCTTTAATGGGCTGAATCAGCACCGTAAGTATTTAAGCAGCGAAGTGGGGCCAGGAAGCCATTTTGTGTATGAAACCGGGTAGGTGCTTCCTGGGTAAAAAATTCCTTTATTATAATTGTTATGCTGTGTTTTTGAAGAGCAAAAGGAGTTGGACATCCAGGTATGTTGATACTGTAATGACCTCAGCATTGCAGCTGTTATTAGAGACATCTGTGTATGCTGAAGGGTAACCATGGTACAGTACTGTGAAGATACCACAGAAACCTCCTAGTATTCGTATTCACTGTAATATATAATAATAAAATTAATACATATCTATATACTAGATAATTACAAATTCGAGTCTCGTTGGGGTTTAATGGGTACTCCACTTTAAACTGTTGTCCTTGGTATCTACCAAGGTAAGATGCCTTAAGTTAATCCAAAGTTTAGGTGTCTACAAGCGATTAATATACCTGAATCCCTGTGTAACTAAAATGGGTAGCAATGTGACATCCTTAACTCAAAAACTGGGCTCCATGATGTCCCTCTGAGTGTTGCCTAGTCTATTTAAAAGGGACTGTTAGATATATATATATATTTTTTTTTTTTTTTTAATTTCTTTTTTGCTCCATCATAGCCTCACGTTGTTATTGTTTGTAATCTTACATGAAGGAAGGCGTTAGTGATGCCTGAAACAGTCCCTTGATATCAAGTCATGTGCAGTGTGCTGGTCCATGGGTTCTGTGGATCAGTTTAGTCCAGTGAGGAAGATAAGCACGGGTGCATGCTCATTTAGCATAGACGTGCGTGCTGGTGCTTTTTTGTGGCAGCACCTCTGCATTGCGCAAAGCTGTTGGGACCCACTGATGACTAGGTAGGAGCTTGCTTTTGCAGGTTTTTCCTTCACAAATTCAGATATGGTTTGGAATAATTGTTCTGCCTGTCTTCCCCTGTGACACTGCACGAGGATTTTTTTCGCTGCTTTTACTCAGTACGCTTGCATGAGTCATTGGGGAAGGCATGGCAGTTTTATCTGTATATGGATCCCTTCTGTGAGACAGTGGTGGTATCTGATGAGGATACAGCCTTAGATATCTGTTAACAGACTGGGTGTCACTTACATGTGAAGGTGTTAGACTCCACTTGGTATTTCCTCACACCTTTCTCAGCTGTATGTCCCACAGGTTTTGAGTGCAAAAGCTCAGTGTGCTTTCCCAAGAGAGATCTCGCCACAAGCCCTGTGTTTCTAGACTGGATTACTGCAGTGTGCCTGCAGAGGCTTCTGCTTGGAGATTGTTCAGAAGCTAATGCAGAATTAATTTGCCTGTTACTTAGCAGAAGCACCATATTTTCCAGGTTCCTGTTTGTGTTCTTTAAAACATGACAAGGTACAGGTTTTTCCCTGCTTAAGATGACTCCTCTTGAACTGTGTTCTGTGTCACTCAGCTGGGTAAGAACATGCACTGTGCGTGTCTTGTGCACATGTGACTTTTGGTAGTGTGATTTTCACACTATTTTCTGGCTTACCAAGGGTAGATATAATTTAGATCTCATCTTACTGTTCCTACGTGGTTTTTAAATGAGTGTAGCCTGATTTTAATCACCTACTTCAGATTAAGTAATGTAAACTGGAAAGGTAAAACCACTTATTTCAGTTCTCTAGACTTCTGGTGGTATTCTGTTTCCACAAAGGATTTTTTCCTCACTGGTTGGTGTAATCCTTCAAAGTTAATTTGCAGCTAAATACACACCCTTTCTGTGTAATTTGGTGCTTATTCTTGTCAACCAGAAGAAATCTTTAGCTTCATACAACTATATTTCATATTGCTATATATGCCTTGCCTTAAGCTTGAATGAAAATGTTGATGAAATAGTATTTCAGTTTCCAATAAATACATTAAACGTGAAACATAATCAAATTCAGTAGTTTTGACATTTTCTTTTAAGTCATTGTGGGCTAGATGTTTAGGGGAAAAAAAATGCTTTCAGAGTTTCCACAGATAAGGAAACTAAGGAAGTACCTGATTCATTTCAGAATCCTTTAGATTTCAACTACAGAGACTCTGAATGAATCTTGTAGACAGTACACATTTTTCCTAATGTCTACAGCTGTCTAAAGCTTTTATACTCCATTCAGTATATTTTATGGAAAAATTATGCTCAATATGGCACTGCAGTTTGAAGCTGTGAACTGCAAGTAAGATATTTCCTCTCTCAGTGTATACACAATTGAAAAGGCAGTGTCCATTTATTTGAGGACTCATTGACTCAAAGTAAAGTTTGTAATAGCCTAAAATAAGCATAGGTTTTAACACAGGCTGTTTTAATTTTATATTTAATATAAGCTCTTTCAGAAAGAAGACTGTATGTAGCAAACGCATGTTTTTATTCTCTCATCTCCATTTAAACACATTTAAATAATACAGCACTTCTGGTCAGCAGAGGAGACTTGGCTGCCTTTTGCAAGTGAAGAAACAATAAAATTTGCCCAGGCCTTTTGGTATTCCTTATTTCTTTTGCCTATGACAGATGCTGGGTTGGTGTGGGTGTAGTAGACTTTTTTTTTTTTAATTGCAGTGATTGAGGAAAAAGTAGATTGGGAGATGATGGGAGTAAGGTATTTTTCCTCTTTCCTTTTAGATCTGAAAACACAGCAGTCTAAATAGCACAAAGTGAGTGTAGTGAGCTTGAGGACCAAACTAACCCTTGACGTGGGTTGTTAAATATTGATCTTAACTGCTTCATAATTCTGCAAAATGTGTTCTCCCCTAAAACAAAGGGGTAATTAAAACTGAGTGACTTGAGAGCTGCCTTCCTGCCACATTAGAGCATTGTGTTAGAGAAAAAGGGTGTGAATCTGAGGGGATGTGCAGGTATATTGAACCCTTTCTTTGAGGCTTGGAGAGTTCCTGGAGCTTGCCTTGTGATGGCACTTCTTGGCCTCTTGTTTGTCTGGCAGAACAATAGTACTGTAGCAGCTTCTTCCCACTCAGTTTTATCTGCTAGACACAGGTTTCTGGATTTCATCTGTACAACGTAAAAAATTCAGTTGCTTTATTGAATGAAAATTCTTATGGCTTGATAGAGGAAGATCTTGATCCACAGGTAAATGCCAAAGATGAGACTTTGGAGCTGCTTTAAACAGTTCTATAATCTGAAGCCAAGTGATTCAGGGATTGGTTGGGGCTAATAGTATCTTTTCCTACATTTATGTCCTGTCTAAGTCAGGAATGACTGAGAGGCTGAACACCTGTGCTGCATGCTGTTTG
This sequence comes from Tetrax tetrax, assembly GCA_009806455.1. NCBI lineage: Eukaryota > Metazoa > Chordata > Aves > Otidiformes > Otididae > Tetrax > Tetrax tetrax. The sequence continues at coordinate 240,119 of WHYT01016049.1, forward strand.
ATGCAAAGTAGAGGTTTAGGTCCGGTTGAAACTAAAGCAGTTTGTACAAGACTAGCAACAAAGCCGTGGATTAACAGGTCTTACTGCATGTCCTTCTCAAGAATGCCTTGTGGTGACACTGTTGATGGCCAGTATTGGAGAGGAGCTTGAGCCAATGGTACCTGTGCTGCACCAGCATTTTGCAGATAAGACTTTGCAGGCCTGCAAATGATCTAGCATGTGTCATGTTCTGTAGCTGCGGAGAGTAGGTGTTTATATGGGTGATGGCAAAGTGTTTATAAGGTGTGATGTCTGGAGATGGGGAGAAGTGAAAACCATA
>WHYT01016049.1:252248-266635 GCA_009806455.1 Tetrax tetrax
ACTGTAGCAGCTTCTTCCCACTCAGTTTTATCTGCTAGACACAGGTTTCTGGATTTCATCTGTACAACGTAAAAAATTCAGTTGCTTTATTGAATGAAAATTCTTATGGCTTGATAGAGGAAGATCTTGATCCACAGGTAAATGCCAAAGATGAGACTTTGGAGCTGCTTTAAACAGTTCTATAATCTGAAGCCAAGTGATTCAGGGATTGGTTGGGGCTAATAGTATCTTTTCCTACATTTATGTCCTGTCTAAGTCAGGAATGACTGAGAGGCTGAACACCTGTGCTGCATGCTGTTTGATGCAAAGTAGAGGTTTAGGTCCGGTTGAAACTAAAGCAGTTTGTACAAGACTAGCAACAAAGCCGTGGATTAACAGGTCTTACTGCATGTCCTTCTCAAGAATGCCTTGTGGTGACACTGTTGATGGCCAGTATTGGAGAGGAGCTTGAGCCAATGGTACCTGTGCTGCACCAGCATTTTGCAGATAAGACTTTGCAGGCCTGCAAATGATCTAGCATGTGTCATGTTCTGTAGCTGCGGAGAGTAGGTGTTTATATGGGTGATGGCAAAGTGTTTATAAGGTGTGATGTCTGGAGATGGGGAGAAGTGAAAACCATAAGTATGTTTCTTCACTTATTCCATTTTACATTTGTTTTAATGTCTGCGATGGACTATTTTTGCTGTCTTTCTAGGAGGAAGAAGAGCAAGAGGAAGAAGATGATGATGAAGATGATGATGATACAGATGACCTTGATGAACTAGATACAGACCAGCTGCTGGAGGCTGAGCTGGAGGAGGATGAGAACAATGAGAATGCTGGTGAGGATGGAGAAAACGACTTTTCTCCCTCTGATGATGAGGAGCTTGCCAACCTCCTGGAAGAAGGAGATGAAGGTGAAGATGAAGATTCTGATGCTGATGAGGAAGTTGAGCTGATTCTTGGAGATAGTAAGTGTGTGCCCAGCTTGATGACCACAGGTCACCACCTTGTCCTCTGTTTAATGTCCTGACAAATATGCAACATCTAAGTCTTCCATGAAATGGAAGCTGACTTTTCCTGTCGCTGGTATGAAAGGCATAAATCGTCATGCTTGCTCACCTGTGCCCTCTCAATCTGGTGGTAAAACCAGCTCTTATCTGAAAGAACATTGAGAGTTCTGGAAAGTAAAGTATTGCCTTTCTTCAAGTGCTCCCAGGTGCGTGTGTGAGAACTTAAAGGCAGGCCAAGAAACTCCATGTAAAGCAGCCTTGTCTGATTGCTTGCCTGTCCTGCTCTTCTAGGAGACACTGGGTGAACTGTTACCTCGCCTGTCTTCTCTGCCGTACTTGTACCTGTAAGGACAGAGAAGCATTTTTTTGTCCCTGGTGCTATTCTGTCTCTTGTAACTGCTTAGAGTGCAAAACCAACGTGGCAGTTCTGACTTCACTTCCTTTTTTAGACTCTTCTGAGGCTAATGTAACTTTCGAGATAAAATTTAAATTTTTTTTTCTTTTTCTGGCGCTCCACAGATATAGAGATTTGAAAAGTTAACTAAGTGTCTGTGTGTGTATGCGTGTACATAAGAGAAAGTTGTGAACTTTTTATGTAGCAATTCAATTTGGAAAAAGGCTTCACAAGAAAGAGAAGGTGAGTAGGATAGCACCAGGCTTGCGATATGTGACACCAGATTCTGTTCCCTTTTTTGCAGCACAATTTTTTACCATGTGCGGCCAAATCCCTTAGGTTTTTTTTTTTAATTTCCAAGCTGTAAAATGGGGATAATGTAGTTACCTTCAGTTAAAAGGTTGGTACGGATAAGTAATTACAATGTTCAAGGTGTTTGGAGTCCTGCAGTGATAGGAGATTGATTCCCACCTCAGCTCTCACATTAATCTTCTCTGTCAATGCACTGAAGGATTAAGCATGCCAGGCCTCTGTTCTGGCACTCATGTGGCTGGCAGACACGTTCGTGTCCCTCTCTTCTGGTAGAAGGTAGCTCAGTCATTTTTAAGGATGTGGCCACATCGGGTTGCCAGAGTTACTCTGTTGGGTCAGCCTTCTGTTCTCCTGAAGGCAGCAGGTACGCAGTGCAGGGCTGTGTAGGACATTTACGTAGCTCAGATTCATCAATAGCATATTGCAGTTCAACATTTCAGGACTGCAGATAACTTCTGTCTGTGCCAGTAGCTGGCAGAACCTTCTTGACACAGCGCCACTTCTGTTTCCTCGGGGCCTGCAGCGCCAGAAGCATTAAGAGAGCACCCAGAGTGCTGTAACTGGGCACCCAGAGTGCTGTAACTGGAATTATCCAAGCGGCAGAAGGAGGGCAAGTTCAGGCCATTTCAATAACTGTTTCTGTAACAAAACCAGGTGCTGCTTGACACTTGGTTATTCTAAGCATGCTCTGCAGAGCAGGATGCATTACGGCATGGCCACGTCTGTACACCGTTTATGGATAGATCCACTTGATCAGAACTTTGACCTGGTGTTGCTGGGGAGCTGCAACCAGCCCATCCTGTGGCTGTTGGGTTGCTTAGCAGCATCTTTGGGAACTTAGAGCACGGAGTGCAGCTCTGCCAGGCTGATTTGTGTGGTCCTTGCACAGGGTTTGATCAGTAGGGTTCTGTGGCTGCTTCAACTTCATCTGGCTTGCTTTTGTTTCTCACCCAGCAAGAGCAATTAAAATTTCCCTCTCCTTTGCTTATGCTGTGTTCCAGAATTAAAAGTTGTAAGGGCCCTGACACTGCTGCACAGTACAGATCTAAGGCATGGTGGTAGATTTAGTGTCCTTCCTACTGCAGACCCTTGCTGTATTTTGGATGAACTTCCATATCACACAGTGGGTGTGCTTCAGAACAAAGTAATTCAAAGAACAGTTGAAACAGGAGAGTGAGTGGCTTTGGTTACTTGTATTTTAGAAGAGGTTTTATTTCCTTTTTGGGAATAATCCATGGAGAACCTTTTAAGTGTAAATTTGTCTTCCTCCTCCTTTGTAACCACCTTGGGGAGGGTGGATCTGTTTGTCTTGTCCAAAGCAGTTTATGCCTTGTGCAGATTTTCAAGAGCTTGTTCTTGGGCCATTGGGGTGTCCTTATTGAAATGCAACTGTAACGTAAGATGGAAGAAATGTATGGAATTCTCACCAGCAGCATGGCTGACTCTTGTTCTTCTTTTCTTCTGTAATCAAAAATGGCAACTTCCAGGCAGGTCTATAAGCTTCTGCCAAGCAGTTAACAGCGATCAGGTTTTCTTGTAGATGTGGTGCTCAAAATTGGAAGGTTGTGTGGTGGACTGGAGCGTAAAGAGTTAGAAGATTCATTTTCAAAGCTTTGTTTTCTCTGGTGTTTAAAAAAAAAAAAAAAAATCAACAACTTTTTCAGCTTCTTTTCTTCTCCAGAGTTTCTGGATTGTTTTCTTCCTTGTGCTTCTTTCCCTCTTACTGCACAAGTGTAGCTGCTGCAGCGCTGGCCAGTGTTTTGCAGCTCCCCTTACAAGGCTGTAGCTGTTCTGGGAGCACTGATGACCCCTCAGCTTAGGCTCCGTGTGGCGGATGGACTGCCTGGAGCACCTCTCGCTAATCACAGTGGAAGGGCATCTGGCTGATCCTCAGGGAGGAGGGTTGGGGGAAAGGGGTTGTGCCCTCTGCTGCTTGCCTGTGATTTTTTTCTTTTTCCTAAGGAAAGCATCTGAGAAGGGGTGAACCTCCTAGAAGGTCTTGCTTACCTGACAGGCATTTTAGAAATCCAGTGTAACTGAGATGGCTAAGAGGAAGTCTTGGTGTCTTTTTTTTTTTTTTAACTATTTTTAACACCTAGTTAACTGCAGCATCCAATGAATTCACATAAGAAAAAGAGCCAACGTCACCTCTAAGGTAAGGCAGGAGACCTCTTGCTGCCAGAGTTGCTACCACTTCCCTCTTGCACAACGGAGGGAGGAGAGATCTTGCATTTTAAGATAAAAAGCAAGTGTGTGTGTGTGACTGCTTCTGGCAAATCCTTTCATGTCTTCATTCTGTACCACAACGAAGAAAACCAGGAAAAGCACAATTTTCAGGTCACCTTTAATGAGTGCCATGTAGTTAAATTCATTACAGAAACCGCCGGGTTGCTAGAGGAAGGTTCTAGCTGGGAATGTATGGATTGCTTCCCTCTCAGAGGGGAGGTCTCCTGGTGTGCCGTGCAGGGGGGTAAGAATCCCTTACTGAGAAAGTCTGGGTCTAACTTACTGCGCAATGAATCAGCTCCATGCATTTTATAGAGAGGCTGTGTTTCACCGCATCAGGCTGGTGGAACTGTCAAGCTTGCTTTCACATACCAGCTGTGAGGAGTGACTGGCAGATCTGTCCAGCCCCCAGCACGAAGAGCTGTTGCACTCAGATGTGCTCAGTAAGTTGTGCAGGCGGCTCACGTGCAGGTAACTGCTGGTGGCCTTCTCCCCATCTTGTCATGGGAAAAATACCCAGCTAATAGAAACTGCACTTGCTAAAGCTGCTTTCCTCTTGACCCCCTCTTTTAACTGGGGAAAGCTCGGGTGCGGACTGGCTAACTGCTTTTGATTGGTCTGAAATGCACTGATGGTGCTAGCTGCCTCCGTCATTGCTGGGGAGCTGCTGGTCTCTAGCAGGGGCTGGCCATCTCTTGTAACCACGAATGCATTGCCTTGCTTAGCCGCCCCGACAGCTGTGTTCTTCCCCAAACCAAACATAACCTACGTGTCCCCTTTTCAGCCGACAGCTCGGATAACTCGGACCTGGAGGACGACATCATCCTGTCTCTGAATGAGTGAGGAGTGACTGCCAGGCGGGGTGTTGGCAGGAGCAGACGTTCCCTTCCCAGCAGAAGACCGGAGACCAAATGGGAAACAGATTCTGAGCACCCCAACCCTTTTTCTCCTGGGAAAACCTGAGGAACTCCAGCCAATCCGCTGTGTTGGTTTGAGTCAATTTGAGGCTCGGGGCTAAGTCCGAGGCTCTACAATAAAGAGACCTGGGGTTAGGCCTCTTTTCTCTCTGCCTTTTTTTTTTTTTATTTTTTATTTTAGGCTGAGATTGCTCTCCTCTTCAAGAAAACTTCTGAAGATATTTCACACAATATATTTTCTTTGTATAAAGTTCTTTCCTAAAGAACAGAAATAGTTTTATATAAAACAAAAAAAAAAAGGAAAAAAAAAAAGGCAGGTGCTCTAGTAAAGAGGGGATGAACTTTGTATTCCTGTAGTACCTTATTACCATGGGGTAGGTTTGGGGGAGAAAAATTGTTTAAAATTAAAAGAGGAGGCATTTTTATGCAACTACGAAGTGAAATAAGAGGATCATGGTTTCTAAAATTGTTGAGGAGTGAGAATATTTTTATTTTAAATATGATTTTATTTTTAAAAAAAAAAAAAGCGACAGGTGTTAACACCTGCTAGTGCGCCAGTGTGTTTCAGATGCTTTTGTCCTGCAGGGAAGAGCCCTGGGAGTGTTCAGTCATTGAACATGCAGGCTGTTTAAAGATGAGATTCTCGCTGTGATACCAGCTGTAGTGGGAGGCTGAAATCCTGGCTTGGCCTAGTCAGAGCCTGGTATTCCTGAATTTGTGGGGATCTGGGATTGAAGTTTGAGCCCCATTTCTGCCCTCTGTGGTTCAACTTTTTTAATCTTTTTTTTTTTTTTTTTTTCTCCACCCCTGCCTCCCTCTTGCCCTCTGTGTGGAAACTGCAAATTGAAGGCCTTTTTCTTTAATGTAAAGTGTATTTATTAAAAAATTAAATACAAATCCTGTCTCTGTTTATGGCTGTGAATTGTAGCCATGCAGTCCTCTGCCATCCATGCAGAAGTGGTGCTCTGTGCACCTGAGGAGCGGAGCAGCCCTGTGCCAGAGAGCAGCGAGGTGTAGAGGGCCCTGCTGCAGTAAGGAAGGGCAAAGGAAACAAGGGGTGAGATTTCTGAGGGTGCAGGCTCCACCCGCTGCTCCGGTCCGCAGGGACTCCTGACTTGCTGGTTTGCCTGACAGACTCAAATTCTCAGTGGGGTTGTGGGCAGCGCGGCACCGCATCCTCGCTGCACTGTGTAAGAGCTGGAAGGTGCTGCTAATGCCAGGCTGTGATTTTGTTTAAAGATGCCCCAGAATATCCATCTGTAGTTCAGCTAGAGGAAGCGCGGTGAGCTGCAGGGAGCCCTCAACACCTTGCTGATGCGCGTCAGAAGGCGGGAGCAGCATTGGGCCTCCTCAGCCACGTGTGGTTTGGCATGACGTAGGCTGCCTTTTGGCTATATGGGCAGAAGGCAAATTTGGTGCTTGGTTTGTACGTGACAGGAGGCCCTGCCCTTAGAAGGGAAGGAAAAAAATGTACTTAAGTGTTTGATTTCACTGTACAGCACACAACGGCACAGCTTAGTTCTGTGAGTCAGAACTGGAAGGTAAGTGCTCATTGCTTGCTTGGACAAGGCCACTGAAGGTGCTATTTATTCCCAGGTGTTCAGATAACATCCACTCTACTTTTTACCCTTTCTTTGTTTTGGCCACTTTCAGAACAGGGTTTGAGGCAGAACAGGGAGCTGGAGGCTTCTCAATCCTTGACACTACAGCAAGTTTCCCACCAAGAACTGTGCTCATTTCGACTAAGGCTCAAGGTCTCATTGCTGAAGAGGAAGGATTTTCTTTTTAACTGAGAGAAGGGATAGCTTTTTCTTCCCTCCAGCATCGTATGTACTTAGTGCACTTACCTAGGGCTGCTTGTTAATAATTAAAAAGAAAGATTCTGCTGCAACTTATAATGGCTAATTGTACCCTACAGAGTCGATAAAAGTGAACAAGTTGCGATTACTACAGCAATTTAAGACCAGCAATTGGAGCAGCATTCTGATTAAATGAGGGGATTGAAAATCAGATATGCCACCCAACAGCTGTGGAAGCCAGCCTCTGCCTTATCAAAAAAAATCTTACGCAGCTTTACCTTAGAAACTGTCCTGCTCAGGAGGAGGAAAAAAAAATAAAAAGCATGTACTCAACTATTAATAACAGAGGGAGCTACTGTGCCAGATGTCCATATCTTGTTCTGGCATTATACCACTGCTATAATCGGCTGCATCTGTTGCTGTTTTGGGCCTGGCTATCTTGGAGAAATTACCAAGTAGTTTTGTGAGACAGAACCAAAACATCTAGAAAGGAACTCTTATTTATAGATGTGACTTGAAACCGTGTGACTGTAAGTATATGTGCCATCCCTCCCCTCCCACACCTATCCTAGCTTTAGTGAATAGAGCCAAAGGGAGCGTGCTGCGGCTAGCGAGGCAGAGCACCCACCAAAACCTGCTAAAACTGCCCCTTCAGCCTGTCCTGGGCAGACTCAGCCTCTCCGCTTATGGCAGAGCTGCTGAAGTTAAATACAAAGCGTGGGGAAGGCTGGCTGCACCCCATGCCTGCCTCCTTTGTTCGCGTGGGGCGTCATTTAAGAGTGCTGGGGAACAGGGTGACTGCAACAGCCTGGCTGCAAGATGGGGATTCAGGATTGAGGACTAGCAGGGGTGGGTGGGTTGGTTGGTTGGTTTTTGTCAGGCTATAATCCTGCAACTGCTTGGGATGGGGGGAAATTTTAGCATTTGGAAAATTACCTCTTTCCCAGCATCATGGTTTAATCTACTTAAAAGCATTGTGTTTGGAAAAAGTTCTGTTATCTTCCTGAATATGCACAGCACGTCGCTGATGTGCTGCCATACACTATTTCTTCTCCTAAGCAGGCATTACAGACCTTGGCTTAGGGAGTGGAAGGGACATTAAATGTCCTGCCAGCTGGCTAAGACACGTACTTACCTCTCTCTGCAATGGAGGGCAGCTTTTGCAGGAAGGATGCTGCGGTTTCCTCCCATGCTGTGAGCAGAAACTAGCCCAGCCTGTGCCCTCTGATCAGCGTGGCCCTCTTCCTCTGTGACCGGACCACAAGTAACTGCTCAGCGCATTGGAGACACTGCCACCCAGCTCCCTGGAGAGCAGGATGTGTTACCATCATGCCAGCACCCTGGGAGGCTGCGTGTATACCCCTGCAGCGCACAAAACCCCTCAGGTAGGCAGGGTAGAAACCTAAGGGCGTTGGCTGAGGGTGGTTACCAAGGCTCATCAGCACTGGCTGGGCCAGTGCTGGGCACCTGCGACTGCCTAGGGTTAGCCCTCCTCTCCATCTTTCTGTTGTAGTAAAGACAGCGGTTAAAAACAGGTTTTGTGAGACAGAATAGTTACTGAATGGGTGTTTAAAAAAAAACAAAAAAAACACCTAAAAAAACCCAAAAAACAGAGCAACTCCGTCTGAACAGAATGCTCTCAGCGCACCCACTCCACCATCTCATGCCTTGGCCCCACTTTGGGTCTCGGATCACCCTCGGAGACAGAGCGCATTGCCCTGTTGTGACTGCTTTACTGCCACTGCTGTAGCAGGCTGAAACACAACCCCACCTCCCCCTGCCCAGCACCCTTACACCCACCATCTCCCAACATCACCCTCCCAGATGGGGCTGGGGTGTTCCTCCCACGCCCCCCCCACCCACCAGAACTGCATCCTGTCCCAGTTTAAGGGCCAAGTCTTGCAAGTTATAAGATACAGGTGTAGCATTTTTTTGCTGTAACCATCTGCCCTTTTTTCAGGCCTGTTTCTCTTAGAACCAGCCTGCGTGCATGTGTGAGGGGATGGGAGAGGGGACAGCGCTACAGGACAGGGGCCTTCGGCCTCAGCATTGTCGGTCTGTTCCAGCAATGGCTGTGGCTCACTTGCATCCTGGGGAGCTGGGAAGGAGCAGGTCATCAGGTTAGAGGGCTTTTCCTTAGACCCTCCAACTTCTCATTTACACCTGTTTATGTTTGTAGGAGGGAGATTTGTTGGTCCCCTATTCCTGCTCATACCAGTCAGCCATCTCACTGGGAACAGACAGCCCGTCATTACAAACCTTATCCAGCCTGAAGCATGACAATGTTTGTCTTCTAAAAAAACCCCCTACATCATTATTTACGTGTCTCACAAGATTTCTAGTGGTTCCCTGGCTTTGTCATCAGGCGCTGCAGGCAGTTGCAGCTTTTATCACATTGATTTTTTTTTTTTTTTTTTTTCTGATGCCTCACACACGAACACACATGCACACACGCACAAGCTACAGCTCCCTGCCAGCAAGAAGCCAGCCAGGCATTTGTTACTGCACCACCGCGCACTCTGCCTCACACTGAACGGACACCTCCACCCAGTAGGATACTCTGACAAAAAGCTCTAATCACTCTATGACTCTGGCCATGAGGGGCATTTAATAGCACTTGGTTTCAGATAACACTTAACGGTTACAATTGTTGACATTTGGCACTGTCTACATTACAACAGCATCGGGGACTTGGTCACAAGGTTAAAAGGCGGCGTCCCTGTAACCGTGTAAAACCAGGGGCAGCCCAGCTACCCTGTGCCGTGCAGCCACGGTGCAGTGGAGGGTACCTCTGTGCTGCCCTAGAGACACGCCTGGGCTGCACACCATGGACAAAACCCTCCGTGGCCTGGGAGCTCTACTGGGGCCCTTACAGACAGGATTACCTTTTCCGGGGTACAGAAGATGCATCATCAAGTGAAATACTACCCCCCTCATGATCACACTAACTCATTAGATTTACTTTAAATGTAATCACAGTATTAAATGTTAAAAGAAGCCCAACAAACCAACCCGTACTTGGTGATATCGATACATTATTAAATTAAGCAACCACTCATACATCATCAGCTGATGATGTCCCTACTGTGAAACCGCAGGGTTAAAAAATAAAAAAAGAATAAAAGCATCACTAGACTGGGTTATGCTCCCTGCTGTATCAGTTTTGATTCCAGTCATACCTGAGAGCAGTTTTTAAAGGGCCTTAGGCAGCCATCAGCAAGTCAGTCTGCTCGGTCACAGAGACTGGTACAAGACTCCTCTGTTCTCCCAGCATTTTCTCCACTTGCTTACCACCAAAACAAACAAACAAAAACCCCTGCAAATTCAAAGAAACTTTAACATTTAGTGTTTTTAATCTCACACAGGTTTTTGTAAGCCTCCTAAAATCAACAGGCATCATTTTCAAAAGTAAAAATATCCCCAAAATGAACAGCATCGCTGCTAACTCAAATTTGAACTACTCACCGCGTCCTTACATTACTGCGCAATCAGACGTGCAGATGTCCTGGCTTCCCTCTTGGACAGCTGTCTCCTACCACAGCTAGGATAGGATGATTCTGTCACCTTTTCAATCTTAAATTTAGAATTTTGATCTCCAGAGTTTGCTACAGTCATAGACTGCTTATTTGCGGTAACATAAGACAATTTCAGAGAGCCAGACATGTTTCTCTTTTTTTTTTTTTTTTCTTGTAAGCCTGCAAACAAGTTTCAACTTTAGAAAAAAAAAAAATAAAAAAAAAATTGCTGTTCATCTGTCAATAAAGGATTTCAGATAGTGCAACATCACTGACTACACAAACAGGCACCTAGAGTTGACAGAAACCTTTGTGCCCTTTATTTGCTTGTCTACATCTAAATATCTAATACAGGCCCAAGAGGGTTCCCCTTTAAATGACTTTTTTTTTTTTTCCTCCTGCTTGTTTTTTTCCTTTTGTAAAATCTGGGAATGTCAAACCTCAATTTTGTTTTACGTAGGACCTTCTAGCTGACTGAGACCTATCTGATGCTCTCAAACCTCACAAAATTGAATATAGAGTTGATTCCTTAGTAGCAAAATTTTTGCCAAGTATTAACTGTAATTTTTTTTTTTTGGTTGTGTATAAAAATCAGTTCTGTTCTTGATCAGGATTTGCTTCCAGGGAAGCTTCTGTCCTCAAATAGAGGATCAATAAGAATGCATCCAGACTCAATTTATGAAATAAAAAGCAAACAGGACAAAAAAACCCCAACAAACAAAAACCACCAAAACCAACCAACCAAAAAAGCCCCCAACCTTTCAGTCTCTCATACAGCACAAAGACCCCCCCCTTCCCCCTCCCACCTTGCAGGACACGCACAAAGAGACGGAGGAGGTGCAGGACGCTGGGGTCTGAGAAACTGAAATGGGCTGGGACCGTCACCTTCCAGCTCCTGAGAGCACAGGGAACCAGCCCTTCCTGGGCCATAAAAACTAGGATACCGCACAAGTTTAGAAATCCATCAGTGAACAAGGCTTTACTGACAACTTTTCATACAGTTAAAAAATAAAAATACAGAACAACAGCGGACAGTGTCACATATTAAAAACGAATAAAATGGGCTCTATTTAAATGGTATTAAAATTAATTAGAAACTAAAAATCTTACCACTTTGGTCGAGGTGTTTTGAGCCTCCACCAAAATGATCGGCCTTAAAAACAACTGGGTTGTGTGACACACAAAGAAAACATGGAATTTGAAAAGACAGTGTGGGCTAGGCAGTGTCTTTGACTATAACTATCACCATATGTTCTTCTTCTAACTTTCCCAATGTCCTTAGTGCTGACTGGAGGTACTGCTGAGAGAATTCACAAGGAGGGAACGCGTAAAGCATGCCTGTGCTGTCTCTGCCCTTCGCCCCTCCCACGGGCAGGCTGATAACCCCAGCAGCCTGCTTCTGTTTCAAGTAGGAGACCAGATTCCTGAGAAGCCGTCGCTGCAAGCCAGGCTCTACAACAGGGAAGGTCCCCTCAGCCCCTGCCCCTCCCGGGGCGGATTGGGTCGCCAGGAGCACAGCGTAGCCGTTGGGGCTGCCTTGTTTGATACGGCGAGTGACTTCATCCAGCTTGGGCTGGTCGAGCCGAAGTCTCTGAGCGATTTTGAGCTGCGTTAACTTCCCGCCGGATGAATGGTCTTTAAGGAGTCCGTTGATGACACCGAGGTCTCCCTCCAGGATGTGCATAGAGGTGGGGAAGCAGCTGTTTTTTAGCACAAGAAGCCCATTCCAAGCAAGTTGCAGCGTCTGAGCATATTCAGATAAATTCTTTAGCTTTTTGGTCTCAGATTTTGGCTCCTCGTGAGTTTTTGATTCCGATTCACCAGTTCGATGATTGCGTTCGCTGTCCCTTTTTTTAGGCTGGGGAGCATCGGATGCCTCACGATGGGGTTTCTCCTCAGTCGCATGACGATTGTTCTGAAGGGAGTTACTCGGCTCTTTCTCGGCCCCGGACTCTGTAGTGTGATTCTCCTTGCGAGCCCTGTCTGGGCTGCGGTCTAAAGCTGGCCCACTGGCCTTTGTCCTGCTTCTGTCCTCGTAAGGCGAGTGAGTAGTCCTCCCGCGGTCACTGGAAAGGCTCCGGCGTTTCCGCCTCTCTTCCCACGGTTTGGGCACGCTGCGATCGCTGTCGCTGCCCCAGCGTTCTCCGCTCCGGCTACGCACCGATCGGCTGTAGCTTTCCAAGTTGTTTCTGCGTTCAGCGTTTTTGGCAGGGCTGGCCCATTCTGCCTCTGCAAAGGTCCTGTCTCTGTCCGAGTACAGGAGATGTGGAGGAGTCCTATCTCGCACCCTCAAGTCTTGCTCTAGGCTTCTGTGTCTGCTGTACCCATCGGCGAGCAGTTCGTAGTGCACGGGGAGCGGTGCAGGCTGGTACTGCTGCGGGTATCTCGTCTCTTCTGCTTTGGCAAAATCCACTCGGAGTCTCCTCTCCGGTCCGCCCAAAGGAAAGCCCCTCATCTGCGCGCAGGCGGCCTGGGCAGCGTCCAAGCTCTCGTACTGGATATAAGCGAAGCTGTCTCCCTTCACGTAGTCAATAGTCCTGATGCTGCCGAAGCGGTCGAACTCCCTCGCCAGGGCAGCCAAGGAAGTACTCGGCCCAAGACCACCCACCCACAGCCTGGTAGTAGGGTTGGCTTTCCCATAGCCAATTTTGATAGGGTTCCTGCCAACAACGCGGCCCGACATGGCGACCTTGGCCCGATGCGCCATGTCCAAGTTTTGGAACTTGAGGAAAGCATAAGCCCCGCCTTGACCTCGGGCAGGGCGCTTGATCACCACTTCTTCGATGATGCCGTACTTCTCAAAGGCCCGCCTCAGCTCCACCTCCGAAACGTTGTGGTCCAGGTTGCCAATGAAGAGGTTGCGGGTCGCTCTCTGATCATCCTCTGGCATCAGGTCTTCCTCAGCCACGATGGGGTAACTGTAAGGGCGGCCGCGCTCGTCGTACAGCCCATAGTAATCCAGGGCCCTCTCCCGCTCCCGGGAGAGCCCAATGGCAGCTGCTTCCAAAGCAAAGGCGGCGGCCGCAGCGTGAGCGTGCCTGGGCCGCGGCTCCCGCAGCAAAGGGCTGGTAACAGGAGAGAGCGATCTCTGCTTGTACTGGTAGGCGCTGTGGATGGGCGGCAGGTAGCCCAGGGGCTCTGGCGAGGGCGCGGGGGGCGGCGTGCGGCTCCTCCGGCCCCCGCGCAGATATACTGGCTCCACCTTGAGGGGCCGATCGTAGAGGAGCAGCTGCCGAGCCCGGGCGTGCCGGCGGGCATCGCGGGCGTCCCCAGGGTGTCGGAAGTTGACGTAGGCGACGCGGCCGAGCTCGGGCGTGTGGGAGAGTTTGACACTGATGTCCCCGGCGCCCCCCCCCGCGAAGCGCTGGAAGAGGCGGAACAGCCCGTCCTCCAGCAGCTGGTCGGGCAGGGCCGCGCTCAGCCCGCTCACCAGCAGCGTCTTGTACTCACAGGAGCCGGGCGGCTCCCCGGCCAGGCCCGCCGAGGCCCCCAGCGGCGCCAGCAGCAGCGAGGGCGCGGCGCCCGGCGGCGGCCCGGCCAGCAGCAGCGAGGGGGCCACCACGGCTCCCGGCAGGGCTTTGGCCTTGGGCACGCCGAGCGCCCGGGAGGACGAGGAGGAGGAAGAGGAGGAGGAGGGGGCGGCCTGGCTGCCGCCGCGGGCGCCCGAGGCCGAGCCGCTCCCCGCCGGGCGGTGGTTCGAATCGCCGCCGCCGGCGCGCTCATCGCCGCGGTGGCTGCGGGAGCTGGAGCCGCCTCCGCCGCTGCCGCCGCCGGTGGTGGTTGTGGTGGTGGTGCCGCCGCCTCCGCCGCTGCCGCCGCCGCCGCCGCCGGGCGTGGACTTGTCCCTGCTGCTGCGGGAGGCGCCCGAGCTCCGGTGTGGGCCGCGCCGGCTGCTGCTCTCGCGTTCGCGTTCGCGGGGCCGCTTGGCGGCGGCGGCGCGGCCTCCCCCGGCCCCCGGCGGGCTGGAGTCCCGTTCGCTGCCCCGCTTCATGGCGCCGGGGCCCGCGGCTCAGGAGACGCCTCCGGCGGCCGCCGCCATCTTGGACAAAAGGGAACGAAGGCGGCTCCGGCCGCCGCGCCGCGCGGGCTCTACGTCATCGCCCCGCGTCCCGCCGCATGGCGGCGTCAGGGGGGGGCGCGATGGCGCCGCACGGCGACGCGATGCAGGAGCGCCTCCCGCCTCCGGGGCGGCCGCCCGCGCGTGACGGCGGGCCGCCAATCAGGAGGGGAGC
>WHYT01016050.1:3889-23343 GCA_009806455.1 Tetrax tetrax
ATTATTGTCTATTTAAACACAACTGTATTGGCTATCTTAAATTTTAGAGCCGTAAACATCCGTTAAACTATTTTTTTCAAGTGTTGGAGCTGCTGTTTGCGTAACACTCCTCCTGTGCAGCGATTTTATAGTCTTTACAGAGGTAAGCTCTGACTGGTAGCAGCTGTTTTAACGACCCACATCTCTTCTGTGCGTTTCCCTGGGAGAGGCATAGTGATTCTGCTTTGGTATTTAATTTCTTACCTCCTAAATCATGTTTGTTTCTAAACTCAATATTGAAGACACCTCTCCAACACTCAGTAAAGAATCCAGCTTCTGATGCAGGCTTTCCGGAGTGTCCCAGGATGTGGGGAAGAGCTGGTCGTTAACGAAATAAACTGCTCGGCTTACACAAGCATCCTCTTTTCCTGTAGGACAAAAGCACTGTAGTGCTCTGGGCGGTCACGTCATGTTCCTGTGACTTTTAAATGACGTGAACGGTTCCTTTTTATGAACAGCTACCATACAAAGTGGCAAAATTATGAACTATTTACCTTAAAGCACAGAAATTGTGTTTATATGCTTGCCAGATGTTGTATACAAATAGAAATAGTGACTTTTACAGGAAGGATGGGGACAGGCTGTTCAGTAGGGCCTGTTGTGATAGGACAAGGGGTAATGGGTTTAAATTAGAAGGAGGTAGGTTTAGATTAGATATTAGAAAAAAATTTTTTACAATGCGAGTTGTGGAGCACTGGAACAGGTTGCCCAGAGAGGTGGTGGATGCCCCATCCCTGGAAACGTTCAAGGCCAGGTTGGATGAGGCTCTGAGCAACCTGATCTGGTTGGAGATGTCCCTGCTCCTGGCAGGGGGGTTGGACTGGGTGGGCTTTGAAGGTCCCTTCCAACCCAAACCATTCTATGATTCTATAACAGTTGTTAGAAAACTTGCAGAGTAAACCGTGTGGACCTTTTAACACTACGCCAAAGTTACCTGGCTTGGTGAGCTCCTAGGAGAACATAAACTGTCGTCTCAGGCGTTGAAGCTGCTGCAGACAGGGTATAGATATTTTTCCGTTCTATCAATAATTTTTTCCCCACATAATATTGGCAGCTTATTGATGTAGTTGTTGAAGTGAAAGCAAACAGTCTGTCTGTTCTCTTTTCAGGCTTTCAGCGGGAAAGAGTTTTGGAGATACAGAGTGGGGCGGGGACTTTTTTTAAAAAAAAAAAGCAAAACTCATTTGCTGTCATCCTCTGTGAGGAGAATCGAAGGGAACGAGGAGTGGCAGTTGCCTTAGTGCATTTGAGGCCGGTGGTCTCGCACCGTTCTTCATCCCAGACGTACTCACAGCGAGGAGCTGTTGCAGCCTGCCTGGGTGTTGGGTGGCCTGGGAGCCGTTAGTCGCTGGGATGGAGCTCGGAGAGGGTTCAGCTGGGTGCCTTACGCCTGGCCCTCAGGTGGCCATGGCTGAGAGCGGCACGCAGCCGGGTTAGGCCGGGCTGGCGTTTGCGAGGAGGGCAGGGCCGCGCAGCAGCGTTTGGCAGGAAGATCAAAATGAAGAGTGGGAGGGAGATGGAGTCTGTCCTGAGGGGCAGGAGGAGGCCCTGGCTGTGAGCTGTGTGGGAGCGAGGGACTGTACGGGGCTGCCCCTGACGCCCTTCCTGGCCCTCTGATGCTGGCTGGTTTGTCCAGAGTCCTGAACTCGGGCTGGGTCTGGTGCTGGTGGTGAGCCTTTCCTTTGCAAAGTTACCGCCAGCTCAGCTGGGCGTTGAGGGTACATTTTAACATGTATTTATTTTGCAAAGAAGGTACTGATTTGTACTAAGTAGGAGATTTGAATAAATGTGAAGATGATTCTTTATTTGGAATAAACTTCCGCTAGACAGGAAGACAGTGTCGGTTCACTTTGATACTTTGATAGCTACTTGTGATAGTTTGTTAGAAAAAACACAGTGATTTGAATACGCAGGTCTTAAAATGCATGACAGTTTTTAAATTGTGAATAAAGCTTGTGTAATTGGTGAAGGTTTGTGGTGAAATACATGGGTGCCTGAAGCCCTTGGGAGACTCTTAGCTGATAATTCATGCCCAAGCTCCACGTGAATCTTCACTGCGTGAATACTGAGTTTTTGTATTTTCGATAGCTACTTGTGATAGTTTGTTAGAAAAAACACAGTGATTTGAATACGCAGGTCTTAAAATGCATGACAGTTTTTAAATTGTGAATAAAGCTTGTGTAATTGGTGAAGGTTTGTGGTGAAATACATGGGTGCCTGAAGCCCTTGGGAGACTCTTAGCTGATAATTCATGCCCAAGCTCCACGTGAATCTTCACTGCGTGAATACTGAGTTTTTGTATTTTCACAGACTCTAGTGCTACCGTAACCTCAGCCATGGAGAACGCAGATAATACCGAGGAGGAGAAGCCGACCGTAAACAATGGCAGCACGGACAATGCCACTGAAGTGGCCACAGAAGAACAGCAGATGGACTTCAGTACAGAAATTATGAGTGTAACTGAGATGGAACAGTCACCTGACAGTTCCCCTGACCTGGATGAAGAGAACACGCAGGAGAGTGAAATTCCAAATATTGAAAGTTTACAGACAACAGATATTGACACTTGCTTCCCTCCAGATTTCGACAAGTTCTGGAAAGTAGTGGAGGACAATCCCCAGGATTTCACAGGATGGGTATATCTGCTACAGTATGTAGAGCAGGAGGTTAGTACATCCCCCTTTTCCTTAGCCTGCCAGAAACAAACAGAGAAAACCCAAAGAAGTCGTGGGTGGTCCGGTGACAAATTTAGAGCTGTACATCGGGCTTTCACAGACACTGTTTTAAGACAGTTGCCCTTGCCAGTGTTGTCAGCAGAGATCACAAAATAAATCATTTTTTTTTCCAGACAATATTTAAAAAATAATTGTTTTCCAAATAATGTGAAGTGCGGTTTTTTTGGTTTTTTAAGGAAAGGATTCATTGCTTTTGTTGTGTGTTTCTTGCAGAACCACTTACCAGCTGCCAGGAAAGCGTTTGACAGGTTTTTCACGCATTATCCCTACTGCTATGGATATTGGAAAAAGTACGCGGACCTTGAAAAGCGCCACGACAACGTCAAGCAGTCTGATGAGGTATGTAGGTAGCTGGCGCAGCTGTCACCATCGGTCCTGTTGGCCAGACAATGACTAACGTACCGCAAGTCATTTGGCTGCCAGTACCTGCCATCTGTGGTCAGGTTGGTAGGGATTTTGTTTGCACGTGTCACGTCTGTGGCATTTGTAGCTAATGTTTTTTCTCTTTGTTGGCAGGTGCGTTAAACCTCTACAGTTTGTCAAGCTTTGCAGTGCAAGCCTCTGTATTACACTGCAGCTTAACAAGTAGGGCAGGGCTTTTCTGTCACTTACATTTATTACTCATTTTCAAAACAATATAGTTGGTTTGCTGGTCACAATTGCTACATCTTATTGCATTTTTGGTCAGACGCTGTCAATGATGCTCTAATGGGTCTGTGCCCTATGGTCTGTACCCCAAAGCCTGCCCACACAACCTGATCAGAATGCAGGGACCGCTGCGCTTTGAAGATCAAGACTCTGCACGTGGAGATCAGAACATTGCCATGTTCTATCCAACCTCCACCCAAATGGTAATGGTAGATTATTTAAACAAAATTCCAGTAATTAGTATTTCTAAGGTTCACCGGATAACACAGTGTTGCCTCTCTATTAGGACGCCATTAAGGATTTGAAGTACAGTTCATGTTCTCTTCATAGGTCTATCGCAGAGGGCTTCAGGCAATTCCTCTTAGCGTTGATCTCTGGATACATTATATAAACTTCTTAAAGGAGACCTTGGACCCCACTGATCCTGAAACTAACAGCACTATCCGAGGGTGAGTTGGAAGCGGGCTCCTCGCGGTGATGCGAGGAGCCCGTACGTGCGGTTACACGGCAGCGGGACCAGAGGAAGGTGTTGAAGCCAAGGGGCAGGCTGGCAGCAGCCGGAGTTACTTTCAGGACCTGTAAGAGATGATGGAGCCAAATTCCCTGAAGAGGGGTAGACAAGACAGTGTGCACCAGAGTCAAAAGTTGTGACTTGAGAGCTTCAGCCTAGACGCCAGCAAATACTTAGTGTAGGAACAGGAACAGGCTCCCCACAGAATGTTTGGAATTTAATTCCTTGGAGGTTTTCAGGGTACGGCTAGAGTGTGTCTGACCTCAGCTGTTGGTGGTGGTCCTGGTTAGAGTGAGGGGTTGGACTGAAGTCTGACCCAAAACCTTAATTGAACTTTAACTGAAGCAGCTTCTAGCTGCATGGCTGGTGTGTGTTAAACTGCTACAGCGGTGGGTCTGGAATCTTCGCAAGATCTTAGTGCTAAAGGTTTTGTATTTTCTGAATATCTTGCCTTCCTGCAAGTGGCTTTTTCTGTTGCCTTTATTCTGTTGTGGTAGAGCTGGAAGAAAAAAAAGTGAGTGTGAACTTCCAGAAATTCTAGAGATCTTGCTACAGGTATCTAGAAAATTTTTTGAGGAATTTAAATAACGAATCTAACTGTGGTTGCAAGTAAATGAGGACGCTCATAATCTTTAAATAATTAAGAGCCAGAACTTTTCTTCCTTGTTTTGTCACCGCATGCAGAAAGAACTGTAAAATTACTTCATTTTTCAGAGCCTATGAACATGCAGTCTTAGCTGCCGGGACAGACTTCCGTTCTGACAGGCTATGGGAAATGTATATAAACTGGGAAAACGAACAGGGAAACCTGAGGGAAGTTACGTCCATCTATGACCGCATCCTGGGAATTCCAACACAGCTCTACAGTCACCATTTCCAGAGGTAAAGAGAAACAAAGATGTAGTTAATGCTAGGAGTTTCTCAAACGCACGCTAACCTACTGTGGCAAATGTGAAAATGTTCACTCAGAACAAAAGCTTGAAATAGTTCCTGGATTTTATGTCATTATTTATGTACTCCTACAGTTTGACTGATTGCTTTAAAGTACTGATACACATTTTAGGAATTTGTTTTTAGACAAATTAACAAATTCTGCTGTGGAATAAAGGAAGGCCTTGGGATTGTGAGGAAAAAGAGGATGTCTTTGGAAAATCAGGATGAGCGGTTTTGAACTTTAATTCCTTGTGCAATGCTCACGTGTGATGAAATACTGGCAAAGTTGACCGAAGAGAAATACTTGGTTAAGGTTTAGACAGTGGAGTTCTGCGTTAACGTGGAGAGGTTAAGAACTAGAAACCTTAGTTAAGTTATGCACCAGTCTTTCCCATAATTTCTACAGATCTTTTGGTTTTGGAAATAAAGAATCTTCCTGTAAAACTGATCTTGTCCTGTGCCACCAATTTTACATGGCAAGTGGTCAGGCTTTGCCACTGGAGATCCCAGTCCTGCCATTTCTCTTTGAAATGCAAAGCTTTTGGCGTGTGATGGATAGTAGAAGTTGGTTCTGTCTGCATGTGGTCAGAAGTTGTGTTCTCCGTGTTACTCCAGACGGATAAAGTAATGCAGAACCTCTCTAGGGTTGGTTATTGTGCTCTGGTTATGCGGAGTATTGCTACATAGAATGGCAAGTTTGCCTTGACTTGTTTTTAACTCTACTCAGGTTTAAAGAACACATCCAGAACAACTTGCCTCGAGACTTCCTGACTACTGATCAGTTTGTTCAGCTGCGCAGAGAGCTGGCGTCCGTGAACGGCCACAGCGGGGAGGACGCGCAGCCTGGAGAGGACCTGCCCTGCGGCACTGAGGATATAACTGACCCCGCCAAGGTACGGCGTGCTGGGTCTTCCTGGGCCTTTCCTGCCTCGCCCGGTGCCCGCAAGAGGAGTTTGTCTGCAGACAAGTCAGTGTGTCTGTAGCTGCGGTGTTCCCACAGTTCTGTGGCGTCGTGGCTCTTTGGCTCATGTGATAACTGCTTTTGCCCACAGGACATACCTTCCCAGTGCTTGCCTAGGTATTAAAGAAATTGAGTTAAAAAATTGAAGAAGTGATGTACAAAAGCTTAGGAATGAATGTTAATGATTCCAGTTAGCAGGTTAGGAACTGTGCTCTAAGAGAGCTCTTCAGCAGCAGTGCTCTGTGCAGGTTCATAGCCCTCAAAGGCGGATGCAACCTTGGGGCTGTCCGGGGGAACTGGGAACTGTGGAAGTGTACATATACCGGACCCAGGTTTGGCTTGGGTCAGAATTCATCTGTAACATCAGAGCAGAACTTCGATAGAAAACCAGTTCAGCTGGGCACTAAGGGTGGAGGCACCATCAGGGTGGTGATGGTGACACCATCCCTTCCCCTGACTGTTCTGCTGACGTTTACTGCTGTGATGCTTTTAATTTGTGCGTGTTACTGTCGTCATAAAATACATGTGCAACGGCGATGCAGTGTCTGCCTGTGTTACATTTCTAAAAATTATGTTTTAGCTGGTCACTGAGGTAGAAAACATGAGGCACAGAATAATTGAGATTCATCAAGAAATGTTTAACCACAACGAACATGAAGTCAGTAAGAGGTGGACGTTTGAAGAAGCGGTAAGTTGGTTTTCTCTACGTAAGGCAGCGTGCGCGAGAGTTTTGAACGTACGACTGGGAGCCAGGAGTTTTGAGTAACAGTTGGGTCTTAGGATTTCCAGTGTTGTGGGGCTTGGAACAAAGATCACCTTTAACTTCTCTGCCATTTTTCTCGTGAAAAGGCCACTTTTTTTTTTGTTCCTTCTTTCTTCCTGGCAAATACCATATTGCGTAACATGGTTCTCATTTTTGGTTTTCTCTACGTAAGGCAGCGTGCGCGAGAGTTTTGAACGTACGACTGGGAGCCAGGAGTTTTGAGTAACAGTTGGGTCTTAGGATTTCCAGTGTTGTGGGGCTTGGAACAAAGATCACCTTTAACTTCTCTGCCATTTTTCTCGTGAAAAGGCCACTTTTTTTTTTGTTCCTTCTTTCTTCCTGGCAAATACCATATTGCGTAACATGGTTCTCATTTTAAATGTATTTTCTTTTTAAAAAGAAATACATTGAAGATGTGTCCCAGCTGTTTAATACAGGGACTCCTTAATGGGGGACGTGATGTCAGCACTGCCACACCGCGTATTGCACTCTGTTAGACAAGGCCTGATACCTTAAAACCCCTCAAAAAGCGCCCGGGCAGCCCTGGCACTGCCGCTGGGAACGCAGGCTGACTCAGGGGCTGCCCTTTCTCTGCACGGCAGCAACGGGAACGCAGGCTGACTCAGGGACTGCCCTTTCTCTGCGCAGCAGCGACGGGAACACAGGCTAGCTCAGGGACTGCCCTTTCTCTGCACGGCAGCAACGGGAACGCAGGCTGACTCAGGGGCTGCCCTTTCTCTGCGCAGCAGCGACGGGAACACAGACTAGCTCAGGGACTGCCCTTTCTCTGCGCAGCAGCGATGGGAACGCAGGCTAGCTCAGGGGCTGCCCTTTCTCTGCGCAGCAGCAACGGGAACGCAGGCTAGCTCAGGGGCTGCCCTTTCTCTGCGCAGCAGCAACGGGAACGCAGGCTAGCTCAGGGGCTGCCCTTTCTCTGCGCAGCAGCGACGGGAACGCAGGCTAGCTCAGGGGCTGCCCTTTCTCTGCGCAGCAGCAACGGGAACGCAGGCTAGCTCAGGGACTGCCCTTTCTCTGCGCAGCAGCGACGGGAACGCAGGCTAGCTCAGGGACTGCCCTTTCTCTGCGCAGCAGCCCGGAGCGGTGCTGCCAGCGCGAGGTCGCTCTCGTACCAGTTAACCTGCCGTAGAGGGGAGGAGAGCGTACAGAGCCTGTCCCTGGGGCAGTGAGGCTCAGATGTGCTGATGTGTTGTGGAAAGTGGCTCTGTGAGTGTAGGGGTTCTTAGCTCAGGACACCTTAAGCTATAAGTAAGTGGAACTTGGGAGAATGCCGAAACTGGGGACGTGCCGCAGAAAATGCGTAAGAAACTGTGTCCGCTCTTGCTCCTGGCCAGACTGGTACTTTCTCTACCAAGAGAGTCTGTGTGCGCTGTACGTACCAATGTGCAGGGTCTGTGAGGAGTCTGACATGCGAAGTTAAACGTGTCTTTAGAACAGACAGAAGTGAGGTGATGGGCAACATGTCGCAGAAGTGACAGAGCCCGCTTAGACCTGCTTTACTGGTACTTAGCAGAAACAGCGTACCTGTGATCTGTCACAATGGGAAAGCAGCGTTGGGTTCCATGGTGGGGTTCAGTGAGGAGCATGAAGGGGGTGATTGGCTTTAAATTTCAGGTGGCCTGAAGAATGGAATGTTACTCCTTAACTATTGCGAGTTCTTTATCCATTTGGATGTATTTGTATCTGAGATGGAATTGCAGTGCGAGAGAGAACTAATCAGGTAGGGTGACAGATGAAGGGGAGAAAAAGCAAAAGATTTCTGGGAGGATGCTTTGTTATGTTTAGTTCAAAGCAACGTTTATATTTCCTGTGCTGAACTCTGTCCCACCCAGCTCCTCTTGGAGTCATCGATAAAAACGCGATCTCGCTAGCTCTTGGAATAGGCAGCTTAGTGTAAATATTTCATGTGGAGTTCAGTTCCGCGCTCTCTCCCCTTGTCGTGGTTCTCACCCAGAGTTGGAATGTAATTTGCCGGAGATGCCCAGTGCAGCGGGGTGTGTGTGTGCACAGCACCCGTTGGTGTTGGTGATCTCGTCGTTACGGTGTCACCGCACGTTTGCTAGGGAGTGACTGCATCGAGTTCTTGCTCAGCTTCTCTAAACACTTGCGCTGAAAAAGCTTTCTAGAAACACAAGTTCCTGCCCCAGAATGTAATGTCCCCAAATCTCTGGATCCGTTCTTGGGTAGCCCCAGCAGACTGACTTGACCAGATAACGTAGTGTCCTTCTGAAGTCCTGCTCACGTGAACAGCGTTGCTTCAACGGTGTGTGGCCGTTTGGGTTTGCAGCAGCTTGGTGGTACGCTTACGAGTCCTAAATCGCCGCACTGTGACTCTTGCAGATAAAGAGGCCTTACTTCCATGTCAAACCTCTGGAGAAAATTCAGCTGAAAAACTGGAAAGAGTACTTAGAGTTTGAGATAGAAAATGGCACTCACGAGCGCGTGGTGGTCCTCTTTGAGAGATGTGTTATTTCATGTGCCCTCTATGAGGACTTCTGGATCAAGGTAAGGGAAGCGGCGCGCCCCTCTCTCTGCTGGCCGCGTACATTGATCTAGTGACTAACCTTCTGTACTCTTGTGGAACGTTGTTCATGTATAACTATATCTGTTGCATTAGGAGATGGTCTGCTTGCAACCAGATTTGACTGCTGCATATGCCAACTGCGTTGCCTCTCTACGTCCTTCCTTACAGAAACTAGTCTAGTGGTTCCATAAAGGTGCTGAATGGGTTTAAACAAAAGAATTTTATCGTTCTGGCATGTTTTTAAAGACAAATGCAAGCTTTAAATTTGTTGATCTCTGCTCTGTTTTCAACCATAGTATGCCAAATACATGGAGAATCATAGTATTGAAGGAGTGAGGCATGTCTACAGCAGGGCTTGCACAATACACCTTCCTAAGAAACCCATGGTCCACATGCTGTGGGCCGCCTTTGAGGAGCAGCAGGGTAAGAGCAGCGCTCCTTTTCGCTGGGAGGGATTTTCTTCTTAAGAGGCTGTAGGGTGTCTCGTATCTTAAAGCATCTTCACCGGTGTTTTAGGCAACATCGATGAAGCAAGAAGAATCTTGAAAACGTTTGAAGAGTGTATTCTAGGGCTAGCAATGATTCGCTTACGGAGAGTCAGCTTAGAACGCAGACATGGCAACATGGAAGAAGCTGAACACCTGCTTGAAGAAGCTGTTAGGAATGCCAAGTCCGTTAGCGAATCGTCCTTTTATGCCATCAAATTAGCCCGGCACCTCTTCAAAGTACAGAAGAATCTTCCGAAGGCAAGAAAAGTGCTGTCAGAAGCCATAGAAATTGACAAAGTATGTGTTCCCTTTTTGCTGTCTTAAAAAAACCAATCCTGGTATTTTTCTGAACCTTTTTTTTTTCCTTTTAAATATGGCAACAATGATGACAGGAGTTGTAACTGTACGTAATGTTTCATTACTCCGTGGAGACACCAGTCCCTCTAAACTGATGTTGCCCTAAGTGCAGCTTGCAAATGTGGAAGTTTTGAACTTTGTTCATCAGAGGCACGATGTGCTTCGCACTTTCACTTTTCCTTTTCAGAATTTTAAATATTATAGATGTGTTCACTTCTCAAGGTGAGCAGAATGGATTGTGCAGGCAGTACTTGCAGATCGTTTTGTGCAACAACAGAAATGCTCAGTACTCCAGATAGCATTAGCAGAGTTTTTGCATCTGTTTCTGTCGCGTCGGGTCGCTTCTCTGAGTATCAAGCCAGGTCAAAGATGCCCAGTGTGAAAAGCCGGTCTCTCTGTAGACGTTCTGGCGTGTGTTTATGACGTGAGCGCTCTGACGTGCCCCGGGGAGGCAACGTTCAGCGCTGCGTACCTCACCCGCCGTGCGCAGCTTCTAACGCCTCTTTTGCACAGGAAAACACGAAGCTGTATCTCAACTTACTCGAGATGGAGTACAGCGGCGATCTCAAGCAAAATGAAGAAAACATCTTGAGCTGTTTCGATAAAGCTGTCCATGGCGCGTTGTCTATAAAAATGAGGATTACGTTTTCGCAGCGAAAAGTGGAATTTCTGGAAGATTTTGGTTCCGATGTAAACAAGTAAGATGTAATCCGTGCGATGACCAGATCAGGGTCACCAAAAGAGAGCTTGCAGAAGTAGGAAGGAAGGGGTAGGGTTAGTGCCATCCATTAGTTTGGGGGGTTTTATGCCAGTTTTTCTGGGTTGTATGTTTTTAACAATAGCTGTCCTTATTCTGCTGACTCTGACCCTTCTAACTTGCACGGCAGCCAACCCTTGCAAGTCTGGGATCCCAGACAGGCCAAACAAAAAGAAGGTTTCCGTTCCCAAGTGGTTCTAGAGCACAGGATAAGTACAAGAAGCGGTTTTCACCAAGAGAAATACTGGCAGAAGCAGCGGTTTTGTATCATACTCATTTCCAGTATTTAAAGAAATGCCGATTCCAGAATATGAGTGCTGCCCTGGACGGGACCAACGTGCAGCTGAGGGAGTGCAGTCACTGGCAGAAGCAGCCGTGTCCCAAATAAGTCTTAGAAAACTTTGTTAGAAAGGAGCTTTATAAAAGAACTGCATGAAATGTGGTAAAAGTTGAGCAGGTTGGGAATTTCTGAGCTAACAGGAAATTTTTCACTGTGCGTTGTGGAATCCCCCTTCAAACTGAGTTTTTTGCCTTTCCCATCTTCACGGTGGAACACTGATTCAAATTTGATGACGGTTGAGTTTGGTTTGGAACGTTTTGTAATTTTTACAGTTTGAGGTAGACATTTTAAAATGTTTGCTCGTGTGTTTAAAATGTTTGCGTGACAATGGTGAGCGAAGCTCTGTTTCTTTTTGTCTCCTGCAGGCTTTTGGATGCCTACGATGAGCACCAAGCACTTCTAAAGGAGCAGGATTCCTTAAAAAGGAGAGCAGAGAACGGGTAGGAAGTCCGTGCACCTTGGGGTGAACTGACCTGAGAGATGGTGCTGTGTGGGTGGCTGGAGCACGCGCCACGCTGGACCGCAGCTGGTCCAGAGCGCTTTGGAAATGCGTTAAGGACAGTCCGAGAGCAAGCTGGGAGGCTTGGGGGGGTTCTTGATGAATATACATACATATATTTGTCAGCTTTAAACCTGGTTTTTAATCACTTAGAGTATAAACTAAATAGGGCTATACTGTTGGCTAGAATATTTGGAAGCAGATTTATTGGAAAATAACTTTTTGAATTATGTGTCACAGAACCATAAAACGGTACTGGTGAAAAGGAGTCAGTCTCTGAGCGGAAACATGTTTTTTCTGTCTCAGTTTGAGCACCAGAACAATTTAAGAACCAGACCGTTGTTCTGAAGCACAGTCTGCCACAGTGTTTCTCTAAATCAAATTCTGTTACCCCGCTTGGCCGGGGCACCGAGTTAGAAAATCTTACCCTTGCCCATCATACCATCTCTCACCCAAAGACACGCTCAAACGTGCTCTGAGAGCAGTTACTAGCAGCTACTGCCTCCACAGAGCCGAGGACCCCGACGAGAAGAAAATGCTGACGGATGACCCGACTCTGGCGTCGGCCCAGATGATGGACGGAGACATGCAGGTCAGCCAGGCAGCGTATAACTACAACGCCTGGTACCAGGTGGGTGTGCGCTCCGCGAGGGGGGCTGCGGCCTGAGGGTCCCAGGGAGGGCTGGGGGCACTGCGGCCGGCTCCCTGGCTCTCGCGGGGTGTGCGGCCTCAGCGGGCGTGGAGCTAGGATGCGGGCCGTGGTGCTGCGCTGCCTCCTGCTCTCTCCCTTCTCCCTCTGACGAGATTGTGGGAAAGGGAAGTGCCGGGCGCCCCGGAGCAGGTACGGAGAGGGGGCGTGAGCAGCGAGAGCGAACCGCTGACCTGCCCTGTGGCGGAAGCCGTGCCTCGTGCGCGCTTGCTAAGCAGCTAAAAACGCGACAGTGCCAGCCGTACCAACCTCCGCGTGCAGTCAGAGCTGAGCGGGGGCTTGCAGCCGCGCCCCTCCTCAGCCCGGCCTCACGGTCTGAGGTGCGCCCCGCGCTGCGCTGGAAACGCCCGCGGCAGCGCCCGAGGCGCAGGCTGCGTGCAGCCTCGCCGCAGAGCGGCCGGACCCGCGCGTTCTGGGTGCGGCACGGGCACGGCTCGCTGTCGGCTGTCCTGGGCGCAGCACGGGCAGGCTGGTGACGCTGTGCTCCTGTTTTCTCCCTAGTACAACTACCAGAACGCCTGGAATTACGGACAGTATTACCATCCAACTTGATCCCTAGAGTGAGCGAAGTTCACTGTGCTGCAGTTTGGACAAAGAATAAAAGTTCTATTTTTCTAAATTAGGGCTGTGAAAGGACTGTTGTAATACCTGCTTTTTGGTCTCCTGCATGTGAAGTGAGCTGCTGTTCACAGGGTCTGTGTGAAGCAAGGTCTGTGTGCTGGTACCTGATCCATGGCATCTCTGTACAATTCTAGTTTACCAGAAATGCATTTTTTTTCTAATTCCCTGCACTAATTTATGGAGCGATCTGAAGAATTTTTCTCAGTTTCATGATTCCATAGACTTAATCGGTAAAGCTGTAGGGGTTTTTGTTTTGTTTTGTTTTGTTTTTTCCCCCGAAGCCGTTCTGCTGCCGGAAACAGGCGGAGCGCGGCTGTGCGCTCCCGCTCCGCTCTCCCAGCGCAGCCCCGGCCCGCGCCCAGCCCGCTTCGCTCACGGCATTGCCGCTGGAACTCCTCGGCTCACCGCGGCAGCCGTGGCAAGCTGCGCTATGTATTTTCTATTCCCTGGGGGGGTCAGAAATTAAAAACGCAGTGCAAAATGATGTTGCATTCTTCTTTAAAAAGCACAAACTATGTTTGGGATGATTTTTGTATTTAGAGTTTTTCATGTACACAGTGTGAGCAGACTTTTTCATTTTGATCAAAGTGATCATTCTCATTTTTGTAATAAAAGCAAGGAATTCGGTAGTTCTCTGCGCTTTCTTGGGTTCCTCCTTCGAGCCGGCGGTGAGTACGCCAGTCTCGGTCCAGCGCCTGCGCGCCCGGGGAAGGCCGGGGCGCGTACGGGACGTCCTCCAGAGCGGCGTGGGCATTGTGCCCCCTGCTTCTAGAAAACACCGTGGAGGAGAAGTGCAGGGGATGTGCCCTGGTTTAGGAATGCCTAGAGCATCAATGGAAAGATTTTCTTCTTCCCCTCTCCTACTTAGTTAGCTAAACTGTAAAACGCAGCAGCACGGCAGGGGAAAGGCACTGCTGCAGACTTGAGCTGCGTGTGGAACTCAGCACAAGTGAAAGACCACGCGGGAGGGCCGCGGGTAATAAAAGCAGCTGCGGCCGCTGCAGAGGGTCCGCGTCCCCCCCGGCACTGCCGCACAGCTATGCGGTCCCCCCGAGAAGTTCTGAGGTGGGCGCGCACACAGAAAAGCGGAGCCGCTTGCGTGTATAAACTATGGATCCTTTAGTGGTATGGGACTGTACAGCAGCGGGGCGGGGGAACAAACTCGGTGTCAGTACAAGGCCACAGTTGTAACTACGTCCTGGAGTCGCGCGAGCAAAACCGCCGTTGCCAGAAGCTTTCTCCACCGTAAATGGATTCCCAGCGGCGAAGGGAACTTCACTTCACTCGATATCCACCAGTTCCACTTCAAAGAAGAGTTTTGCATTGGGTGGAATCCTGTTCGCCCAAGTCAAGGAAGCTTTAAAAAACAAGCCACAAACAGAGCAGCAGACGCCCCGGCACAAAGCACCCCTGCAGTCCCCACCCTGTGCCATCAGGCCCTGCTAAGGCATGTACCACCTGCGCCGTTTCTCATGTGTCCGTTTCGTATTTCACTGCCCCCTTTGAACGGCCTGGATTTAGCACGGACCCGCAGCTGCTGCCTGCCGCCGGCTGTCACGAGACATTCGGCGCTGGCTCTGCGGATGCACCTTTGGGAAGACACTCCCGTTATCCCTCCCCGCGGCACTGGGCAGCGTCCCCACCGCTGCAGCGGGAACGAGCGCTTGGAAGCAGCCGGAGTAAGGAGCAGGCACAAAACTACAGCAGGTCCTCCTGCAGCGCTCCCTGCGGGAGTTCTCCCTCAAAACAAACGGCACCTGTGTCCGCCCAGGGAGTGCACTGAGCTTTTTTATACCGGTTAATGCGCCAGGCCCGCCCTGAGCGGCGAGTGAGTGTCCCCCAGTTCATCCCTGTCCCCGTCCCAGCGCCCTGTTCCACCAGGCGGTTCCAAGTCAGGTGCTGTGGAAGGATACTTGGCCTCGGGCTGCCCCTTCTTGCCATACGCCCACTCGGGTTCAATTTCCAGTTGAGCCTTCTCTCCTTTACTCATCGTCAAGAGAGCTTCATCCCACTAGGGAAAAAAAAAAAAAAACAAAATAAACCAAAGCAAAGTCAAACAAGAAAAGAATGCAGAACTCTGGCAGAGCTCAGGAAGCAGTACGCTTCATACGCTTTGCCCACGTGCTCCTCTGGACGCCCGCACACCTCCAGATCGTTCGTACCTCGTGCGTACGCTGGGCAACGGCTTCGCATTGTTTTACTTTGTGGGAACGCTCCCCTGGCCAGCACTCCCTGCTCCCACATCAGGCTGGACCGTACTTCGCGGTTCAGATTTGTGCTTTTATGCCATGAAGGCGCCAGTGAATCCCCAGTAACGCAGGTTTCAGGGCAAGCACCCAGTCTCAGAAGGCGTTTCGCAGCGCGCGGTACAAGGGGTCTGTCCCTCTCGGCCTCGTGTTTCCCTGCCCCTCTGCAGTACCAGCACATCGGTGTTTGTCTAGGCTGATGCTTAAAGACGAGTTTTATTTCTGCGCTTGCTCCTCTTCGACCCGCTGGCGCTGCCTGGAGCTGGCATTCAGCTGAGCCCCGCATCAGCGCTTCACAACGAGCAGCTGCTGCTCGTGCCTTGTCGCTGCGCAAGGAACACACCTGGCACCCACGCAAACACGGCACCGCTGCGCCATGGACTACAGAGCAACCCTGGCCACTGCTGCCTCTGCAGCGCTGGCCACAAGCCCAGGGACCGTTTCCCTTCTCCGTTCCAATTCAGTCACCATAAAGGCCTTTTCCTGCACAGCGGCCGCACGGAAGATTCTGCTGGGCCGGGTCTGTTTCGGTTTTTAGTCAGGTAAGCGTTAAGATCCTGCTGACACTCTGATCTGGTGCAGCCAGCCACCAGTCTCACGCTGGCTCAGCGGCTGCGAGACAGTTAAGCAGCTCCTTTGCTTTGCTCGTAACTTGGCATCTCCCAGCCACCCCGAGCTCACGCCAGCACCCGTGACTTCGGGCTGTGAGGGAGCAGTGGGGTGCGCAGAACACTCCATTCTGCTAGGAGTGCTTGCAGCCTGCCCAGACACTGCGCTCGCGCAGCTTCCGCCTGCGCCGCAGCAGCACGCCGCGCTGGGCAGAGCAGAGGCGCCGCAGCATCGAACTGCAGCACGTTTCAGTGCACGGCAGCAACGGGGATTTGGAGATTCAGCATCCAGCCGAGGTAACGGGCGAACTGAACTGCGCACGAAGAGGCAGCGCGGCAAATAACGCCAAAAAGATGCTGAGAGAAAAACAATCTTGTGCCAGACTAAGGCACAGCGGATGCGTACAGTGACGGATGGGCGCCGGGAACCTGACACCCTGCCTCCTGTGAAAGGCTTGTCCTGAGGAACCACGCTGCAGGCGGACAGTGCATCCGTACAGAATAAACACTGCAGCCTCTGCACGTGCACACCTTCAGCTCGCCCTTTTACCGCCACAGCTCAACGTTTGCACCCGTCATAAATCCTGCAGAATGAGAAAGGTATTCTCAGGCAGGCGTTACTGGTTTACTTACACCTCTGATTACTTTTCCTACGCCAACTTTGAAACTTAAAGGTTTGGCTGCCTTCTTCTTCTTTGAACCTGAAAGACAGTTTTATGTTTGTTAGCTTTAACACCACACCAACACACACCCTAATTCTATCTAAAGTTATCATTACAATCATGCTCTACAGAAGTATCTGTTCTTGTAGTGTTATTTTCAGCCCACTGTCAGATTTTTAGGGGAAAATTTAGTGCTGTATACTAAAAACATTATTAAATGTTCAAGTTGCACCCAGAGCTAAAGCTGATGAGCATCCTTCAGACGCTGATCCAGTGAACCTGGACTCATTCCCGAATTACTACGCTGATGGCACGAGTCATAAACACATAAGTGACACAAAAAAGCACACAGGGAACATCCAATATCATACAACAAGTGCAATGAATCACAGACGCTATTCCGATGGCAGCCCTGCTGTTCCTCTCCATGCTGGACATCACTGCTGGAAAAGCGTTTCTAGTTTTTCAGAATTTCATAATATCCAAATCTTCTGATTGAGAAACTGTCACAGAAAGACCAGCAGACTTCTCCACCGAGGACAGGGTCCACCAGACCACTCAAAATCACTCTTGTTCCAGTGCCTCCACGCTTAAGGGTTTATTACAGCAGCACACTAAGACCTGTCTATTTAGAGAAGCTAACTCCACTGTTGGTGCTCAAGTTCCATAGATAAGGGAAGCTCCTTGAGCAGGAACTGCCTTTCCTCCAAAGCAGTGTCAGTACTGACGAAATCCCTGTTTCACATTGTCTATGCCCTGGAGAATGCCAAATGCAAGGTCTGGCAAGATGCAGCAGTGTAACTTTACACCAGCCAGTCTTAAAATACTGCGCTGCATTCATTCCCCCATGGAAAATCAGGCTCCGGAGCGGACTGCAGGGACTCTCCTCAGTCAGCTCAACAGCAGGATGACAAAAGCAATTTGTCAGGACCCCTGCCATGCACACCTTGCAAAAGCAAACGCTTGCCCAAGGCTGTTTAACGATTCCAGCTAATTTCTTCTACATACATTTGCAACAACAGCCAAACAGTATATATACGTGGTCTTACTTGTTTGAATATTGGTATCGAAGACTGTTCCATCCTGTAGTTTTCCTGTATACCAGCAATGAACAGTGTCTCCTTTCTTCGGAAAGTTGGTTTTATCCCCTTTCTTTAAAATTGATTTTGTATACTTTGGTGGCCCCTAAGTTTATAAAAACAGAGCTATGACTGCTGCATTAACTACATGCAAGACAGAACAACCACTTAATTCAAGGCACGGAGTGAACGCATGCAGTGTTAGCGAACGGCACGTTTCAAAGTGTTCACGCATTACTGCAGTGCTGTAACATTTGGGGAAAACGCAGCAGCATAGGCACAGTTCTCAGGAAAGACCAGCTTTGGGAGAGATGCACCGCGCCCACTGCTAGTTCAAGTTACAGAAACCACGTGAGGGTAAGACACGGTACAAACACCAGACTACTTGCTGTAACCAGGTTTTTGAAAACCTGGTTAATTCGCCTGCCCCACGCAATCGCCCAAATAAAGCAGGGGTGCAGCACCGACCTCTTCCACGGCCTCCTCAGGCTTCGCCGCTTTCCCCTTGGCCTCCTCTGCCTTAGCGGGCTTCGCCTTCTCCGCCGCCGCTTTCTCCGCGCCGTTCGTGCCCTTAAACCGCTGAGAGGAGAAGGAGGGGCGGCAGCCATCAGCCACCGCCCGAGCCCCCCGGCTTCCATGCCCCACCCCCGGCCCCGTACCTGCGTGTGGAAGAGCTGCGTGTAGGCCGCGATGAGCTGCTCCTTATTCGCCGTCTTGGCCACGTTCTTCACCTGCCCCAGCAGCTTGTGTTCGGCCAGGAACTGCAAGACACGCCGGTGAGCGACGGAGGATCCCTCCACGCACACACACACGCGCGCTACCCGCTCCATCCCGCCCTTTACCGCCTGGGCTGCGTGCTCCTGAAGGAATTTGATGATATCTTTCTTGGGCAGCGCTTCGCTCCGCAGCTCCTCCGCGCTCCAAGGCTGCGCCGGACCCGCCGTCGCCGCCGCCATTTTCCCGCCCGCCGCCACCGCCGCCACCACCGTCTCCTCCTCTTCCTCACGCACCGCCCAACCTTCCCGTCCACCCCGCGGGAGCCGCCGGCCGGGACGAGGAGGTGGAGCGGAGGGCGGTTCCACCGCCCTCCGCTCCACCTCCTCGTCCCGGCCGGCGGCTCCCGCGGGGTTTTCAAGCGGCGGCGCTGCGAGAAAATGGCGGCCGGTGCCCGTTGGCGCGCGTTCCCTCAGAGCGAGCGGGAGCGGCGCGGCGGGAAGGCGCCGTGAGGGAGGATGAGCGGCGGGCGGCAGCGGACTTTGCCTCAGGCTTGGCGGGCGGCGGGCGGGAAGGTTCCGGAGAAGGAGGAAGAGGAGGCAGACGATGATCTGCTGCTGGTGGCGGCCGCCGCGGCGGCGGAGGAGCCGGTGGCGGGTTTTTGTGAGGCGGCGGGGTCCATTTGGATCTACCCCACCAACTACCCGGTGCGCGGCTACCAGCTGCGGATGGCCCGCGCCGCTTTGCTGGCTAACACCTTAGTCTGTCTGCCCACCGGGCTGGGTAAAACCTTCGTGGCCGCCGTGGTCATGTACAATTTCTACCGCTGGTTCCCCTCCGGCAAAGTGCTTTTCCTCGCCCCGACGAAGCCGTTGGTGGCTCAGCAGATGGAGGCCTGCGCCCGCGTCATGGGGATCCCGGCCCGGCACATGGCCGAGATGACAGGTACAGACCGGCGGCGGGGCCGGGGGTCGCCTCGGGGCAGCCGCAAACATCCAGGCTGTTTGGCTTAAAGGCGTGGGCCGCACCGTGAAAAGCCGCGGTGAAGGAAGAAGGAAAAAAAAAAAAGGCACACAAAAGTGTTTTCTGGAGCTCTGGGGTACAGCCCTGTGGTTCATAGAGCCTTAGGGTTCCTGCACGGAGGTGTAAATCTGCACAGTAAATGTGCTTGGTATGAAACTTCAACCAACAGATAATGGCTTTTTTTTTTTCTTTTTTTTTTTTTTTTTTTTTTTTTTTTTA
>WHYT01016050.1:35672-50531 GCA_009806455.1 Tetrax tetrax
TTTTTTTTTTTTTTTTTTTTTTTTTTTTTTTTCCTTTTAAACCCCATGAACTGCGGTTTATTGCTCGCTGCAGTAACAGCCCTGATGCCCAAATGCATAACCTGTTCTTACGCGCAAACCTTTGTCAGAGGTGCAGGTTGGGTTGGGGGGACATCTTGAGCTCTCTAGCCTTGTTTTTGCTGTTCTGGATTTAGTGTTTTAATGAAAAAAATCTTCCTAATAGTATTCACTATTTTTTTTTCCTGAAAATGGGACTAGCATGAAGGTGCGTGCTGTTTTAAAAGGCACTCATTTCCCAAAGGCAATGTGTGTCTGCCAGCCCTGCCGGCCTTCAGCTGTTGCTCTCGGCTCACGCGTCACGGCTTGTTCTCAGCAGAACGGTTCGCTCATGTTATTTCTTTAATTTTCAGGGGGAACCCAAGCCCTGAGTCGGAGGGAACTGTGGAATACCAAGAGAGTCTTTTTCCTTACGCCTCAGATAATGGTGAATGATCTTTCTCGTGGGACGTGTCCTGCTGTAGAGATTAAATGTTTGGTTATTGACGAAGCCCACAAAGCCCTTGGAAATCACGCCTACTGTCAGGTAATGCTGCTGGCACCCCATTCTTGTTTCATGAAGAAACCTCCCCCTAAATCACTTACGGGATCTCCGTAAGTGTCAGTCATCATTGCTGCGGGGATGTTGTCCTTTAGGTCCTTAGCTTTGTTTGAAAGTGATCAAACAGTCCTCTGCGTCCTCAGTGCTTTGTTTTTAAGTAAAACCTGTATTAAAATTTGGTAGGGTGAGGTGGGAATTTTTTTAATGTCTGAATAAAATTGTAATTTTTGTTTCAAAATATTTTTTTTGAATGGGGCAATTTAAAAAAAAAAAAGTCATACGCTGTATGTTTCAGAGATGTTTGTATTTGCAGGTGTGCTCTGGTGTGTTTGTGCTATGTCGGAATAGCTCTTCAATGGGGGGAGAAATTTTTTTTTTTTTTTTTCAGAAAAAAAGTGTAGGCTCTATTTGTAAAGTTCTTTATCTTAGTATAGCGAGTTCAAGATTTCCTTTCAAGATTGGGTTTTGTCTTGATTAGCAAAGTTTGTGTTATCTTGGCTTAACCTCCTCATAGCAGTGTGTGACCTAGAAGAAAGTTAGTTTTGTACGCTGGGGAAGTTGACAGAATGTCAGCTGTGCCTGGTTGCTTACTAGGCCTCTTTGGAGGAAAGCAGGTGTTTTTTAGTGCTTGTCTAACTTGACATGCTGGAAAAGAGACGGTAGCTTGCCAAGTTAAACCAGTACATGTTGATTTGGTAGCGCTGCAGTTTTCTTCTATCATTTTTCAGAACTGTAGCAACTTCATTCTCAAATAATTTAAGCTTATAGGTTATTATATTTCAAAATACTGTACAAAAATCTTACCTTAAAATTTTTTGGCTCTTGTATTCATTAGTTTTTGAGTTGTCTTGGCTATAGCTGAGAAAAATCTCTTCAGTCACCCCTTGTCAGTCCTCATGGCTGTGAAATCAGCAGGCTTTGCCCGGTGTTTTAGCTCTGCCTTCACAGGATTTTCAGTAGAACACTCAGCAGAAATTGAATTCCTCTTTACTCTCTGTTCACTTATTCTCCGTGGCCTTTCTGTTATATTATTTGTGACTTTGGGGTTTTTTTTCCCCCTCCCTGTGCAGTGCAGGGTGGTTGGTCAGAGGTGTGGTGTTTGTGGTATCACTGGCAGAGTTCAGCTCTGTGGGAAAATGAAGTAGGAGGGCAATTTGTTTGTGGCTTGAATGTTCAGCAGCTGTGGTGCTTGTCCCAGTTTTGGTCTTGGAGAGTGTTGTAGAATGAGAACATGGGAAGTCTAAGGAATATTCAGCCATTTTCCCAATTCCTAATGCAACATTTTCAAGTGAGACTCGGCTGAATGCTGTTGTCATCTAATCTCTGCTCAGATTCCATGGGAGTAATCATCCATGATTTACTTTTTCTAGAGAGGTTCTTCAAATTTACTTTATGCAGCTCTCTTGAGTTGGCATGCTGTTAATCTTTTTGTTAAATCAAGGGAGAAATAATTTCGTAATTTACCAAGGGTGTTCTGCTGAATGGGAGTGGGGTAATATACTTATCAAGATGAAGTGTTCTTGGATAAAATGCTTATAAACCGTACACTTCCTTGTTCTCATCTGAATTTAGATACACTCTTTTTAGAATATTTTGTTAAGCTTTTTGTGCTTAATGGGTATTTTAATTTATATCAGTTATAGAAGGAAATAATCTCCTTTAAGGACATTAATGGAAACTTTCATATTCTTAGGTTGTAAGGGAACTCAGCAAATATACAAACCAATTTCGGATCCTGGCCCTAAGTGCCACACCAGGCAGTGATACCAAGGTGAGTCAAATCTACCTGCGTGGGTGAAATAAGGAAGTTTCAGTAGAAGCTATGTTTAATACCGGTTTGAACCCTGTGCTGGATAGTGGAGTCTATTAGAATTCCACATAAAAACTGAATCTCTTCAGAATTAATTAGTTGTTAAGGGTTTGTCTTTTTCATGCTATAGACCCTATATTATTTATTTCCTGCCCTTTCTAAAACAAAATAATACCTTCTGGGTTTTGAGAACACAAACCTTCCTGAACCAAAAAGAATATACTCCCAATATGGAAATAGTTACTTTCATGTGATACTGACTTGCATTTAACAAGCAAATACAGTCCTTTTTTTGTGGCTTTTCAAACAGGCTGTGCAGCAAGTTATTTCCAACTTACTGATTGCTCAGATAGAGCTATGTGCTGAAGATTCTCCAGAAATTCAGCCTTATTCTCATGAGCGGCAAGTGGAAAAAATTGTTGTTCCGCTTGGTGAAGAATTGGTAGAAATTCAGAATGCATACATCCGGGTGAGTTGTTGTGTTTATATTGTTAAATGGACAGTGTCAGTAAATATATAATCTCCCTTCCTGTTTTAACAGCTCTCTCTAGGCTAGTGATAACTCATAAAGGTAACTATTTCTTGTGTAATTAAATTTACCTTTGAGTGTAAGGCAAAGAAAAAAAACAGTTTCAACTACGCTTTGCACCACTGATACTTGTTGCTTTGTAATAACTTAAAAAAGGTGTGGTGGAAAACTTGAAGTAGTTTCTCATCCTCTTGCAGGGGTCTGTGCAAAATTGACATGAGACCTAAACCGAGGGCTTCTTGATTTGTTTGAATTTGGCAGCGTTAAGATGTTGAGAATGGCCGTGCTTGTGCTGTCCAGGTTGTTGCTAGCCGTATGGAGACTGTGTATTGACTGAAACATTTTCTCTCATTAAGAATATTCTTTAGAGCTTTAAGTTATCTGTAAATGTACTTAGTTTTCCTTGACTTCTGTTTGTTTGTTTTGAGTTTGTGCTTTTAAAAATTTTTCTTTTGAGAGCTTTTTTTTCCTTTTCTTTTTAACCCGTAGGTAATGTCCAAATATAGGACAGATGAGCAGGGCCAGAACTGTTGGCCAGTCCATGGTGACTTAATGGTCCATGGGACTAGTAGACAAATGGTATGACATGAGATACCACTTGGAAAAGTTCAAAATGTGTGTTCTTTTTTTTTGGTAAGAGACATAAAAAACCCTAGGATTAAGTTAGTATTAGACTGTGGCTTTAGAGTATGTTTTTGGTTAAAGTTTAATGATTTTGGTGTCGCTTATGTGAAGACCATTGGAAGACAAACTTGTTTGTTCATTTCCTAGATTGAATTAGATCAGCTGTTTTCAAATGAGTAACCTAAGAGCGTATTTAAATGAGGAAGTTCCCCTGATAAGCTAGCAAGGTCTTCAAAGATGGTTTTTCATCACTAGAGGTGCCTCTGAACGCTCAAGTCGAGTGCAGGGATTTGATTTGAGTGTTTCACTTGGGATTTAAGCTGAAATAAGCACGCGGGTTTGGCTAATCTGGTGTAGCTGAGGAGGATAGACAAACCTCGACTGAACGGTCGCTGTGGCTTCAGTGGTTTCCATTTCCTTTCTTTGATCTGGTATTTGCATTTGTATTGCTACGGCTTTAATTAGAAAACGTGGCTTGTAACAGCCCAGAGGGCGTGAAAGGATGGTGCGCCAGCCTTTTCCAGTGTTGGTGGGAGAGCTGAACCTCTTGGACCTCAGCGCTTTCCACAGTGTCTCCTGTGCTCCGTTTGCGCAGAGGTGTTTCTGCAGTGCTGCGGTTTTCTGCAGCGCAGCGACGGGCCCCGGTGGGGTTAAATAATTGCACTGTGTACCGTGCTCCTGCGTGTTGTTCGGAACGTTTGAGACCGGGATAGAGATGTGAGTGCAGCTGCATAAGCAACAAGTACGGGTTGCGTTATCCTCATCCTCTGCTGAAAGAATCAGTCATGAAGTGTGTTCTGAGTGGCATCAGGATCTAGGAGAAAACTCAAATACACACGTCACTCTGTTAAATACTGCTTCTCTGGGCTTCGGCTCTGACACCAGTCCTCCTCAGCCCGTGCTGTGGTAAGAAGTGTGGGAGGCTGCTGGACGCTTGACAAAAACGGGGCTGTGGATGGCTTCTGCAGTTTGCTGGCAGACCTGTGGCTGCAGCGTGGAGGGGCAGAGCTCCAGATGTACGTGATTATTTTAAAGAATGTTTGTGTTTTGAGAGTTATTTATGTTTTTTGGGTCTTGGAGAAACTGTTTCAAATTTGGGGCTTAAATGGCTTTTGTAAAATTAGAATAGCAACTAGTGACTTCTGCTGTTCCCGTTCAAAGGAAAGATAGCAAAAAGACTTGGATGTCTGTTGGAAACATGGAAGCCAGGTGTACTCTGCACAATAAAATCATTGTCTTTAATTTTGACAAACAGTAACAGTAAACAAGACAACATTTCAGTGAAAATGAAGGACAGTGTAAAACAGCACAATGCAACAACGCCGGAAAAATTATGTTTATATTTGTATACGTACAATAAGCAAGGCCCTGAGTATCACAATAGCTGGAATAAACTTTTTAGGCACTAATGCTTGTTCAAAAAATACACAGTATGCAGGACAACATTTATCTGTTAAGGCTACATTTAATCTTCCAAAAATATGGGTGAATTCTGTTTTATTGTCTCCTTCGAAGAGTGGAAATCAAATAACTTCAAATTACAAATGAGAATTGATTAATTAATGGCTTGCAAAGTAGAGCCACAGATGGATAATGAAACACTTATGCCAATAAAAGCAGTTAGGCAGTCATGCTTGACATGATATTTTCACATTTTCTCAAGTGATGTGTTTGATAAATAGTAACATTTTCTTGGCCTTCACCGCTGTAACTATTAAGTAAACTTTATTGTATCGGTGCAAAAAGACAATCTTCATGCCTGTGCTTGTGAAGGCCATTTAGAGAAGCTGGTACAGTGTTCCATAAAGTGTATCTGCAAACTGGAGATTAATTGGTTCTTCCTCAGTGGCAGAAGCAGTCTAACATAAATCAAAATAAATACTATCTTGGAATTCAGTTTGACATAAAACAACACTGAACACTTCGCTGCGGTTAGGGTATCAGCACATTCAGATAAATACCTTATTTTTATGTTTCAGTAACAAGAATGTTTCTATAACATACCCACAAGTAGCTGAGTCACAGAAGTACTTAGGTGAAGGTTGCCTATAGAAAGAGACATAAGATATAACAAATGCTTTCTGCAATAGACGTTTAAAATGTAAAGTATGTACAAACTGGTATTTATGGTGAGAGGATTTAACTACTTCCAATAGCTATTTGACATTTGTTATGTCCTGGCATTCCAATAATTTCTATAACTGGCAAAAGCAGTCAAATTGGAGAAACTTCTTTAATTTCCCATAAAATGTTGTCAAAGGTGAAAATTGTTTTTATTTACTCTTACAAAAATCTTGGGGAGTGGTGGGGGTAAAACGAAACCTGTTATTTAGTGCCTCCCTGGGCCCTCTACTCAACTCAATTTTTAAAAACTTTTTATTGTTTTCCATTTAATTTGTTAACTTTCACTTTAATACTGGCTGGCATTTCCAGCAATCTAAGGAAATGGAAAAAAATAAATAAAAATCAAACAGGAAACAATTAAACATACTGAGAAGGAAGTCTGAATATTTTCCCTGGCTGTGATCCTCTGTCTTGAACAAATGGAGAGGAATAAGAGACATTGCCTGGTTCCGTTAAGTAAGAAAAACTTTGACGTGCGTTTCAACTGGCACAGCAGACAAAGCCGTTCCAGGTTGTGGCCACGACTGGCAGAAGCGTTTGTGCTGTCAGCTGGCAAGCCAGATCTGATAGCTTTCTGGATGAAATAAGAAAGACCACAAACCCCCAGTATTTTCTGAGATTCCCCTCCCATCAGTTTAGCATCCAGTTAATTAGTGGCAATACAAATGTCTGTGCTGGACTAGCGCAGGGTATCTGAACAGCTTGGGATGTCAGACCTTCAGAAGAAGAAAGTGAGGATTGCTTTTTTTATTTCTTCCCCACCCCCCCCCGCCAAGACTATCAGTTTGTTTGCATTAGAACTAAGGCTTTTCTCCCCCAGCTCCCGTTTTCCCGAGGGATCTCTGCAGGCAGCAGCCACCAGAGAGCACCTTGGTCACGCTGAAGCGTAGTCAGCAGGGCTCGCGGCAGCCTCTGGTCCTGCTGCTCAGCAGAAGGGCTTAGGTTAAGCAAGAAGGTTGTAGGTTAAGCATAAAGTCAATTTTGTGCAGCAAGAGAGCCTTGTGGAACCAGGAGATTCTTGAGACCTGTACATTTATTCCGTCAGAAGTACTACATAAGCATTTGGTTTGCCAAGTGACGCTACTGTAAGCTAGCAGACGCTGGCTCTGGTTGCTCTAAAGCCTAAATCCTATAATCAATAAATAATGCTGGTGATATACTTAAGGAAATCTTATATAAAAAGACATTTATGTCTATTAAGATTAAACTCTACCATCATATCTGTAAGGTGAGACACTAAGAAGGGATTTTTGAGAGCAAAACTCTTTGCTACCCTGCTTCTAAAGTGCAGTAGGTGCTCTTTAACCGTGGTACATGGCAACGCACCAGTGCTGCTTTCGGGCTTCCTGATGCACCTCGAACGATGGGAGCTTGTCGCTCAGTCACAGCATGCTAGGCTAGCCGTTGAAGAGCTACCGTGTGGATGATGGGTGAAAGAAACAAGCTGCAACATGGAAAACTAAATATTAGGAAGAAGAATTCTCACAGTGAGGGTGGTCAGCCACTGGAACAGGGCCCAGAGGGGCTGCAGGCTCCTCGTGCCTGGAGATGCTCAGGATCCAATGGCGTGGGGCCCTGAGCAGCCTGCTCTGCCCGCAGCGCTGGCCCTTCTTTCCGCAGAGGGCTGGGCCAGGTGGCTGCCAGGGTGCTTCTGTGAAATATCTGTGTCATTTCTAACATTAATGGTGTGGTACTGCCAGAAGAGTGTAAAAAGTATTCAACAAATTACTTACTTCAGCTGCAGGTTTTTAACATTCGGCGAAGTTGTGAGAAGAAAGTGTTCAGGAAAGTGCAGAGTTAAGAATCCTCACTTTGTGTTTGGAAATGCCACATACGGTTATGGGAATGCTATGAGTGTGCGATTGAGAGAACCTGTAAGTTTTGCTATCAAAACCTGGATGAGCATTAGGACTGTTCTGCCTTCTTGTTCTCTTCTAAGGTGAAAAGTACTTTGGTTGAATGCAGTGTTAGGAAAGCATTAACAATCTCTGCTCCAGATGATGCCATTAAACTCAGCCAGCACTGGCCTGCTCTTACTCCTTGGTTCGATCCCAGTGGTCTAAATCTGGGAGCTCTCTTCAGACCGGACCATTCTTTTTCTGAAGCATAGCCTGCATGTGTGAGGTGGTGTTAGTCTGTGTCCCACTGAACGCCCCAGCGGTGTGGCTGGTGCGGTGCTGGGTGCCCGGGGCAGGGCCTCCAGCTCTCCCCTAGGACCGTCTCAAGCCACAAGCTGTCTGGAGATGTTAATGAGTGGCCGAGGAGAGAGGTCTCTGTCTCCCCTGTCTTGTAAAAAAAGATAAGGTGAACTAACTTATAAAGTGCTAAAAATCTCCATTAAAACTGTGTAAAAACTGTAAAAGTTGGCGTAGGGAACTGTGTGTGTGTCAGGTGTTACCTCTGATTATTAAGTTGGAGTGATTGCCTTGCTGGAGTGGCTAACAGCCACAGTTCTAAAACGTGGAGGGTTTGACATGTCTCGCGTGATTCACCTGTACGATTCTGCCAGCAAACCAGAACGCATTCCTGTGACTGACAGGCATCAGAGATGGAGGCTATGGCCTTTGAAGGAACCATATCTCGTTGTGTCGGTTGGCAGCAGCTGGATTTGTGTATCCTGCGATGATGAACGTATCCTGCAAACACAGCTCGGGACTCTCCAGAATCTCCGCCAACAGGCTTATCTCTCTCATTATGGAGTCTTCGTTGGTGATTCCTCTGAAGCTCCTGTAACAATCAACTCTGTATCAAGCTCTTTTTAAAAGTCTCGGTTTTTCCAGAGCATAGAAATGCCTCCTTCTGAATTATTTAGTCATGTTTCACACATGATACTACCTGACTCTGATCTCAAACAGATAAAAGGTTTGGGATTTTTTTTACATTTTCAGTGATAGGTCAGATGCTTTATTTCCAGCTACACAGAATAGTCTGTTTTGTGCTATTATATCTCACGTGTACAGATGCATCATTTTTCCAAGTTAGCTGGTAACCTGAATATCCCAGTTTCATAAAGCAGGCAGCTTGTAACAATTACTGAAAATCAAGTCCACTGTTTGTTAGCTTTTAGAACCCGATGTAAAAGATGTAACGTGCCCAAACTGAAAACTGCGTCTTTTTACCATTTTTACTAGAAGGAAATTAAGATGTTTCTTACCTACTATAGACAATAGTAGAAGGCCATTCCTCAATGATGATGTCGGAGTCGAAAGGATGCGGTGGCTCGTCCTGCAGCAGTTCGGGCAGGTAGTACGCTACCGTCACTGACTGCACCATCTCCGACTGAGATTCGTTTGTACGGACTATGGTCACAATGGGTATTGTTATCCCCAAGTACAGCCCTGAGGAGACAGACGTGACCTCTTAGAAAACACAACAGGAGTTCTGACTTCTGAACTCGTACTGAACAATATGAAGTGAGTACCACGGAGCGGAGTTTCATTACTGAAAGGAATTCAGTAGGAATGTTTAGAAAACGAGGTTGTGTATTCCAAGTGGGAAATAGGATTTTTTAATGCTTTGTAGTTTCTGTGTCTATATAAAAACCTACATGTGCAAATGTGTGTGCGTGTCTGTCTAAAATGTGGTATTTGGTGAGCTCTCCTGTCTTCATGCAGGGCAAGGAGTTCGACTTAACTTCTTTCCCCCTCTTAAGAGGGTTGTGTTTATCTTGTCAGCTGACCTCGTGTCATGTTTTAAATGTTTGGGAACTAAGAATACAGGCAAGATAAGG
This sequence comes from Tetrax tetrax, assembly GCA_009806455.1. Classification (NCBI taxonomy): domain Eukaryota; kingdom Metazoa; phylum Chordata; class Aves; order Otidiformes; family Otididae; genus Tetrax; species Tetrax tetrax. The sequence goes on from WHYT01016050.1 coordinate 45,088, forward strand.
GGGCTGCATTGTGAATTCAGTTAGGATTTCCTGTTACCAAACACATTGCTGTATTCGTGCAGTGCTATAGGAAAAGGTTGTGATTTTGACTGTGCGTGTAGCAGTGATGACTAGGAGGGGGAACTTTGCCTCTGAATGTGGTTTGAAAAAAAAACTGCACTGTTCTGGAGCCAAATTTACTTTTAAATCATGTTAAAGTGCAAGAAGAATGGGGAGAGTGGAGAAAATGCTTGATTAAGAAAAAGCTTTCGTGACCAATGCCTTTAGTTTCTTGGAAAGAAAATTAAGGGCTGACTCGATTACAACACATGTACTGTTACAGAATGAAACAATAGGCATTGCAAAACCTTTTAATCAACTGGAGAATGAAAAAATTAGAATTGATGGCTGGAAGTTGAAACCAAATTAAATCTGATTGGAAACTAGCTGCACATTTTTCATGCAGGCACAAGCTATCAAGTAGATGGTGGATTTGCAGTTATTTTAAAGTACTTGAGTTAAAACTGGCTTGTCTGTCTGGAAAATATGGTTTTTGGTGTCCATTCAGACATGCATCATTTAAGTATCGTAAATGAAAATGAAGGAGGCAAAACATTACGGTCTCTTTTTGGCATTTTACTCTGAATAGGTTCTTAGAACAGGCGATTTCAGTACTGCTGTGAAAACCAGAGCACTGAAATTCTGTAGCAAAAGCCTAATTTATAGCTGACAGCCCACAAAAATAGCCAGTGTCAGTTCCCAGTCTGATGTAACGGTCACAATGCCCCTGGAAGCAGTGGCGGCTTCCTGCAGATGTTCTCTCCTAGCACGCGTGCGCGGGAGCAACGCTGTGGTTTAGACTGCTGCAAGGGCTGTGTTACAGGAAAGTGTCCCTATAGACAGGGTGGAGGACTTGGAAAAAGCTAATAACGGTATTTCCCCAGTTAGGAGGAGCTAGTGCATAAATACAGTATTGTGGCTTTAAGGTAGAGCTGTGGTACCAATTACCTGAGGAGTTCTGCTCACAGATGTACCTCATGAGCTTCATGAAGCCGAGGCATATGCTCTGCTCGTACTGCTTTTCTTTTATTGTTATACAAGCCCACTTGGCTTTTCCATACTGACGTTTTTCATAAAGTAGATCTCCAAGCTGCAAACATAGAAGATGATAATTTTATATTTTAACTTAATGACCTAAAAAACCCCCAGCAAACAAATAGAAGTCAAACAGTATTTCAGTGCTTTACTTGTGGCGTAAAGAGATCAGCTTCTCTAGGTGCGTGACCAGAACAGCAAGCACAGGGAATGATTTTAAGTCTCAGTGTCAACTGTACCTTAAGCACACTCTGTATAATACTTGGTTCACATGCGCTTCATTTCAAGGTCTAAGTTGGCAGATATAAGTAGATATCAAAAACCAGTGCAGTGCATGCATCTTACTTGAGTACAAGAGTAATTGCATCTTTTTTCAACTGTGAGTGGAATGATCTTGTGACTTTTAATCCTTCCTCCTATAAACCAAGAAAGGGATATGCTGCTGATCTTGGACCAAAATTCGTTTCAGCAGACTTCTAGGAACTGTCATGTTTTGGACTTGTAGTATTAAACATTTAGGTGCAGTGATACTGAATAACCTTATTTTTTATCTGCCGTTATTACAGTAGCACTGAGAAATTGCCTTCAAGCATTTAATTACAATACAAATAGTCAGGAGTCCCAAACTGTTTAGAGTAAATACACTCAATCAAATTGTGATATTGATAAATTTGATTATGTGGGTCTACTTTTAAAAGAAATGTGACAAGAATTCTTCATCCATGGTTAGTAAAGGTATTTTTGATTTGCCATGTATTTAAGGTTAGACACTTGCTTACACATTTCCAGAGCTGTAACCTGTTTGCCGGACATCCATTCCAATTTTCCCTTAGAGGATAAGACGGTTTTGATAAGATGGGTTTGCAAATTGCTGCTTTGTTTGATAATGGTTCATGATACAAAAGTATATGTTTGGTTTTAAATTCAGGTATTGATCTCTTTCAAGTATTCTTTGCTAAGGTTTTATTAACATGGCTGTGTAAATAAGCAAATGCACTGATTTAAATGAAGAAAATAGGCATTTTATTTCAACTGTCAAAATATGGGAAGGTTTTTGTTAAATTAATTCTAAAATGTCGCAAAGACTTTCTACCTTATAAAAAAAGAAACATTCACACATGTAAAAACGATGAAGTGTTGAAAATGAAATGTAGTTTTCCAGTTATAATGCTTTTCACTTATGATGTGAAAAATCCTAAATGGTTAAAATAATTTTATAAATAAACAAAATTTTGGAAGCTGGGTGTGAATACTGAAAATACAGTTAAAAGGTCAGCTGAGGAGGGGAAGGGTACCTTTTCTTTGCGCTGGATCAGAGTGAATGGGATGGTCTGCCTCTCCTGAGGGCTGTTGTTTCTGGTCAGCTGGTGAATTGGCTCTGCCATGTCTGCAACACAATAACGCATTCCCAATTTTAGAAGTGAAGCTGTGGCAATAAGAATGAATGTGTTTCGTCCTACTTTCTCTTAGTTCAACTTCTGGCAACTTTGTGTTTAGTGTGCTCTTCAGTATTACTAGGAAAGGTTACGGTTTCTGTTCTGTGCAGGTGGTGTTGCCGGTTCTAGCAACTCTTTCAATGCTGGATTAATGTGTATCCGCCTCAGGAAGTAAACTTTGGTGGCAGCTCTTGTTCAGGTGTTCAAGGGAATACTACTGTGGACACTGTCACTTCCAAAAGATGTTTTGTGTCTAACGCTACTTCAGCATCCGACGTTATGCACATTTCGGAGCCGCTCGTTACCGGGACGCGAGTGGGGCGCGAGGCCGGTGCTGTGGCTCCGACAGCACTGGTGTGGTGCGGCAGGCTGTGACGTTAGCCGTCCCGGCTAGCTCTGCTGCTGCTGCCTGGCTACCCCACGGCTTTTCTGGGGGTCACTGCGGGGCGCAGCCTCGGCGAGTGTTCTAGCTGAAGCTGACGGAGAGCGAGTGCCAGCCGTGATGCTGTGGTGATCCAGCTTCTGTTCTGGGTGGTGTCCAGCGCAGTTCTGGGTCTTAACTGAATTGGATGTTCATTTTTTATAATGCGAGCCCTTCTAGTGAGACCTCACAGGAGGGAAGAATTTTGAAATAAAAGGCAAACAAATGTTTTCATTAAGATGTAGAAGAAAATCTGAACTTTTGCATGTAGTTTCAGAAGGAGACTTCACAGAGCAGGACACGCACTGGGCTGTGTCAGCGAGACCGCAGCCAGCCCATCAAGGGAGATGGCTGTGCCGAGCTCAGGATGGAGTGCAGAAGGAGCTGGCAGAACCTGATGTGCTTAGGCTGGAGGGGAAAAACTGAAGGTGGGGTGTCGAGGGGGCATAGAAGTGCAGAAACTATAGATGAGGGAAGAGAAGTGTGTCCTGTTTACTTAAAGAAATGTAAGATGAGGAAACCTAAAACTCCTCAATGTATGCTTCACTGAAGAACTGTGTCTTAAGAACACATGTGATTGTTTAACAAATAAATTGGAACATGGATTTGTGTTAACACATTTGCTTTCTGTTGGGTGGTAGTTTCATATATATGTGCTGTCTGATTAGATACCAAGTACATCAGATGAAAGGTTTTATTTCAGTTTGGAAGGGGCAGAAGACCGTTGACTTCGAGTGAATATTAACATTATATCAGAATGGAAACACAACTTATATAAAGGTGGGAGTAGAGCAAAGTAGAGCAAGTCTCAGTGTGCTGTTTGTCAGGTTCCATTACACCTGGCAGAAGGAAACAGTGGTTCAGTGTTCTCAAATAGTCACAGGAACCATAAAGCATTAGCAGAGATGATTGCTAGTGTAAGAAATTAAGTAGCAAACCTATTCTCTGTTTGTAGATGTAGTGACACTAGCAATCATCCAGTCTGTGTTAGTTGTTACACTTCCTAGCTGGGCTGAAATGGATAGGAGCAAATATATAATACTAGAAATATAATGCTAGCGTATTCTAGTAATTCTGTCTTCCTACAGTTTTGTGATTTAAATATGGTTGGATTCTTTTTTTGGCGTATTTGCAACTGTGGTTGCCTTGACATCAGTTCTAGCTGCAGTTCATAAATAAATTCTGCTTATAAATTGCTTATTCCCTAACAAACAGGCTTGGAAACTCTGGAAATAAGGTTCATGTTAGGAACAGAAATCCCCTCTTCCAAAAGAGCCAGTCCCTTCCTTTCAAAGGTGAAATAATGTAGGCATTTGTGTACTTTGATAGAGGATTAGAAACTTAATTTTTATGTAAAACGTTTGAAAGTCTGGATGTGAGTTTCTGCACACTACCTCATGGTATGTATCAGACACGCAAGAAAAGGACTAAAGTGTCTACTGGAGCAAGAGCCCTTCTCTTGGGTGTTGAGCGCCCCCGTGTCTTAAGGGGAAAAGGCAGGATGAGGGGAGAAGAGAGTAGTATCCATGTTTCAAAGCGAGGAGAATCGAGATGCAGAACTAACTTGACCTAGGTCACTTGGTAAATCTGTGGCTGAGCTGGGAATCAAACCTATATCTCCTGGCATTCAGTGCAGGGGTTTTAACTCTAAGACTATTTGGAATAGAAAAGATCCTTTTAATAAAGGAGAGAAAGCTACAGTTTAGACATTTAAAAAAAATATATAATTGGGATAGATTTAAGTTTATTAATAATAAACTGTGGGGTTTTTTTTTTCCTTCCATATTAATGCATAGGGTAGGGATTATGACTAATTAAAGTCCATTCAGGAGTTTTGTTCTTCAGTTCATGAATCCATGCCTGTTAGGCATGACAGTGTAGCAAATAGATTATAAAGGTCTTAACCTGGACAGTACTTCAGTTATATTGCCCAAAAGTGAGCGAGTTGCTTAACGTGTGGTCTGTCAGCACAAGCTTGTGAACTTGCGTACTGGTGTGACAAAGCAAGGCAAGATGAGCTGTGGCAGTGTAGCTAGGTAAGGGCTTGGTTTAATTACATTTCAAATTGTGATTACAGTTGCTACTAAAGGTACGTATTGTGAAAGGCAAATCTTCACAAGAGATTTATATAGACAGGGCAGGGACACCCTCCCCAGCCCGGGTCACTCAGAGCCCTGCCAGCCTTGGGCACTGCCAGGGATGGGGCACCCACAGCTCCTCTGGGCAACATGGGCCAGCGCCCACCGCCCTCACAGGGAAGAATTTCTTCCTTATGCCTCATCCAAACCTTCCCTCTGCCAGTTTGAAGCCATTGCCCCTTCTCCTATCACTACATGTCCTTGTCAGAAGTCCCACCCCAGCTTTCTTATCACCCTCCTTCAGGTGTGGGAAGGCCGCTCTCAGCTCTCCCCGGAGCCTCCTCTTCTCCAGGCTGAACAGCCCCAGCTCTCCCAGCCTGGCCTCACAGCAGAGCTGCTCCAGCCCTCTCAGCATCTGCGTGGCCTCCTCTGGAC
>WHYT01016051.1:0-14568 GCA_009806455.1 Tetrax tetrax
AAAAAAAAAAAAAAAGGGGGGGGGGGGGAGTGAAAGCAAGGAAAGGAATATCTGTGACACAACATGTATGCTCCTAGATAAACTCCTGCCATCTCGGAGTGCCTTTAAATATTTGAACAGCTTCTGTTAAGTCAAATAAAATCGGTTACCATGAGAAACAAAAAAGTCTAATAGAGTAGTTGAGCGCACTAATGAAAATCTGAATGTAAAATTGTTTCAGAATCATTCAAAGAATTGAATAAGACAGAAAATCTTTTTAATAACAGTCATAGTAAAACATTTAAACATTTTAGCTTCTGAGATCCTGGAAAACAACACACGCAGTACAGAAATAGCAGAGGTGGATGCTATGTTGTCTTACAGTCGCATAAATTGAAATGTAATTGTGTCCTAATGATATTAAAATCGGTCTGTTTTTAGGATTTTCTGCTTGTTGAATGTATTTGTTTATTGAGGCATACACAAATAAAATGTTAAATCTGAAAGGACAATGATTCAGTGTCCAGAGCCAGTGGTTAAATCAGATGTGGTAACTATGGTGAGAGGTAAAGTTACTTAGCTTCTCTCACACCATGCATATGTGGATTTCTTTTTGTATAATGGAGATTAAGAAGAAAGGATTAGAAAATCTAAAGAGAAATTTTGAGCAGGAGACCTGTAGCCTTGCTCTGGGAATTAACACGGAGGAGGCTTTTAGAACAGAGGCAGGGTGGAAGTAAACACTCTCTTTTAATATATATTGATGATGATTCTAGGAAGGATTCTTTCTGGTTGGGAATATCAACAGCAGCTCACGCATACAGGAATGAAATCAATCTTCTCCATATTAAAATAATCCTCCCACTCCAACAAAACAAAACCAGAACCCAGCATAGATTTTTACATTACCAAGTGACAGCATAGAATCAGGTAAAGTCTGATATTCTGGATTAACTCATTTTAGGTTCTTGCAGAATTAAGCGATGTTGATTTATTTGGATTACATAGCACTCCTATTTTTAAGCATGCATGTGATATGTACTTAGGATTTTTTTTTTTTTAAACTTCAGAAATGGTGATCATAAGAAGTGGAAAATAAAATCAGAGCTTAGTGTTCTCACTAGTAAATATTGGGGGAGTTTGAACTGTGGCCAGAGAGACTTTGACCGTGATTTTCCTTGAGTTGAGAGGGTTCAGCATTACCCTGAGCTTTTCAGGGAAGAACTTCAGATTATGCTGATCAGCTCAGAGGGATATGGGAAGGATTGTCACGCTTGCACATAGAAGTCATATGTTCTGAGACAACCACCAGAGGTACTAATTAGTGATTAGCTGTTTGGGATACTTAGGAAACAGAAAAGGGAGAGGTCAGGTTTAATTCCCTGTATAGAGGGACCATTTCCTTGTAAGAGTGAAAAGTACATTCACTGTGTAATCTTCATCGTACATACACTCTGTACTCTTTACAGATGTGGAGAGACACCTTGGGGATAGGAGTATGTTCAGCTATCTAGTAACAGAGGTTAAAATGTACTGGTATTTTGGCAATGTGTTAGAAACATCGTTAATAAAATATTTAAAAGTTTTGAGTTTCCGCTCCTCCCTGCCCAACACAGTGGTTGAAAATCACTTGTCTAACAACAAGTCCAAGGGGATAGTAGTTCAGCATAGTCTAGACACTTGATGTTAAAACTTTTAAGGTGTTTATGGATTTGCTAGGGAAAAGCTTTCATCTGCTTCTGGATCGTAATCCCACACTTTCCTTTCTCAAGTGTTTTAAGTGTGTGTTATCAGGTACCTGTTTAGGAGACTGCATTCATGACTTTGGTGCAACAGTGTGGGTTCAACCTGTGAATAGAATGTACACTTTTGGACTTCAGGCAAAATGATAAATAATAGACCCAGCAGCAATGTAATGCACATTCGTCACAAGTTGTTTCAACAGTAGAAACGATCAACTCAAAATTTATTGATTTTTGGTTTTAAATTGTAATTCCTTGAAAAGTATTAAAAATTCACTAATTGGATTCTGCCCTAATAGGGAGGAAGAGAAGGAAAAGGAATTCCATTCCTGCTAGTAGCAGACAATATTTTGCTTTTTTTCCTGTTGTTGAAGTTGACATTGAATGGAATGGTACATTGTTATTGCATTAATAATGGATTATTATTTCAGATGAAATTTTTTTATTCATATAAAGGTTGCTGTTTTAGATGGAAGCAGAAAGTTTCCATAAACTAGAGCAAAAATCAGATATAGCTATTAATGCGTGACAATTCATTTTGTTGTTCAATGCATTTTAAAATTGTTTTATCACCCTTCTTTATTAGGATGTACTATATTAAAGAGCGATATACCTGGTATTTCAGGCACAGGATGCTGTACCACCTAATGGATAGGACAGTGGAATCAGAGCAAATAGTGTTTTCCCTGCTTTGCTTTTGGATTAGGGCAAGTCAACTCACCTTTCTGATTCTGTTTGCCATCTACAGAAGGGGTATAATGGTAATTCCTTTTTAAAGTACTTCAATATCTACTCATGAAATTTTGAGACAAGCAATATTTTGTCTTACAGCAGCACACATGACCAATGCATGGTGGATAGTCATGTAGTATTTGCATCAAAAGTCATTAAACAAGAAATCACTAGTGATTTGATAATAAAGTGTTTCCAGAACAAAAAAAAAAAAAAACAAACTTAGGGATAATACTGATGAGGTATTTCCAGACTGTTATGCTAGTTTAGAAGTGTTTTACGTAACTGAATATCAGCTGGCCGGTTAGTACCTTGTTACTGAGTATTGGCAGATTATCAATCTCTGTTTTAAAATTTCAAACAAAAGATGGGCCTTCATTGACTTGTTCAGCTGTTCTGCTCGGATTCAGCCAGCAGTGTAGTTTCAGCAGCATCTTTGGATGTTGAAAAAAAAAAAAAAAATCTCTCAATTTCTCCAGTGAGACTATTTGCATTAGTACTGGAGAACCTCTGGCCTTCTCGATTATATTTGTAGATTGCAAAAACAAGAAATGCAAGATTGAGAATTGCCGTGCAAACAGCTATGTTTGTGCTCAGACTCGAACAGCTGAAGAGTTTCACTTAAGTCACCGGGTCTACAGAAGTGAATAAGGGTTTTCAGGATTAAAGTTTACGGTATTTATCTTGTTCTTTTTGTGCGTGGTCATAGAAATTCTCCAATGCAATGTGAAGTCTGAAGTGTTCTGAGATCTTTGAGAGATGATTCTCATTCCATTTACACATCATACAAAGCTAAGTAAACTGGTTTCAGGTGCAATGTAGGGTATATGGGATAGCCTAACGCTGAAGAAGAGTAAAATAAAGTTTAGAAAGAATTAGAGTGGACTGTCAGCCACTTCACAATAAGGCTTATCATTTGTCACTTGCCAAGGACTGATCAGTTTAATCAATTGCCAAACAGGAGCAGTTAAATATTAAATTTGATGGCAAAATTTAAGAAATTGTAGTCTGGAGTACAAATTGCATCTTAAATTTCCACAGTTTCCTTCATGTGTTACCCTGCATCAATTAACTACTTCTGTCTTTATCTTTGTAGATAGCACGGTCAGTATTTTGTTCCTGAAAATGGTCATTTACTGTTTTCTGCTCTTGCATATAGCTGACACAGCCACAAACACTTTTTAAAATATACTTTTATTTTGTTTTTCAAAGGAGAAGATTTTATTCTAAAAGGAACTTGACAATCTTAAAAACAATTTTTTCCAACAGTTTTCCATTTGACAGGAATATTTTTCTTCATCTGGAGAACAAGCCAATATGGCTTGGTTTGGAAAATTTGTTTATACAATGGTATTTTCTGTCCACGCAGTGCCTGGAATATGTCTTAGCACATAAATAATAAGATAAATATTTTTTTTTTTTTTTTAATCTAAACAGCTTCTGTTTATCTTTCTCCGTAAGAAGTGTGTGTGGAGAAGGATTCTTTTAGCTTTGAGAAACTGAGTGCATGCTCTATCTGGTAAATTATGCCATTTGTTAGCTTGGTAAATCTTAGAGCATTAACTACATGACAGTTTCCCTTTAGAACAGTAAAGATTAGGTGGGATTTCTGCAGAAATCATTATAACTTACACTGTTTGTGTGTTTCTCTACCTTTCTCAGATAACTGTGCTTGGGTTTTGTAGAGGGAAGTTAACTGGGAGAATGGTGTGACCTGGTAATGCATGTGCAAATTGATATATCTTCCCTGCATTTTGCAAGGAAATAATGACGATTTGAAAGCTTTTGCATGGCCTTTTTTTTTGTAGCTCTTTCATAATTTCCTTGCTTTGCTTCTTGATGTACCTCCAGAAAGAGTATGGCATGACATTTTCTTATATCTGCTCTTAAATTGTCAAATGTATGTGTATGCCCTCTTCTTTTTTGGTACTTTGTTTATGCTGCGGTGTGACAGACAAGTAGAGATAGAAGTTGATATTTAAAGAATATATTATTCTAAGTACTTGAAAGCATAGTATCTTTTTTTTAACATCCACTCGTTCACCCTCTATTTCTGCAGTGAGGGAGTGATATCTGTTTCATGGTCATTCTGACTTCTCTGTGTAAGGGATGTGAATTGAATCTAATGCAGTCAGTATTCCTCTGGTACAAACAGATATGTAAAACAAAGTTCATCATATCCTTCAATGGGAGTTGGGAGAGAAGGTGACCGGTGGAGTTCAGACTGTGGGACATAGTCAAAGGGATTTGTTCCGTTGTGTGCGGGTTGATGTGCTTCCCCAAATGCTGGCACAGAAATTAAAGAAAAGATCTTGTTTACTTTTAGAGTCAAAGTATCTAGGAAAGATTCTCTGGAGAAAAAATGGCCATTTCCCATTCTACTCAATAACTGGGACAGGAAATTGATTTTGCAGATTTTTACCTCCTGGGAAGTCAGCTTGAAGAAAGAAAAGGTTATGGTAGAGTCATTGCACCATAAAAGTTGAGCAGATAAAATCCTTTAATCTGTTTAAGATACACTGTATTACTTTCAGCCCTACATTGTTCGACTGTTGAAGATGTCAAAAAGAAGGTGATGTATTCATCCCTGTAGGCAGAATTCAAAATTTCACTTTGTGACTATATAAAAATAAACATACTTGCATCCTGATTGTGCATCAAGGGTTTTGCACCTTATCGGTACTTATTTTGTATAAGACTTAATTAAATGTTTGTCCCATTGCTTTTAACTTGATCATCTCTGCCCACAGTTAAGGGAGGGCTTAACCTTTGGATGTATGGAAAAGATTGCCTGCTCCTGCTGTGACTGGAGGGGAGCAGTATAAACCTCTACAGGACAAGAAGTTAGCAATAGTTGTAAGTTTCTACAAGTTGTAAGATTAGATAGTTTCAGGTTTCTAATTAGCATTGTACAGCAAAATTAGAAGATACACAGAGGAGTATGGCAGATATTTTCAGCACTCTTTAATGCCATTTAAGTTTTGAATGCTTGCATTTGATTTTCAACTATTTGTTCTGTATTTGACTATGTTTGCCTCTGCTCCTCATTATTTTTTCAGTGTTTATGGTTGGTTGATAGTGTTTTACCTTACAGTAGTATGGTTTGTTTTGTGGTTGGTTTTTTTATTTTTTTCTGATTTAGAGCCAATTGGTGATAGCTTTGCCTGCCAGTCACAAGTTTCCCAGAAGCAGCAGTAAGATTGTCTGGTCCTTTGGATGTGTTTCTAGGTGGAGAAATGTCTGAATTAGGTAAGGAAAGTCTAGTCTTGAGGTGATTCATTGATTGTGATTGTCCAGATCTGTCTAGGGATAGTCTGTTACAAAGCCTGAAGATGTAAGCAGATGTTTTCTGGGTATCAGGGTATATAGGATAAAATGCTAAACTGACCCTTCTCCTAGCATATGGGCAGCAGGTTCTAATGGAAATTATGAGTACAGTCTTGAAAGTTCCTCAGTGTGTGTGTTTGTTTCTGTCTTAAGAAGCAACTTTTTGTCAGCTGTTTTCTCTCTCAATTTTGTAGGCATTTTTTTCCGTCTTCATAATAATGATGAATCAGATACGAGTATTGTCAGCTGGAGATCCTCAAATTATATTGATGGGAGTAGAGTCCAAAATATTTTCTAGTGTTTTGAGAAGTGGCAGTGACATTCTGACACTTGAAAGGTGAAGTTGAAGTATGCAGAGCACCATGCTATGTATTTCTGCTGTATGTTTTGGGAGTAGTATAAACCGTTGGACTGGTGTCATTTTCAGGAAGCCACTTCTCTGAGTGACAGCCATTTCCATTGTGTTATTTACTGTGAATTCTGACAATGTCATAATTTGAAATCAATATTTGAGAATAAATGATCTAGACATGGAACAGTAACTTCTTTAATCTCCACTGTCAATTTTTCAACTCTTCCTTGAAGTTAGAGTACCTTTCCTTCACGATACTTTTAATAGCTTTGTATTATAAACTGTGAAGGGTTTTGTGCAGAGTCTTAACTATTGTGTTCAGTCTGGGATAACTTTGTTTTCTGAAAGGTGTTGTTTTAATTTCATAATTTTACTTTAATTACTAAAGCATGTTACTATTTACCATCTTTAATGGATTCACTTTTTTTAGAGGTACAAGCATTAATTTCTGAGAGTATACCGGCTGGAGTTTCAGCATGCTTAGAAAATCAGTCTTAGTTGGCAGTAATCGAGTTTGTGTAGTTCTGGAAGAAGTTATTCTGTGTATATGCTGAAGCCCATGAAGCCAATGTATCTCTGAAGTTGCTATGAAGGCTTTTTTTTTTTTTTTGAGCCAACAGTTATTTACTGTAAGTACAGCAAGTCTTTTATGTTAGTAGGCTGTTACCCCATGCTAATTTAAAATGACAGTCACTATCGTTGCAAATAGTAACCATTGAATATGCAATAAAAACATCCAAAGCAGACTATTAACTGCAAAGTGGCTAAAAATATGCAGTGCAGATATTAATTTGTCCTATCATCTTGAGAAGTTAGCCTACAGTAAGAAACCTAACTGGTGATGTGTTTTGCTCTTAAATTAGCTTTTTTGCTGTTAGCAGTTTTTGCATGTGCTTTTAGAGCCTTGAAATTAAAGGCATGATGTAAACAATAGGCATTATAAAGATCAGATAATTTAATATAATTTTTAAAGAGGTATTTGTAGAGTTCTGGCTTAGACTTGGTGCGTTTTCCTAGCAAAAGATTTTCTATATTTCATCAGCTTAGGACTGTAGTAAAATTTTAATTTAGAAAAAGTGTTACACCCAGCTACTCGTCAAAATAATCCGTATGTCTTTTATACTAATAACTGCATTATTTAGTTTCACCGCCGTGAAAGTTTTACACAATTTGCAGCCTGATTCAGTATTTCTTCAAATTGGTGTTCACATTAATGTCAAGACTGACAGTAAAAAATAGGTCTTATAAAAATAGTAGGATAAAACACTGGATTGTAATTCAACATTCCATTTTTGTTAGTTGCTCAACATCTGGATGCATACTGTCTAAAACACAGCAGCTACTGGGAAGAAAATTATCTCCATCCCAGCTGAAACCAGGGCACATACTTCTGGATAGCATAGTTAACTCGAGATTAAATTGAAATTAAATACAATTTAAATTTTAAATGAAATAAAATATTGCCACATTAACTATCACTATATAGTAACAAAGAAATCGTCTTTCATTTTGTGTGTGCTAATTCTCTAAGGAAGAATGCAGTTCTTTCATAAAACCATTATGTGTAATGAAACTGGTATATATACAAAATGAGTAATATATGGGGTTCTAACAAACAGATGATGTATCAAAGAAGATAGTTTCCAGCAATATTTTATTGTCAAATGCTGATGTATCCCTTTAAGCTTTATGGGTGCATCTTATCAGCAGAATAAACAAACATTCTGTCCCTCTTTAGTCTTACTACCAAAATAAACATCATTCCATTCAACCAAAAATATTGTACGTTGTCAAATACAAACGTGACATGGCAATTGGCAGTCGCATGTCCCAGAGCAGACTTTGTGATGAAGGCTTCCCTCTTCAGCATTGACTCTTGAGTAATTAGGAACGTTACGCTAACTAAGCATCAGGGAAAACTTCTGCTACAGTTATTGTGTGGGAAAAGAATTTGTCATATTGCCAATTGCAAAACCCAGATACAACAAGAATCTGGAATTTGAATTGACAGGCCAAAAGCTTTCACTGTTTGAGTTTTCAGAGATCGTGGTACAATCTAAAAAGGATCTTGAGAGTTTTCTGTTTTCAGAGATGTGTGCTAAATCCCGGGTGAGATTAATCTCTGCAGAATATATATTTAGCCTGGTTATAGTGCCTTATTAAACCTAGTTATAGACCAATTTTCTGTTCTGCTGGACACTATGTCAATCTGAAAAAAAAAATATATCCCTGAAGAGCCTGTCAGAGTGTGAAACAGAAGATGGATTCACACAAGCAGTAGTTAAATAACTGTGACTATTAACAGAAAGTTCTCTGCAAGAAGATGTGTGATGCAGATAAATTACAGTGATGCTTGCTTGGAATTACGGCAATGGATATGAGAGGCTGTCTGTCATGGGCTCTGATGGACTAAATGAGAGAGTGCAGGTAAGATGATGATAAGCTGTAGTCTCAAAAATATCTACCTTTCTCTTTGTCATACTAGTAAAAAAGAAGGTTCAGCCTCATCAATGTCTTATGTACCCTGTAGAGGCTTAGAGAGGAATGTTTTGATGGATCTTTCTGCTCCTTCAGAGCACAAAGTGTCCTATAGCAAGTTATGATCTATACGGTCCTTTCTTTTCTCTAGAGAAAACATTTGACAGCTTTTCACCAACTGCTTTTAGTGCTGGAGCTCTAAACTTTACAGTCTTCATCTTCTCCCTTCCATGTGGTGTGTGGATAGATTGCTTGCTAAGACCTAATACTTATTTAAGCAGAGCAGAAAATTCTTTGTCTGAGGCTGGAAATACAACTACGCGTTCAAATAGTAAGAGTTGGTGCAACATGTCCTCCCCAGTGAGAAGTCTTCACTATTCATTCTTTGCATTACTTTTCTCTTGTTAGTGATGGTTCTTTCATATTTGCAAGTCCCTTGAGAGGATATGATAGCATTACTTAGATTATAGAGCAGGAGGAAGTGTGAAAGGATCACCTTATTTTTGTGGCTGCCATTTGTCAAACTAAATATGGTGTTAAAGAAAAAAATTGGTGTTGAACCATTCTTAAAAAATATTCTTAATTTAGCAGTGTTGGAGGGAGAAAAGGGGATAGAAAGAAGACTGAAGTTAGTCAGCTCTATAACTCTGTAATATACTTCACATATAAAAGCAGAATAACCAAAAAAGGGATGCTGTCAGTTTTCAGTTCTCCATGTTTCAGATGTAGACCATCTTCATTGTGGTTCATTGCATCCATGTGGGTTGTGTTAAGAATTATGCGATGATATTAAAATTATTAAGCCATGTAATTTTTTGCTTTAAGTGTTCGAGTGAGCTCTGAAACAGGACTAGGAGAAAGGGAATTTGTTCCCTCTCCCACCTGGTTTTGGAGGGTAAGGTTCATACTTGATTTTATAACATTGAAACAGCCATTATATTTAGTTCTAATTTGAGATCAAATTTAGGAAGATGGTTGATTGTGGGCACGCAGTTTAGATAGATGTATGCTTCTGTGGGGAAAAATGCCTTTTTGGTGAGAAATTGATGCTGAAGATCCTTAGATTCTTCTTTGGTCGCTGAAAAAAAAAATCAGGTGAGCCCTCAGATGTTCCAGAAGTTTGTGTTAAAACAAGACTCTGATACCCCAGAAGGGACTTGGAGCTCTTGGCTGAAGTGGTTACTGCTTTTATGAGGTTTAGATCTCTATACTTCAACATAGCAGTAACAAAATCTGTGATTTAAAGATGACATAAAAGTTCTTTGTTCTGGATTCAATTTGTCATATGGAAATATTGTTGTATCTGATGCTGATCAAGTCATAGGTTAACTTAATAGTCACATTTATATGGTATTTCTAGCTTTCTGTGTAGTTTGTATGGTTTTAATGGATTTGGATTATGGTTGATGAATGACAAAGATGATGTAGACCTGAAAGGTAAGTACCACCTCTGTCTTACGTCTCAGTCAGCTTTACAGCACAGTAAAACACGGCCAAGCAATATAAAACATTGTTAACATCTGTTTGGCATTAAAACATATCACTGGTACTGTAATGGCTCATT
The DNA here is from genome assembly GCA_009806455.1 of Tetrax tetrax. Lineage (NCBI taxonomy): Eukaryota > Metazoa > Chordata > Aves > Otidiformes > Otididae > Tetrax > Tetrax tetrax. The sequence goes on from WHYT01016051.1 coordinate 10,175, forward strand.
CCTCTTAAACGGCACACTTTCTTCCTTGAACTTCCTTTGGAATCAGTCGGGGATAATCTTGGTGATCTAAAAACGTTGTGTTGTTAAGTTGTGGTAGAGCCAGTCAATCACTAGGACAAAATTAAGATCATGCCTGTTGGATTCCTTTGTGTCTCTTCTCAGTTTAATTTTACTATTTTTTTTCTTTTTAAACAACCAGAAATTGTGCATTTTGCCTTCTCATGTGTTTTCTGGTATTGTCTGTTAGTGTCCAAAAATATAAGGCTTGAATATCGGTAAGAAATCAACTGAGGTGTTAAAGCAAGTTGTTTTTAGTAGAAGTGTGTCTGACATAAAGTAATTTTCTCAGCTAGAACAGGCAATACTTCGACCTATTATTTAGAGATCAGATTTTAATTTTGATGACCTAAAATTATTTATTTGATCTACAAAAAAGGTTTTGCTTTAAAGAAACTTTGTAGCTTTTTCTATTCTGTGTGATGGATTTCTGGAAGAATTATGTTAAAAATAGCAGCTGCTTTTGGCTTTTATTTGGGTCAAGTGTTTCTGTAATATAGCATTTTTAATATTCAGACAAAATTAAGGAAATTAATCTGTAATTGAAGAAATGTCTTTCTGTGAAGTGACATAGACTAATAGGGCTAGTGAGAGGGATGTGTGAGCTCCACACCAGATGTGAATTGTGGAACTGCAGTGGTACGGGTGGTGGGTCACTTCAGACCAACTCTTCATAGGTACTTGGTTTCCGTCGATACGAGTACTTTAGGATGAGGGATGGTGAGCAATGAAAGTAAGAGCGTGCTTGCCAGTGTCCTAGTTGTATGAGAAAAAGCATTTGGCTTGTCACTTTGCTCAAGATTTTATCCGTGACAGTCACTGATAAAATTGTGATGTATTATTTCATCTGTGGTGATGTTGAGGCTGTCTAAAATATTGAGAACAAAGAAACCCTTTAATCTCTCACGTTTGGCTCTTTAAAATGTTTGTTTGGTATGGGGTTGTTCTAGGATTCTTTCAAGATTTTTTTTTTCTTTATTTCAAGGTATTCCATTATGCTCTGGATTTAATTGCAAATAGCAAGATATAAAATTGTATGAAATTTTATTAAATTTTAAATTAAATTGTATAAAATTGTCATGTAGACCTAAGTTTTGGAAAACCTGACTTGGAAGGGGGAATAAAAGGACTAATTAGAGTTTAATCTGAAGAGAAGGTTACTAAGGGTAGTACGGCTTACTACATAACAGTGTGCAGCTGTGCTAGAAGTTTTTGTAGAGTCATGGTGGAGAGTACAAGAGATAGTAACTTAGATCCCAGCAAGAGAGAGTCAGGCAGGTTGAACTTCACTGAAATCAAACCAACAGATTTTTTTTAAAGGATAATGATACAGAAACTCTGGGATCAGCTGCCTGGAAATCCTACACAGTCTCTGTTATCTGAGACCTTAAGTTTAGACAACTTCTGTCAGGAATGAGAGAAGTATAGATGATCCAGGCTTGGGGAAGGAGCAGGCCAGATGACCTTTTGAGCTCTCTCTTCCAGTTTCTTTTTAAAATGAACCTAAGAATAGAATAGGACAACCATGAAAAGTTTCAGTACCTCTCACTTTTTTTTTTTTATTGTGATTTTTAATGAAAGGGGTATAACTTCAACTCAACAATTTTTGTTTGTACGGCGTATGTGTTCTTGAGCAGTTAACTGTCAGCAATAACTAGCGTGTTTAACGACTTTCCAATATGAGGCTGTAAGTGCTGCATGCTGTCGGTTAGTTTGCTAAAATTCAAGTTGTCTGTATATTTCAAAGTGTTCTTTAATACTTTCTAATGTATGCAAGGACATTAGTATGCAGCTGTTTAGGAGCACCAGTCAATGAGTTGGTGTGATTTGTGTTTTGTTTTTTGTCGCTTTTGAAAAATCTCTCTTTAGAACGTGCCAGATTTTCCTATTCTGCAATTTGGCTTTAAAGATATGAGACACAGCTCTAGAGCGTTTTCATCCTGTGGGTTTTTTAATCTGGTGTGGCCTGCTATTTTATGAACTCTCCAAGTGCATTTGTGTAAATGCTTATTCAGCCCTCATGAGTTTAGTCATGACTATATCACTAAAGCATTTGGGAGTTCATTATGTTCATGCTTCCACATGAATGGAGTTCTTTTCTCTGAAAGTGGAGTTTTTAAAGAATTTTCTTCTTAATTTCCAAAGCTGTTGACCTACTGTTATATAATTTTGCACTTACTCCTTATGCAATAAAAGCCCAGTATTTGCATACCTTCTTGTTCAGCCATACGCATGGCTGCATCTCCAGGAGAGGAGGGTGGGAATTCAGGTGCACGGAGCAGGTTCCTCTCTCCGTTTTTTTTTTTTGGTTTTTTTTTTGGGTTTCTCCCCTCCTATCTCCCCAAAGATGAGATTTAATGAGAAAATTTAGTGTCCTCCCAGCATAGTCATAGTCACGTGTAGTAAGCCAAATGAGACTCTTGAAGAGAATGGCTGTATTTACTCTTCCACGTGAAACCTGTGCCTAAAAATTTGCTGATTAGATTTATCTGGTTTTTGTCCACAATTTTAGGGATGATGTATTTATTTTGAGTTATCTCCTGGTGGGTCTGGACAGACAACCAAGTTACACTGGAAAAACAGTGACTTTTCTTTCATTCCTTATGGCCCAGGTGTTTTGTTAGATCTAATTAAGTTGGATCTTGAGAGGCCCACCTGCAGAAATACTCTGAAATTGGTCAAATGAACTTTTAGTTAAAGCAGGCACCCAATAATGACTGTATTTTTTTAATTTAAGGCTTTATCTATTGCAAATTTATACTCAAAAGACTTATTTTTTTTAACAGCAGATTTGCTTCAAAAGCGTATTGATGGAAATGCATTTGCTCACTACTTTAAGAAAAAGAAACTTTTGATGGGGAAATACTTAAATGTTGTTTTGACTGTGCAGTTTGAACTGTTTATTAATCCAAAGGTTTAATAAGACTGTTTCGCAGATTGTTTTCAATGGCTGATTGGCAGATAAATTCTTAAGTTTTACCATAGCAATGAAAAATGTTTTGTACTCTCAAATCTGGTCTCTTTTTGTCTGCCTCTTTCTCAGGGTCAAATTCTTGAAAACTTCCTTTTGGATGATTTGAAGAACTGTCTGCTTTTTGTTGCCAAAACAGCCCACGGAAACATGGCAGTACTTCATGTGGTTCTGAAATCGAAAGCAAGGCTATGTGGAATGTGCTACATTAGCATGGCAGAGACTGGGATTCATTTGGTTGTTCCTAAATTAAAACTGATTTATGTCCAGAGAAGCTACTAAAGCTTCTAAGATCTCTTTTCTCCCGCCCCTACTTTGAAATTTCCATAGAAGAAAACATGTTTCCAGATACCCAAGCAGGTGGAACCACTTACCCAAGACATTTTAAAGATAAATCAGTGGAATATCTAGTGTCTTCCCCTGGAATCACGCACGTTTTCTTAGCACTCTATTCAAGTTCAGCGACGGATCTGGGCTATTTTGTATGCTGTTGAGGGCTAGTGTGTCCTGTTGGTCTCGCTCATTATGACAGACTATTGTCTGGAGTGATCTAAGTGGTACTGCTGCTTGAAAACTTGAGTTCCCATTAAGTCCACTACACTGTATTTTGCATTCCTTTCTGGCTTGTGCCAAACAATGCCTCTGTTGTAGTAGTAAATTTGTGATATTCATTAACATTTACTAGAAAACAAAATAGGTAAATAATACACAAAGAAGTGCTACTTTTGAAGTAGTTTGACTCCTAATAAATCATGTTAGGCTATCAGAATGATTTCTGAAAATCTCCCCTGTACGAAGAATTAATATAAAATAACTTAAATTAATATAAATAATTAATATAAAATAACCAAAATACTATGTAGGCAGTATTACTTTGTTGTTCACTTTGTCTTTTTTGTTACTTTTTATGTCACAGCAGAACCTCTTTAGTGTATTACAAATGAGCCAAGAAAATATATATATACACATACATATATATATATATATGTAGTAACTAAATCTTAAATTATAGCTTATATTGTTTAACTTCTATTCTGGAGAAGCTGGAAAAGAGAATTTGCAGACTGTTTTGTAAATGTCCTTGCATGTTGTAATTTAAAATAATGAGTAAGTATCTCATTGTATTACTAGAATTACTCATAAATTTACATTCCTTGTTTTTCATTCTCAGTGTGTACATTGCTACAGGGAAATTGCAGGACCAACTATGCTGAGTCTCAGAAACATTTATTAAGTTTTCCTTTCTGTGATTAAAATTTGTCTAATTCCCAAGTGCTTTAAATTCAAGTTTGAACATATGTTTTAATAAATACCTTTTCATTTTTTGAATAAATGAAGAGTATTTTAAATAGGATACCTGAACCTT
>WHYT01016051.1:25403-53587 GCA_009806455.1 Tetrax tetrax
ATATATATATGTAGTAACTAAATCTTAAATTATAGCTTATATTGTTTAACTTCTATTCTGGAGAAGCTGGAAAAGAGAATTTGCAGACTGTTTTGTAAATGTCCTTGCATGTTGTAATTTAAAATAATGAGTAAGTATCTCATTGTATTACTAGAATTACTCATAAATTTACATTCCTTGTTTTTCATTCTCAGTGTGTACATTGCTACAGGGAAATTGCAGGACCAACTATGCTGAGTCTCAGAAACATTTATTAAGTTTTCCTTTCTGTGATTAAAATTTGTCTAATTCCCAAGTGCTTTAAATTCAAGTTTGAACATATGTTTTAATAAATACCTTTTCATTTTTTGAATAAATGAAGAGTATTTTAAATAGGATACCTGAACCTTTTGTAGTTGAAGCATTTGTAGTATGTAAGTATTTGATCCTAAGAAGCCTTAAGAATTACTTGTTTTTAAAGAGGAGAGCAAAGGAGGAATCTAAGATAATGCTTTAATTTGTTTTGAACTTTTCTCTCACTCTGAAGTATTTAGAATGGTAACACTTTTATATGAGGATTATAAATTGCTAAGAAGGAATCTAGAAAATTAAACTCAAGTATTCTGAAATGTCTGTCAAACATTTTCATGTTTCTTTACTGTTCTGGGAAATAGAATTGCAGGAGCTCTGAAGAGGAGAATTGATCTTTCACTGGTGATGAGATGGTTAGAGTCAACTCAGCAAAACTAGGAGTGAAAAGTAGAATAAACCAACTTGTGAAACTTTGTGATACGCTTGCTACTTTCTGGAAGTACATACAGTATATTTGGATGTTTAGGTCTGTAAAAAAAAGCTGTTGAAGTTTTTAAAAAAGTTGTGTGTTTCAATATTTACAATACTTAGATTACTATTTGATTGCTCATTATTTTAATTACAGCCAGTAAAGTGATAATAAACTGCCAAAAAATGGTACAGACTTGAATACTCTCTATTGATTCCCAGACATCAGCGTAGGAGGTGATCTGATTTACCATACCAAAGGTTGAACAAAGGGGTGGAAACAGCAGACTAGAATTCTTTCCAGTATTTCAAACAAACATCTTCTGTTTGTGCTATAGCTCAGTCAGGGATTTTACTGTTAAAAACCAGGTAAATGAAAAAGCCTTGATTTGATTTTAGAAAGAAATTTTGCAACTTGGTCATTGGTGTCACCTATAGTATTTTTGGCACAAGCAGTTTGTGACTAACGAATCCATCGTAAACCTATTAGCCAAGAGTTATTTTTATACTATTGTGAGATGCTGCAAATAAAAAAAAAAAAAGGAAAAATAATTTTAAAAAGCCTCTTTAAAAATTAACATTGAAATGAAAATGCATGTGGAATTAGAAATATTCCAATAATATTTTCAAGAATTCCATGGGGAAAGTATTTCTCCATCTCAGAAGGGGAAAAGGAAAATGAAGCGTGTTTGGAACTGGGGAATGATTGAAAAAGAACAAGAGTTGTTCAGACTTTCCAATGCTTGTCAGAAATTTGGGATCATTGCTTTTGGACTTGTATCTGGTTTTTAGTTTACTGGAATTTGCCCCAAGCAGAAGTATTTTGATCAAAACCTGAAAAAAGCACTGCATGCAAATACAAACCTCAAAAAGTCAGTAAAGAGGTTCTGGCTATGAACCTGTAGTCCCTTAAGATAACATTGCTGTCAGAATAAGAACAAAGGAGTTGAAAATGACAATAATGTTTGGACTATTGAATCTTTCAGTTCTTTAACCTCTCAGGATCTCTTCACATCTCATCTCCTCTCCACTTCTTGCAGCCGGGCCAGGCTGAGTCGGGCCCAGTCAACCACCCGGTGGGAGGCCAGAGGGTGAGGCCTGCAAGGCTCAGAAGGCTCGCGCCTCCCCCTCATTGCCCCCGCTCAGCGTCTTCACATCTTCCTTTTTTTTTTTCCTTTCTCCTGTTTTTCCCCTTTTAAATACGTTATCGCAGAGGCATTATCACGGGGCATTCTGCTACCAATTGTCTTGGCCTTGGCCAGCAGCGGGTCCGCCCTAGGTGTGTCCGAGTCCACTGAACAAAGAGGAGCGACTTCTAGCAGCCTCATACAAAAGCTACCACCTTAGGCCCCCCTCACTAAATAAAAGCAGAACACCTTCCCATTCCCAGTAAGAGGATCATATGTTGAATTGAGGCCGAGGGAAAAGAATTATACTGTGGCAGGACTGATGGAACACTGCTCTGATGTTTCATATATGAAAATACAGGTTGATATTTCTTCCTTCCTTACCTTCCACTGAAGCCTAATTCCTTTCGGCTGTATAAACTTTGTGAAGTAAAAAAAAAAAGAAAACCTTAATGAAGTAAACAGTGCTTAAAGGTGGTTGGTTTGGGGATTTTTTTGTTGTTGTTGTTCTTGTTGGTTTTTTACATTTTTTTTTTTAAAACCCATCATTTCAGTGTTGTGTTCCACCATGCATTCCTGCGAACAGTTGCATCAGCATAGCTGGGAGTATTTATGGAGCGAAGCCCCAGGGCCTGGTCTTGTTGCCCAGAGACAATTTATATCTGTTTGTTTTGTAGTCTCAGTCCGAAGTTGTCGCTGTCCATGTGGCATAGCTACTATGGCAAATATGAAACTTTTCACTGTCAGTAATATTCTGACTGACAGAATTTTCATTCCTTCATTAAAAAAAAAAAGGGTGCTGGGGGACTGGGCGAATGCAGAGTATATATTACGAGATTTCCAAAGTAAAACCCTCAGAGCCTGGTAAATGTTAGAATTCTGCTAAAATAAATTGCATCTGCTGTTCACTGTGATGACATCTTTTATTATTCATCTATATATTCTGTTGTCAACAGAGTTTCTGCCTCATTTGGTGCACAAGAGGTTTCAATTCTTTTTTGTGTTTGATTTCTGCACAGCCTATTTGTGGAAGTCCAGCAGTCAGATATGTAGAAGGGTCAGTGCAAAATTATGGTAAAAGAACTTATTGTTTATGAGCTCTTTTACCTTGTGTTGCAAAAACTGGAGTGTGTACGTGTTTCCAAGAAGTATGTTCTTCTCGTGGATAGATCTGTTCCATAGGAATGCAGCAATAGTGGATATTAGAGTTAAAAATCAGAAAATCTGTTTCCTGGGGAAATGAGATGGATTTTCCTTCCTTTTCCTGATGCAATGCTAGAAAGGCTTGTGACTGCTGTTTATATTCCTGGGGCAGTTGCCAGCTTTGGCAGTCTGTTCTTGAGCCATTGCAGTCCAAATTGCGAAGAAGCCAGTCACTCAGCTGGGTGCGCTGTGTGACCTGATCCAACAGGTGATTGCCTCCAAGAGGGGAAATCCCATTCCCTCTCCTGTAGCTGTATCACTTTTCTTCCTTCACATCAAATCTTCTACTTGCCAGACTGCTTGACAAACTAGTTTAGCTCCCTGTGTAAGCAGAAGCTAATAATTTTTTGGTGGTTATCTTAGTTTTAGTTATGTTCTTTGGGATATAGCGATTTGCAGAATAGTCAAATACGAAGCTATACAAGTGAAGAGTGGAATCTCTTGTCTGGAAGAAGGGAAGGGAGAGGAATGAAGAGATGATTACCTCCTTTTAGCAGCAGCGAGCTGTTAGGTCAACTTACTAGTTGACTGACCATACGTTTGGAACGGTATGGTGTACTTTAACGCAGGGCTTGAATATTTAACTATATGCATTGTTACTCAATATCATGTCCTGTGAGAAATCAGGTCTGGGAACCCATATTGGCTATTTGAAGTCATTTAATACCTTTGATCTTAACCTTCTTGTGCCTTAGGTTCCTTATTTTGCAGATCGGAAAAATCCCCCCCCGCATTTTATGAAAATAAATTAATGTATGAGTATTGGGTATTACAGTGGAAAGTGCCAAAGGAAAGCACATTAGGAATGTCTTCCTTCAGAGCAAAATTTGAATATTGCACAATAAACAAATTCCTGCTGAATAGGGCAGGATCTCTTTCATAATGTTTCTTTGCATTCAGAAAAATGCAGAGCATGTTACTTTCTAATTTTATAGAAGCATAGAATAGTTAGGATTGAAAGGGACCTTTAAAGGTCATCTAGTCCAACCAATTTTAGTGTTTCCTAACTTTGATATGCTATCTCTTGAGTGTTTGCAATAATTGGTTTAAGAAGTTGTTGCAGGATTTTGTTTCACATTGTTAAACTAAATAGGAGAGAGAGAGCAAACGGATACTGAACTTCTGTGCTCGCTCTTGTTCTTTTAGCCCCCGTTTCCTCTTCTCTTTAGATTCTCATGCTCTTAAACCCAGCACTTCTGCCTCTTCTGTGTTCTGGGGTTACTTATACTGAGCAAAGCTCACAGCTGTAACAGCTGTCTGCGATGTGTTCATGTCATGGCCAGGCTGGTGTGCAAGCTTCATGCCTTGGGTTTCCAGTAATTCGAAAGGCAGAGATATTCAGAGCTATTGCAGTTTACCAGACCTTTTGCCAACTTCTGTATGTTCTCTGGACAAGAAGTTTTCAGGAAGTTACCAATCCAACTGTTTCTTTGAAAAGTAACCCAAACCCACTTTTTTTTTTTCCAAACTGCCCAGAGTATTTTTGACCAACTGTAAGTCTATTGATAAATAGTTTAAAAATTGTAACTTCCTACTTCAAATTAATTAAACACATTTCCTATTGCAAACATTAAGTATAAAGAAAAATTCATTTGAGCTCTTGACTTTCTGTAGTGTGTAGCTACTGTTGACTGGAAATTACCAAGAGACATAGTAATAAAGAGAGGCTTACAGGCAGGGGAAACAAATGATGATTTTTCCAAAATCTCTGAAGACAAATCTTTGTTTTCAGAGCCCAGATATCTGGACATGGAGAGTATTTTTTTTATCATGCTGAGAGGTTAAATTTAATTTTTACTTTATTCACTGGAGAAATTGTAATTCATGTCTGAGACTTGTACAAAGTCAGTAAGAAGGGTGGGTTTTTTTTTGGTAGCATAACAGACTGATATAGCAATTCAGACATAACAGATGGCAGAGTTTCAGGAATGGAATGAAAATTAAAGTGCGATTATAAGCTAGGTATAAAGTACATCAGAAGATTTGCTGAGAGATAAAATAGTAAGAAGTGTTTCAGGGGTCACTATTGGGCACATTTAAGAGTTTGCTTTTTCAAGCTCTTTATGATCGTATGATGATTATTTTATAGTAGCGTTCTGTGGGATGAAACTGTATTGCTTTGTGCTGTGATCCTTGCTTTGATGACAGACAGGTCATTTGGAAGAGGATGGGACACCGGCGTGGCTTCCATGCTGAGAGAAACAAGGTTCTCTACCTTTAACTCTTCTCTAATGATATCAAGGAGTTACAGTACCAAACTGTCCTGTAAATAGAAGTACAATAAAGAATAATAGAGCAGAATAAGAAAAACCATGTTTACATGGGGAGCGCTTTGAAATAGCAGTCCTTGACTAGCAATCCCAATTATTTTCTGCACAGCTGCTCACATTCCACAAAAAGAATGTCTTGTTTTGAATTAGCTTCATGCACTTCAACAGGGAGTCTTATTTATAGATGAAAAGTATTTGCATGGAACTAATCAGGAATGATATAAATTAATGTCTCATCATAAGCAAGTGCAGACACTTGAAAAGTTTCTCTAGTATTCCCTTTGCCAAGTTAGACAAGTAGTTTACAGCTACTACACACAGCATAAATAGAGATTTGCGCTACGCTGCTACAGTGTGCTGTGAACAGTTGTTTCCCATTTCTAGCAGGTGGCAACATGTATTTGTTTACTGGTTTAGTGGGATACTTTTGTGAGAAATATTTCTGTAGCCTGAGAATAAGGCACTATGAATGCTGGCTTTACAGTAATTCTCTGTATGCCATGAAGTAGGAAAATGAACACTGGCTCCTTACCTTTAAGGGTATAATCATCTTGAATAACCTGCTTTGGAAGCTGAACTGACAAATTTCCTTATTTTTTAATATCCTGAGCGCTTTCTACAAAACGTTGACATTACTTCAAAAGCAGATAACCAAACCTGAGGTCTCTATCGCTGCTGAGTGTCCTTTTTCTTACAGAATAGTGTCTTACACTTTCTCTCCCACCCTTTCAGCTTTGAATTATTACCTGTGCCTATGCCTCAGATGGGTGGAAGATAACCTATTCTAGACTTGCTTTCCCCAGAACCCTTTTGGTAGGTGAGAGACGTGGGTTTTAATCCCTCAGCTGAAGTAAAGCATTTTTGGATGTTGTATATAAAATATGAATGGTGCTAAATCTTTCTCTACTTTTTTCCTTGTGGAGCATCTGGTTTCATAGATGATCTCTGAGGGTGCCTACCAGCCACTCAGGCATTTAGGTACTCTAGATTTTGTTTGGCTTGGTACAAAGTTATGAACCACCATAGCTAAGTGAATTTGTTGATGTTTATGTGGGAGCTTTTCCCAAGTGTAAGGGAGACATCTCACAGCAGAAAGCTCAGAGGTTCTTGTTTAAAAATGCCACAAGTGTGTTGATGGAGTCTGGCTTTGGGAAAACAAGTTAATTCCTTTTTATTGAGTGGGAGACAGTAGTTGTCATTGTGGTGTGCTACAGAACTCTTCGGAGTGCAGTCTAGCAGTTTGTGTTTAGTGTAATGGAGAAGTGATGGCAGGCAGGAAAAGGGATGAAATATTCAAAAAGTAAGCCAAGTAAACTTTATAGTAGCATGCTGGAGGCTATAAAAAGGGAAGGTCTGTATTTTCAGGTCAGAGAAAAACCCATGTAATGAAAATAACTGTTAGTAACAGCCTAGAATTTTAGTTAAATATTAATTACAAACCTTTGAATCAGCAATATTTAGACCTAGCTTGAACGTGAGCATCTGGAGAGCCTATGTCATAAACGTGATGTTGATGATGTCTACTGTGACCAAGACTTAATTTTGTGTTTCCTATCACACAGATACATACTAATGTATAGCTAAAAAAAAAAAAGAAAAAACCCTGCAGCCAAGGTTTATCCTTCAGAGACTGAGATATTTTGCTGTGCCACAAGCCAATAAATCAATTAATCTAAGGTCAACCTTTCGGTTAATGCTGAACAATCCTCACAGACAGAAGCTCTTTGGGGACAATAAGGATGTGGAGGCAAATTTCCAGTTCCTTCTTTTGCTTGGACATAGCAACTATCACAGACATTCCTTTCACCCAACAGCAGTATTGCTTTAGATTTAGCGAGATGTTCCTGTACCAGTTAATTAACAGCTGAAATCTGGAGGCATTTTTCTCAGTAACAATACTTGAAACAGTTAACAAATCTAGCTTTAGCAGAAGTTGATTGTGCTTGCATGAGAAAATATCTTCTTACAGTAGATAAACATGATGTGAAAACAGCCTTCTCTTGGATAATATAGAGAACCTTGCTGAAGGAAAATATCTTGTTAAGATACGGAAGAATTCCTGCAAATGGTTTGTGCAGATTAGAATCAGAAACCCATGGTGTGTGAGGGACCTCTGTAGTGTATCTCATGCAACCTCACCATTAAAGCAGAGCTGTCGACAGCACAAGGTCGTGTCAGCTCTGACTTTCTCTGCCTCATTTTGGAGACCTCCAGGCTACAGCTTTTACCATCTTTCTGGGCAACCTGTTCCACTTCTGCACTGCCTACCCTGTGGGTAATAAGTCTGAGGCCAGTTTGAACATCCCAAGCTGCAACTTTTCTTTTTAACCTCTGTTCTTCTCTCTGCTGCTGAGGAGAGCTTGATTCCGTGAAGAGTTGTCTCCCGAGGTAACTCACATTCACGTTGCACCCACAGCTGTAATCCCCAAGACCTTTTTGGCAGGGCTGCAGTCTGTTCCCGGCCTGTACTGATGTGTGGGGTCATTCTGGCCCAGGTCTGCAATTTTCTACTTCCTATGGGTACCCTTGGCCCAGTTCTCTATCAAGGTTTCTTTGAGTTGAAGCTCTACCATATGACATATCAATCTCCTTCCTTCCAAGCTTGATATTATCACTGCATTTGCTGTAGATTCGTTCTTCTTCCTCCAGTTTACTGATGAAGATACCAAACGGTAACAGCTCCTGGGGTTGCTTAGCTTACTACGTGCTACCACCCAAGCCACTGATTTCATCTCTTTGGGCTTAGCGGTGCAGCCAGATTACAACCCGTTGAACACCTTTACGCAGCTCGTTCTTCCTCCCCTTCCAGTTGAGACTGCTGTGAGATGTGGGGTGTTTTCCAAACTGCAGTCTTTTGTCACGGGAGGGCACTTGAGTTGGTCAAGCATGATTTGTCCTTGGTGAATCCATGTTGACTGTACATAAATATTTTCTCCTTCACATGTTTTGGGGCTTCTATGTCTTTATACTTTAGTGTGAGGTGATTGTTGTATTAGGAAATGCTAAAGTAATCAGTGTGTGTACGTATGATCTCTGGGATATTAAATTCCTTTGTGCACCAGTTCCCCTTCAGTACAAAGAAGCAGATTTTTGCTTGGTTTTTTTTAGAAGAATTAAGAAAACTAACCTAGAACACTTCTTCTTTGTTTTTATAATAAAGCAAAATATTTATGCAAACTAAACCATAACTGAAATTAGCAGAATTCATATAGTAAGTCAAAATCTCATGCAGAAAACTGCATGTTAGCACTGAGCAGCTTCAGGACCGTGGTGGTGTAGCTTGTGATGGTTTGTAAAAGTTTTTGCAGAAAAAGACCACAACAAAAGAAAGAATTGACTGAAACGTTGCATTCTCAGGATTTGGAAGAAGATTTGGGTGTATTAAATATGTATTACTGTGTGGGGAATCATTTTTCTAAAACTTAAAATACAGTCCTGTGTGGATTGGCTGCCTATTGTCTTATTCCTACTGAAGTAACCTTGAAAATTAGAGGAAAACAGGAATTATATGAAAAGAGAAAGAACAGAATTTGCCTCTGGCGAAACATGTTTATAGTAACAGCTGCTCTCAGAGGAACTGTAGGATGTTCATAGAACAGTTTATTTTTAGTTTTTATCTATGTAACTGGTAAAGAATCTTATCAATTGACGTAGATATATAGGAACCAAGTGTTCATGTTCTGATAAAGAGCCACATTTTCCCAGTTGAGGGTTTTTGAACAGTTTACGAATGCTTTTGAAGAGTGAAAGGTAGCAATAGCTGACAGAGGTAATCAGGATGGTATTTCCCACATAGTTATTGGGAAGAAGGTTTATTTTGATGCATCATAGGCAGACACTTACCTTTTGGGGGATTTGTGTGTTACATCTTATTTTGGTGACCTTGTTTTTTTTGTCTTACAGGACAGAGGTGAGGTGTCACTGACTTAAAGTCAATTCAAGTTTACTGATTTTGATAATTTTTTTTTAAAGCCTCTGCTTTTTTTTTTTTTGTCTGCATGATTTTCTGTTGTGCCTGTCTTGTATAAATGCCATCAGCAAAAAGCTAACTCACAGGCAAAGATCTAAAGTTTTCTGTAATTAGCTATAATTCAGCTGAAGCGCTGGCTAGATATGGTTCTGACTGTGCTTCAGAATCAGCACAGAAAAATAAAATCAAGTGAATTGTGTAAGTCTGGTTCTTTGAACTGTACAAAATGTGGATATTTAGCTAGAAGCCTTGCTAGTATAAAAACCAACCAAACAAATATATGAAGACCTCCTGGACACTGTAGTAGATGCATGGGTGTCCTTGTGCTTGTGCACGTCTCTTGAATTTCCAGTTTCAACTTCTGCACTACTGGTGAGTTCATAAAAGCTATTGTATTGCATTAATCTTTGCCTGCTGTTTCAAACTCAGTAAAGCTGCACTACTTTGTCATTACACAATCTAATATTTCTGAGAAGACAAGGTAAATAAAGCTCTAAAAGACACAACAGCTCAATAGCAGCTTGAGTTTTGGCTGTTTTTTCTTTCAGTTTGTATCACCTGAATTTGTGTGATGATGCAGCATGATAAAATTTACTTGTGTTCATTCTCTTTTTTTTTTTGCTGTTAGAGATTAAATTTGTGAATCCTGAGCCTTTTGTCAGCTGTTGAATGTAGGAAAAGCCAGTGGTTGAATAGACATTTCAAATTCTTGTTCATTTTACTCGGAGAACTCTGGAGAGGTTTCAGACTAACAAATATCAGGAGGATGCGTGCAGTCTCATCTTGGTGACTTTTCATACTGTTTCCATAGTTGCATTTGTTTCCACAGTTGCATTTAAAGAAGGCTTCTTTTGTCCATCGCTGTGTTTGAGCGCTTCACCCATTTTCTGAGCTTTTTCTGGACAGAGTTTATCTGTAGAAGATTGAGGTGCATTCTTCACAAAGAATATGTAGTACTTTGGTTTTTGACTGAATTTTTCCAGTGCATGTGAGATTGTTTTAGGCAAAGTCCTATTCACTTTGTCAGCATTGAACGTCAAATTTGGCTGGTTTTTTTTTTTTTTTAATCTGCTGTGGACGGAATGTTCCAGGGATGTGTTTATGCTATCAACTTACAAAAAAGAAACAAATTTGAACATCAGTCTTTGTTCTTCACACTGAAAACTGAATCACATGCTTTCTACAAATGTTATGTTATTACATGTTGCAAGGATGTGTACTGACTGTTGTCTTTTAAAGCCTGTACATTTTTAGGTATGTATACAGAAAACCAACTTAGATGTTCTAAGTACTGTACTTCTCAAATGCAGTGTCAAAGCATATAACGGGTTGAGGAACAACAAGTGTGTGGATTAACAGTTATTTAACAGCTATTTAAATTAAGTTGTGATAAACTGCATGTGAAATAAAAATAAGAACATTCTGAAGTGTAGAAATAAGCTGTAGCTTTCATATATCACTTCCAGCGCCCTATGCTGAAAGTAAAATAGCTTAATCTACTGTGATTTAAAATATTCGTAAAGTATATTATAAAAGTTAAGGTATAGGGGTATTTGTGTTTTATGCTGTATTTAAGGCTGTATTAGGTTTTGGTGCTGCAATACTTTCCATTTTCTCTAATAAATCCAGAATGTACATTTAGTGCTCTATTGCATATTCGTTGCTTCTACTTATGACCCTTTTACTATCAGAGTCAATGAAATGAATCACTTGCAGAAGACACCCTAGGGACAAGTTCTCCATTAAGATGACTTAACAGGTCTTTCATGTCTCCGGGTTGTACAATACAAACAAGTCTAAAGTCATTTTGGGTGGAATTTCTAGATGTAAAGAGTGTCTGAAATGTCTTTGGTAATTTTTTTTTCTTTCGAATTTTAAAGACTCAGTGTGTTGTAACTATGAGAGAGAGAGAAATGTTTGGAATGATTCTAATAAACACTTACAGAATTGTTGCCTGTAACAGAAGCATGTGGATTAAAGCATGTTGACTGGTCGGTGGATGAGGAATTGGTTGGATGGTCGCATCCAGAGGGTGGTGGTCAATGACTCAATGTCCTGATGGAGGTCAGTGACAACTGGTGTCCCTCCGTGGTCTGTATTTGGATCAGCACTGTTTAGTATCTTCATCAATGACATATATGGTACGCCCTCAGCTAGTTTCCTGACGACACCAAGCTGTGTGGTGTGGTCAACGTGCTGGAGGGAAGGGATGTCATCTAGAGGGACCTGGACAAGGTTGAGAAGTGGGCTCATGCGAACCTTATGAGGTTCAACAAGGCCAAGTGCCAGGTTTTGCACCTGCGCTGGGGTAACCCTCAGTATGAATAGAGGTTAGGGATGGAGAGTAGCCCTGCTGAGAAGGACTTTGGGGTACTAATCGATGAAAGGCTGGACATGAGCTGGCAACGTGTGCTTGCAGCCCAGAAAGCCAACTGCATTCTGGGTTTCATCAAATGAAGCGTGGCCAGCAGGTCGAGGAGGAGGGGATTCTGCCCCTCTGCTCTGGTGAGACCCCACCTGCAGTACTGCATCCAGCTCTAGAGTCCCCAACATAAGAAGAATGTGGACCTGTTGGAGGGGGTTCAGAGGAGGCCATGAAGATGATGAGAGGGCTGGAGCACCTTTCCTATGAAAAAAGGCTGAGGGAATTGGGGTGGTTCACCCTGGACAAAAGAAGGCTCTGGGGAGACCTTATTGCGGCCTTCCAGTACCTAAAGAGGCCTGATAAGAAGGATGAGGACAAACTTTTTAGCAGGACCTGTTGCAATAGGACAAGGGGTAATAGTTTTAAACTTAGGAGGAGGGTAGATTTAGACTTGATACAAGAAAGAAATTTTTTTACACTGAGTGTGGTGGAGCACTGGCCCAGGTTGCCCAGAGAGGTGGTGGATGCCCCATCCCTGGAAACATTCCAGGCCAGGTTGGACGGGGCTCTGAGCAACCTGATCTGGTTGGAGATGTCCCTGCTCCTTGCAGGGGGGTCGGACTGGGTGACCTTTGAAGGTCCCTTCCAACCCAAACCATTCTATGATTCCAAATTAGTTTTATCTTCAAATTGGTGTTACATTATTTTGTGTTTATATATACAATGACATATCTCCAGAACTGATTTTTTTTTTTTCCCCTCATGCTTCAAAAATTGCATTTTCCTGAAACAGACACTATTAATCCATTAAGTTTTTTATCAATGATATACAGCTATAATCAGTTTTTTGGCAGTGTCTCCTAATTGCACTGTTATATAAATTTCCTGAATACTTTAATATCTCACTTTTCCCCAAAAAGTGTAATGACTTTATATCTGCAGTGTTGCTTCATAGGAGTAATCCGTCCTTACAAAGTAATTTAACAGGAGTCGACTGAATGGATCACAGAAGTTCGACATTGTTTTTAAAGGTTTGAGCCAGTTTTAGACTAGCCCTGCAATGTTCTGTTTTCTTGCAGCACATACCAAATATAAATTATATTTGGACAGGGAGGACACAGTAACTATGTGCTAGAAATGCTTGAATCAGTAACTTATAGCTGGTTTTTTTTTTATTAAGAAAAAAGCATCTATCCATGGAGAGATACAGTTTACTTTGCCAGAAATGAAGTACTACAGGCGTTTCTGAAGTGCAGTGCAGTTGTGAACAATATTCAGCATTATTGCACTGTCGTTTATGATGGGAAGTAATGAAGAAAGGACCATGTTACAGTGCTTCACAGTTGCAACTGATGCTTTCAGTTGTTTGTAGCTGAGAGGAACAAGACAGATGGGGAGGAACATATTACAAAAGGTAAAAATGCAATGTGGTTAACTTTTCTGAATGGGAGGAAAAAAAATCACTGAAAATAATACATTTCTGAAAAAAACCCTGCTCTAGCAGGCACAAGTCGATGACACGTTTGCCAGTAGAAGACAGTTGAGTTAGTATGGCTGTCAATAGAAGAGCAGACAGTATATATTTTATCTTCAAGAAGAAACACTGTCCTTTGGAACAACTGTGAGAGGATCGATATCAAACAGTCAGGGCCTTTTTTACTGCTTTGCTCCTTTTTTTTGTACACTGAGAGAGTTGATGCTGTGAGAGAGCAAAGTTCTAATCGTTGCAGAAATAGCAAACAGATTTTAAACTGGTCACCTCCAAGTTTTCTCATGACTTGGAAATTCAGTTTCCCTTGTTGGCCAAGTGAGCATTATCAGACTAATATTTGAATATAAGTGTTTCTTTGAGAGTTTTTAAATGTATCATATATAGGCAAAGTTTCACCATCTTTAAAAAAATCATTTGAAATATCTCTCTAGGGATAATTATGTCTGAGTAAAATATCTTTGCTGCTCTTATGTAACTGCATTTAAAGGAAATAAGTAAAAACTTTATATTTGACTTTACCGTGTCCAAATGAGCTCCAATCAGCCCTAGTATATGAGCATTGATACAACATTTAGATTTTTTAATATATATTTGATGTCTTAGGCCATTATAAAGGGACTAATTTTATTTGCATTTGTATCAGTCTCTTTAGGGACTTTAGCACCTGACTGGATTAAGGGCTGGGGCAAAAGGTGTCATCTTCAGCTTGCTACTGTCTAAACGCACGAGGAGGAGACATCGCGGTATCCCAGAGTAGAGGAATACTGGCTGTCCTCAGCGCTCTTTTTACATCTCCCATGTAAAAGGTGCTACTCGTGTCTTTTTTGATTTATTTTCTTCCTTTTTATTTTTTTTTCTTCAGACTAAGAACTTTCAAACAGTTGGACAGTAAGGGGACTGTAAATTATTCTAAATCGGAGGCATACAGGCAGGATCACTTGAACCTCATTTTGTTAGGTATGGTGCTCAATTTTAAGCTTTTGTAATAAGTGTGTGATCACTGAAAAATGCACTATACTGGACATACCGGAGTGGAAGTCTGCTATCATTACTGGTAGAAAAAGGAGGGCAGTTGCTCTTAGAGTGATGATTTTTCATAAATGAGGAAAATTGTTTTTCCTCTGAGATTTTACTTTGTGGGGTTTCATGTAGATTTTAGTACTGAAAACTAAAAGTAGTGCAAGTAATTTGAGGCTTGTGGTTTGATGTGGTGTTTTTTTGTTTTTTGGTTTTTTTTCTTTTTCAAAGGTAGGAATATTTGATCTTTGTCAGTTACAATTTTAGATACCAAGGGAATAAGTCTCCATCATGTTTCTGGAAAATTCTGTGGTTTGCCCAGTGACCTGTTCACATTTGCACCTTGAGCTGATGAGGCTGCTGCTCAGCAGCATTACGGCAGGATGTTCTTGGGCAGGCAAAGTGTCACTGGTTTCAGTGGACTGAAGATGATTTGTTTCAGTGTGACCACAGGAAACTTGCTACGTGCAGAACAGCACCATGACATCCTCTCCTGTGAGGACAGACTGAGAGAGTTGGGGCTGTTCAGCCTGGAGAAGAGAGGGCTCTGGGGAGACCTGATAGTGGCCTTCCAGTGCCTAAAGGGGGGCTACAAGAAAGATGGGGAGAAACTCTTCAGTAGGGCCTGTTGTGATAAGAGGGGTAATGGTTTTAAAATAGAGGGAGGTAGATTCAGATTAGATATTAGAAAAAATTTTTTTACAATGAGAGTGGTAGAACACAGGTTGCCCAGAGAGGTGGTGGGTGCCAAATCTTACCTTTTCATTAGCCTGTTTGCAAGGAATGTGATGTAGGTGTGTAAGGTGTGCGTATGGATGAGATGGCCGATGTTGGGAGGAAATCTGTCATAAATACTTAGAAAAACTCTGAACAAGCCAAACCATAACCTTCTCTTTGATTAGCCAGAGAGATTGAGCTGCCCTTTTTTTTTTTTCCCTCCTCTGTTCTGTTAAGAATATTTTTCAGTTTTCTGATTGCCCCAGTATATTTTCTAATGAATCTGCCTTTTCAACAGTCTTACTGAGGTATGGGCTCTAGATCCCTACCAGTCTAGCAGTGATGATTCCCTTGCTTACAGACTTTTTTTTGTTATCTGCATCTAATGTTCCTACACCAAAGGATTGTGTTTTATACACAGGAAGGCTATAGTAAAATGTATGTATTATCTTGTCAGTAATAAGTGGGTCAACGCACTTAAAGTGTTGTCATGCTGTCTGCTTTTGCCTACATTCTGATAGGTCTGCCCATACAGTGTATCTGATGTCCTGATTGTTCAACCATCTAAGCACAATTAAGATAGCTTTCATATAATTCTCAGGAAAAAGTAAGTTACAACCTCTTTAAAGGTGTTAAAAGGTTCCCTTGATGATCTGTGCGTTGTGGTTTGGCCCTGGTCACCACACAATTTCTTGCTTACCTTCTCCTTCCCCAGCGGGATGGGAGAGAGAGTTGGTAAGAACGGAAAACTCGTGGGTTGAGATGAAGGCAGGTTACTAGAATAACAAAGGAAAATGACAATAATAACAAAATATAAGGATACTAAAATATACAAAAGGAGCAATGTATGATTTCTCACCACCCGATGTCCCAATCCAGCCCACCCTGAGCAACGATCACAGAAATGACACCAAGCAGCAAGCAAAGGAGCGAGAGGGAGAGAGCAAGGGATGCCAGAGATGCTGTGCCCCGGGCAACCCCCACTTACATACTGAACGTGAAGTTTACGGCATGGAATACTCTCTTTGGCCAGTTTGGGTCAATTATCCTCTCCCAGCTTCCTGCGCCTGCACGTTAACAAGACCTGGGAAGCTGGACAGGGTCCTGAGTTTCCTTAACAACAACTCATATCATCAGGGTGTTTATTAACATTCTTCACACCCAAAATCCAAAACACACTTGCTACTGTGAGGAAAATTAACTCCATCCCTGCTGAAACCAGGACAGTATGGAAACAACAAATTATCAGAGTGTGCTCTGAAATAATAAATGCTCCATGACAATAGACTTCTGAATTTTGTGGAGATGTTCACAGTGGATTAGCCTAAAAGACTTCAGTTAGATTGTGGTTGAAGCTGCACAAATGTATCCAAGATATGAAGACCACATAAATGTTGTCATAATGTTAAAAAATTTAGAATTCTGAAACTGATCCATACCTCTTTGGAAGACAGAGCAGATTGGAAGTAATAGTTCAGTTGGGTATACAAAACTCCGAGGGTTTTCTTACATAAAAGCAAATTACTTAGATCAGTTCCCAGAGTTTTCAGGGTGTTTGGCAAAATGATGAGAGTGTAGTCAGCATAACTCTAGACATTGTCTGAGCAAATCATAGATTTTGTGAAGTTACATTGGCCTGGCCTGTGCTCTAGGAGTCCTGCAACTTCTGATCAGCCGCAGTCCTTTTGCTTACCTGTAGCAATAAATGGGCAGTTGTTTAATAGCAAAAAACTCTTCTCTTCTGTTAGAAAGCACAGTGTGTCACAGAGCAGGGGTTTTGCATCCTTGCAAACAGGTTAAGCTAAAAGATTAATTAGCTTATCTGCTAATTAATTCTTGCGTCTCCTCCTTGGTTGTCTCAGGTGCAACCTCAGAGCAATAAAGCTGCTCTCCTTCTGAGTCTGTTAGGGGTCATTTTTATTGTAAGGGTTGTAATGACACTGGCTCAGGTAGAGTGATTGCCAAGTTATTTTAGGTCTTAAAACGATGACATACTTTCTTGTACACTTGTTATTATATCAGGAAGTTATAATTATTTTCCTGTATGTCAGGAAAAAATGTTTTACACTGAGGTGGTGGAACACTGGCCCAGGTTGCCCAGAGAGGTGGTGGATGCCCCATCCCTGGAAACGTTCCAGGCCAGGTTGGATGAGGCTCTGAGCAACCTGATCTGGTTGGAGATGTCCCTGCTCCTTGCAGGGGGGTTGGACTGGGTGGGCTTTAAAGGCCCCTTCCAACCCAAACCATTCTATGATTCTATGATATATTTGAGAATTAAAACAAAAAATACTGTGTGTGGAGGAGAGGGGGTTGCTGGTTTCAATTTATTTTCTTTATTGCTGTTTTTAGAACAAAGAACCTTTGTATGAACTTCGTTTGACTACTTTAGCAAAAAGGTTGGAGCAGATGCATTAAATGAGTGCCAACATTTTCTCATTGTAATTTTGTAACTGGTTGTTCCAGGTTATTTTTGAATCATTAATTGTTCATTCTAATTTAACTTTCAGAGTAAGCAGCAGATATGACAGTTCAAATTCAATAAACAGATTCTTCTTTTAAGCAAATATTTTCAGAGGAGAAAAGCTTTCTATGCTTTGTATTCCAATATTCAATAAGAACCAATATTCAGTATCCCCTGTAATTCTTTAAATCATTTTTCCATATTTATTGGTTTCTTCCTGAAGTTTTTTTAAAACAGTTATGTTTATCCTGATTATTTGCTCTTGCTGTTTTCATCTTCTGAATGTTGTAAATTGACTTTAGATAGAAGTTTTGAAGTTTCTCTTTTTTTTTTTTTTTTTTTTTTTTTTTAGAAATATCATTTTTGCTGAGTCTTTTCAGGTATGTTATATTTTAAAGCAGATCTTGAGTAGTGATTCCAAAACCCAGCAGTAAGAACAGCTGTAGTCTTTAAAACTTTAAACAAAAAGGTTTTTTTAAGGACCAGAGTTTGATGGAAAGCCAAGCATAATGCACAAACTAATAGTTGATATAATACAGATGCTCGGAATTTCTCGTCTTTATAGGGTGTGGATTTTTCATCCTTGTAGTTAACTTGTTGTTGTTCACTTTCAGCTGTAGAAACTTCTGAGAAATTAATGTTTAACTTCTCTATTTTGTGATCCCATTTCTTTAACTTCGATAATCATAAAGCAGCATTAGTGGGAACAGTCTACATTAATTGATGCACATTTCTTTTAATTACATAGAATTTTTACAGTTACAGTTATGTTTTATATGGATGCTTTGTTCTTTTCTTTTGTCTATTTAAAAAACTTGAAAGCAATTCCTTATCTTACTATAGGAAAGCCCTTTTCTGAAATTCGCTCTAAATTTGCCTTTGGTTTAAATTTCAGTTTTGCAATGGAACTGGAGCACTTTCCCAATAATTCTGTATTCATTATTTAAGCCTGTCTGTTAAGTGATGGGGTACCTCAAATGATCATGTATTTCCATAATGGTTGTCCAGGTGTATTTACAGGTTAACGTGTACTTTATAACTACACTGCCTGGTACTAAGGAGATTATTGATTGTTATTCAAATAATTTCTGGAAGCTATATTTCTGACTTGTTTGGAAAAATTAAGCTTTTAAGGGAATTGCTCACAGAAGGGAAACAAGTAGTACAAAATGGATATTGACGTGAAAAGCAGCCATCAAAGTTCTTTGCTTTTCTTTTAGATACTTTGGTTTCTGTCCGATCTTTGAGTAGCAGGTATGAATCTTGAAACTATCATATGGATGAATCAACTGGTCTAATGTCAAAGTCAGAATGTCTCTGGATTTAAATAACCAGTAAGATTTTCTTGAAGTGCCTATTGCATAAAGTCACTAGGAAATTTATAATGAAGATATTTGAAGATTTAGACCCTTTATGCACATATGTATATTAAAAAAAATAGAAAATCAGATTATTTTAGATTAAGACATTAACAACTGATAAGTAATAAGTATATTCAGCCTACTTTTAGTTCATGGCAAACATGAGGTAAGGTGAATTAGTTGAGGATCTTATTTCCATTATTTCTGAATTTTTAATTGAATATTCCATCATTCAGGCCATACTTATCAGCTGAACTGCTTTTTCAAGTGATGTTTGATTGACATGTGACAATTATCCTTATTACTGCCTGGTATCATCCACAAACAGGATGTGTGCACAAACAGGATGTGATCTGAGCAAAGGCAGTTTGCAAAATTGAAGTAGGAATATTTTATAATGTAATTAAATATTAACCTTTTTTCACTTTGCATATGTTACCTTTATTGTATGCATCTAATCCAGCTTTATTGGCAAATAGGGTTTCAAAAATCATAGAATGGTTTGGGTTAGAAGGGACCTTAAAGATCACCTGGTTCCATCCCCCTGCCCTGGGCAGGGACATCTTCCACCAGACCAGGTCACTCAAAGCCCCGTCCAACCTGGCCTTGAACACTTCCAGGGATGGGGCATCCACAGCTTCTCTAGGCAACCTGTGCCAGTGCCTTACCACCCTCAGAGTGAAGAAAAAAAAAAGTAATTTATTATTTAAAAGTGATCAATTTTGGCATGTGGGTGCAATTTTTTTACAGTTAAGAGATAATTATCTCTTTCTTCCTTCCATTACCTTCAGACAATAACTTCTGTTTCTGCAAAACTTGGATACAAAGGGTATTACTTCTAAAAATGTTACATAAAGGTAGAGGAAGCGAAATAATATTAGTTCAAAAAGTTTTACTTCATCACAAGCCCCTTTGTTTTGCATACAGTATTTGTTACATTTGATGGAAGTCAAGTTTGAAAGGGATTATTTTTGAAAATACACTTTTAATAATGTAAAATCTTAAGTTCACAGCATTTTCTTTTTCACATGCAGTATTAAATCATTATTGCTATTGATGTTCACTTAGCTATGATAATAATGTGTTGCATATGGAAATAAATACTGCTGCAAAATGCTTCGGTTTTTTAATCGTCCAGGAAGTCGAGTACCAAAGACTTACAGTTAATTCTTTAAATAAAATATTAAAATATCAATAGTTGCTATTGCTTTTGAGGTGCTAAAAAGATGCATTTAGTTTAATATTATCTATTTAATTTTGATGGAATGACAATTAAGAAGGAAATTTCTTTGTAATTGAGACTCCCAACAATAGTTCTTATAATTGGTTTTAGGCATGGCTTCTAGTGTATAATAGGGGTCAGATATTGATCTCAGTAAAATAAAACTTTCTGTGGGCATCATTAAATCATTTATTCTGTGCTGGCATCGGTATAAGTTATTACTTAACTTGTCATTGTTATAGCCAGAATTTCCTTTGAAATCATTTACTGCTCCATGGGATTTTTAACTGTGCTAATTAATATGATTATTGGTTACTTCCTAGTAATTAAATACCTAGGATGACTTTTGGGATCTCGTGCCTTTGTCCATTAATCTGTCATTTACAGTAATAATATCCAAGATGTCAGTATCAATTCAGCCCTTATAGACTCACCGTTATTAGTTGATGCCATAGCTATTTCATTCCTTAGGATGGGCAGTAAAAAGCATCCTAACTCCTGCGATCAGAAACTGCACCCTGCATCTATAGGCACCCATTCGTTTTCAGGATGATAGGATGCTTTACTGAGTCTTAATTTTCTTTGTTAATTTCTACATTGTCTAATATTATATTTGTAAGAAGCAATAGAATATTAAGAACTGGAATGGAGCGATTGATTCACTTTTGGAACGGTGGCAGATGCTTTGCTGCTCTCTGAACCCGTTGCGTTTCCACCGTACGCTTCTCCAGCTGCACAGGCTGGGACAGAAAGAGCCCGTTACAAACGGCAATCTGATGTGAAAAAAGCGGAGAAACGGCAATTTCATCCGTTACCAACTTATAACTTATGTTCTAAAATTAGATAACTCCTTGTTCATAGATAGAAATCAAAATTAAGAGGGATTCATTATAAGAGGACACATTTTTAAAAGTTGATTGTTGTACTTACTGATAAAAATGTTTTATTTAAACTGCCCGTAAGCGTAACTTCTAAATGATTTGAAATACTTTTCCAGGCGTAGTTTGAGTCTGAGATTGCTCTGTTTGCCTTATACAGAAGTCAAAGATAACCTTCTTATTTAAAAGCAAAGCAATGTTCTATAATATTAGTGGTGCGTGGGTCTTTAGTTGTTGTTTAGTTTAGTTTTTATAAAAGTTTGTAGATTTCCAAGCTTAATATTCCTGTTTCCTTCAAATGCAACTTCTGGCTATGCTAATACTTGAAAATCTGGTACTCATTTAAACTTTAATTTGTTTTTATTACAAAAAGTAGTTGTATCTTATGTTTAAAGATAGATTATCGATGGGATTGCTGCCTGGTTTTACATTTTTCATGGAATGCATTTCTAATGGGAAGTGAAAGTTTGTTTATTTGGTTATTTTTTTTTTTTTCCTTTTTAAAATATGTTAATTTTTTTTAGAGTTTCTAAATACCCTACCATATAATTGCCAATTGGTATGTCTTCTTGGAGATAGATTTCAAAGCATCAGATAAAACAAACCCATGCTTCAAGGAGCAAACCTTGCCTTCAAGTTGCTTGAGGAATCACTCCCAGTGGTAGCTGATGGTGAAGCATTCTCATCACCAGCGCCGATGTCGCCTGGTTTAGGGAGTGATTTGGGGAATGCATTTCCACCCAGATGATCTGCAATGGACAGAAAATATTGAGGACACAAAGGGGGATTTTTTTTTTTTTTTGTTGTGTAGCTACTACTTGCCATTTGATTTGTCATTTATAGGATAACTTGTGTGTAATTTAGGATGATCTTGGATTTAATGAAGAAGTGTACTGAATTTTGTCTCTTGCAGGCATTTCACCGTTCCTTAGTTCACACCAGTGCAATAACCTGTCCATGTGTAGCCCATTTAAGTGTTACGTATTTTTGGAGTCTCTTATATGGCAATCCATCAGCTCCCTGCTGGGACAGTTCCCGGGTCAGGACGTGGGACTATAAGGATGGAACAATGCAATGGGGACCTTTCTCTCGGTGGCCTAGAGCTGCTCTGAGCACTTTGGGACAACTCATGGACTTGGTGAAGTTAGTGAAGACCAGATGTTCTATTTTCTGCTGCAACAACGAAGAGGAGATGGAGATCTAGTGCTGGCATGCAGGGAGACAGGAGGAAAACAAACAACTTTGCCATACAAATGATGGGTGAACCCCAACAAGCTCCAGTCTGGCGTGGAGAAAGCTTGACGCTGGATATCTCCTCTGCAAAGCAGAAGTAGCTGCCTCTTGTCAATCCTCCCCACTCCCCAACTTGCTTCCCAAACCCAGAGTGTGCCCTCTTGAAGAAGGTGGTGAGAGATTTAGGTCTGAGCATCTTAAACTGAAAAATATGTCTGCATGTGAAGTGAAATGGATGGGCTCGAGTGTTTTTGCACTTGCATACTGCCAATAATTACTGAAGGCAAGAGCTGGATCTTATTGAAACAACTGGGAGCAGAGGGTTTTTTCCAACCTGGAATTTTATTAATCAGTAAGAACAGAAACTCTTGCACAAATGGAGAACAAGATTTATAAAATCTTTAGCCGTGCATTTGCTATTTTTTTTTTTCCAGTGGGCATTTTATAGTGAAATAATAGTTCAAAATTAAGGTCCTTAATTAACAAGTAAAGAACTGACCCAATGCCAGCAGCAACTGAATCACTAATATTTTAGGCCATCTGTTGTAGAATTGTCAGATAATTCAGAATTTGACATTTTACTCCCTTTATACAGATAATTTTCATCGAGATCTTGACACAGAGAAGCTAACAATCCAGATATGCAACACTGTCAGATAAAACAAAAGCACATGTTGTACTTACGGTCTATTTTAAGACTTGATTTTTCAGAGGACACTTTTTTCATTTGTTTTTGAACTGTAATATAATTGCAAAGATACTCGTCTTGGAGTGTTGAACTCCTGATGTTATTTATTCAAGCAAAAGACATTTACATTTTCAAATCTAATTATGTATAGGGAGAGTTGTTCTTCAATTATATTGAAAATATTCAGGAAAAGATTGCAGAGTCTTTATCTTTTGTGGGCAGTTTTTGAACTACTTCTGGAGAAAGAATACCAGCAGCCAAAGCAAGGTTAACATTTACTTATCCTTGATAGAAACTGGTGCCCCAGTTAATCTTTTTTTCATAGATGCAGATTTAATAACTGTTAAGTTAAATATAGTTTTACCTGGATTAAAATTCCTTTATGTACAGTAAATTAAAACATAACGATCATAATGTTTATCATGAAACCATGAGATGTATTCTGAACTGTTTGTGCTTTACGTATGAAAATCCAATGGTTGCGTTGTAGATCGCTGCTTTTGGTTTAAGTCTGTTTGTTTTAAGAGTGTTTTAAAAACAAAGTCTTATTGGCTACTTGCTATGTTGTCTCAGAGAAAAATAGTAAATTAATCAAAACAGATAAAATTGCGATCAGCTGAACAAAAATGCAGAGGCATGTGAGCGTTTCTACTGAAAATGGACTGGAAACAAGCTTACTATCAGTGGAGAGATGTGTTATTTTATGAAATTATTGTTTCATAAAATTGCATAGATGTGCTAAGATAGTGCTCAACAATTTTGCAAACTGAATTAATTAGAAAATAGTAGAACAATATATCATTTATTCCTTACTGTTGGGGAAGCAAAGCTGGATGTGCATCAGGTTTGAGCAGCTCAACTAGCTGAAAAACGAAGTTGTGGCCGCCTGCATTTGTAAACCTTTTGTTCGTTGCTTGCAGTCAAGGATACTTTGTTACTGACCTCTTAATTGCCACACATAAGAGGATGCAGAAGTTAGTGAGGCAATCTGTCTGTTCCTTGGTGAAACACCTGTAAAAATGTACTGGATGTCTCTGATAAAAGATGAAAAGAAAATTCAAGTTTCGGTGCTGTTGCTGCTCTTGACATTGCAGGGTTTACTGAGGGTTATTCCACTTTTTGCTTCTAGCAGAATTTTTCAGTGAAAGGCTTTGAAGACTGAGCTTCTATTCTGATGGCTTTTTGTTTTATTTAAAGTTCTTTTTTTTCAGTCAGGAAATTTCTTACTGGATTCTTTGCCATTGCTGCAGTTCTAACTGTACTCCAGATACAGTTTAGTAAAGTTGCCAGAACCTCTCTTTAGCCATGGGTTCCTGTTACAGTGCTCTTCACACTTTATCTGGTGGCTGTTGACCTCGTCTGTATTGACGAGTTGCTCTAGATTATTTTGACCCAAAATACAGTTCATGAAAACTGGCGTGAGGCAGCTCGGAGATCTCTGTAAAGGGATGGCAGATATTCCTCTCCCCACATAGAACGGGTAGAATATATTTTCAGTGTTAGAAAAATATTTTTTTCCTTCTTCCTGTGTAGCATTACAATTAATTACTGTACAGACTGGGGAGGAAAATATTTTGTTTCTTAGTAGAAGTGTAATATTGGCATCTCCTAGTGTTTGTCTTAGAAGGAGCATTGGGATTGTCTTCTCTGAAATTTGGTTTGAATTTGGTATTTGGAAAATCCACTTTTGGGTTTTGTCTCCTTTGTTTTCTGAAGACAGGACAATATCATCTGGCTATTTAGGTTCTAATATTAAGCTTTGAAAAACTTCCAAGTATTTTAGTTAATGCTGTGAAAGTGAAGAAGAGGCAATCGGTAACCGGTTCTGAATCACTTCCACACAGGCTGCCGTATTTAAAAGGAAAGCCAGAGTTTCACTCAGTTCTTACGGCTCCTTACAGAGAACTGAGTTGATAATCCATGCAGTCTGCTGGGCTTAGGAGTTTTGTTTTCCTGGCAGTGTAGCTAAAAACCATGAAGGAGCAAGGAGGAGTAAGCAATAGCCTCCAGAGAGTTTAGGAATTGTCTCGAGGGGAGGATGAGGAAATTGTAGTGAGAAGAGAGGACAGTAAGTATTGTGAAGCTCCAAAAACAGGAAAATGGGAAATACTAAGGTTTGCCAGCTATGAAAGCAGATTCCAAGAGCAGTTTTTTGCACAGTGATCCCTGCAGATCTTCTGATGAACGCCCTTTATGAGTAGTGGTTTTGGAGTAGTTGGCCTGCAGAAGAGTTATGAACAACTTGGACTACTGATAATCAGAAGTAGCACAGTGAGTCTTTCATGGAATAAAATCTATATTGTTCCTCTTGGATGCCATACTGTAAATCTGTGGGTTTTTTCTCTGGGTACTCTGACCAACTATCATTCATTTGACTTTTTGGAGGAGCTCATAGTACACCAGAAATCAATGGGAAGTTCATCTAATTTATGTAAATTTTTGCCTAGACCTTTTTAAAAGTCAACATTATGGCAGCATGTGCCTTGGAGAGCAGCACAGGGTACTACTGAGGGACCTGCTGACGGGTGGTGAGTGGATGTCTCTTGTTCTTGGTGACAGAGTGGCATTCTCTCTGACAGGAGATCAATACACTAAATGGTTCAAGAGTTTCTTGAAGAAGCATATTCAGTATATGATGACACAGGATGCCACCACCACATCTCTTCTACACAGAATAATTCTTACTTCAGCTACAGTCTTCTCCCTGATAAATGGTTAACTGGTTTGAGGATGTGAACGAGCAGCTTGGGTGCTGGCTATAGTGTGTAGTGCTACTTCTCTTGTTTCACATCCTCGGCTTTCATCTAGAATTAAGGAACACATTTCTTGAGAAATGCAAAGAACTTCGTTTAGCTTTCAGTCATTTTAAACTTTTTCTACAAGTCTCTATTTAGTTTGTGAGAGAATATTAGATTCAGGGGTTTGGCCTTATCTTCACGTAAAATGTTGTGAACTCCAGATAGTTTAAAACTTTTAGATAAAAAACTGTTCTCTTCAGGAACAGGAGCATTGTAATTAATCAGGAAGAGCTAATACAGGCTGGAAATTTTATTTCCTAGTGTAGCATAGGATTGAAATGAATTTCCATTAAAGAGTTTAATGTTCTTATCACTTTCCAGACCAGCTGCCAACTGCACTTCTTGGTTGATCTTTCTCCTGTAACAAGACACAAACCAGCGTGTATGTTCAAATAAGGAAACTGAAAACAGCAAGCTGCACATGTCGCTCTCTTCTCCGATATGAGAGAGAATAAACTGTGAAAATTTATAGTTACATCAGTTATGTTGCAGAAAGATACTGAGATACTATGATGAATGTAGTTGCACTAAGACCTTTTTAGAATAAAACAAAATAGTTGTGTTTGGATCGACTTGCTATGCTAGATTTTTTGGTGTACGTAATGTAGGGGTCTTGCATCCTGATGAGTGTGAAGTAGCTTTTGAAGATTTCTGACACCTACCTCACGATTACGTAATTGCCTGTTTATCCCCTTCTGCAAATTTTAAAATTCTGTTACAGTAAGGACAAAGTCATTTTGTGTTGAAGTGCATCTTGAAAACCAAGCAAGCTGCTGCTCTGTGACATTCGAGAGCTCTCAAATGGGACTTCTGAAATAGAGATGAAGAACATGAATCCCAAATTTTTAAGGTCCATTCTCTTGAGAGACACTACATCTCACCATTGCGTGTGAACAGAAGAGAGGAAAATCCAATTTTAAAACTACACCCTCCCCTATCTCTCTAAAAAGCAAATTTGCAGAACTCTGTTGTGAAGCACCCGTAGTGACTCCAGTTCTCTCCTCTGCCTTCCCACTGCGGAATAACAGAAACAGCAGATGAGCTGTGGGCAAAACATGATCAATTTGGAAAATGAGCAGTGTATGCTAGTGTTGGTTCTAATATATTATACAGAATTGTCAGTCAGTCTCAGATGCATGAGACTGTCTAATTGTACTTTTAATTCTTTGTTTCCCCACACTTAATTGCGTTAAAGGATACTGTATCCTAGCCACTAGCATTAATCTTCTATACAAGCAATTCCTGTAATTGCGATGGAGATTGCTTACAGAATTTAGCAAGGTGTGAAAACGCTCTGTATTACTGTGATTGAGATGGGAATGGAGTTGGCTGGAAATTTCTTAATGAAATGTCATGTCAAGAGATGTAAGTTGACACCCAAATGTGGGGAGAAGAATTACCAATTAAACAATTTCTCCAGTCGAGTATGAAAGTTGTGATTGCGGCAAGGCGGTCAGTGATGCCTTTGGGGCTAGATAGCTCTTTCCAGGAGCCCCGTGGTGAAGGAGCCGCAGTGGGAAATAATCTGGTAATTATCCTTCTAGGTATTTTTGTAGAGTTCAGTAATATTTTCAGTTTTACCAAGTAGATATTCTAATAGCTTCTTTTTAATAGCTACAATTTACAGCATTTGCAAGCTGGTTTTGGTCTGTAAAATGTACTGTTGCGTTGTGGATGTGCATCCATGAATTCTCCATCATTGGAAATGTTCAAGGTCAGGCTGGATGGCGCTTTGAGTGACCTGACCTACTGAAAGATGTCCCTGCTGATGGCAGTAGTATTGGAAGTAGATCTTTAAAGGTCCCTTCCAACCCAGACTATTCTATGGTTTATAGGACTGTAGGTAAGGGTGCAAACTTTGACAAAGGGAGCTTATGTTAAGTCATAAAGGGTAATAGTTTTAAAGTAAATTGAACTTGTCTCTTGTCTTATCGCAGACTTTTTATTGCTTAGTAAGGAGGGAAAACATTTTGGCGATATCTAGTATAACACTTGGAAAAAAAAAAAATAATATTCTTAATGTAGCTCAGCTCCTTAGAGAACTTCAGCTTTTCTCACCGCACAAACTTGTAACGGATTTATGTACCAGATGTATAATTCTACTGATATCGGAACCGTTGAAGAAATGTAGAAAAGCTATTGCTAAATGTTATAAATGTTGTTAATGATCATGTGTAACTTGCACATTTCAGTATCTTTTTGAAGTTCATTCCTGGGAAATGCCGAGTAAAGGCATGTGATATTTACTGTTTTATAGGTGGTGGCAATTGTCTTCTCTCACTAAACTGGAAGAAGGCAATGGTTCACCATTTGGAGTGCATTTGAAAAAAACCCCAAAACTCACACGTAAATTATGCATGACTATTTACATTAAAAAAAAAAATACATTAGTAATTTATATGCTACTAAAAATGCCGTTTTACCAGGATACCTAAGTAAGCAATAGTTCACCCAGGCCAGGTATTTTTTTTCTGACTGTGATGAGTTGCCATAGTCTTAACAATAGGAGCTATAGTAGCAAAGTTTTTTCCTTGGTATTTTGTTTTTGGTTTTTGTTTTTTTTTTTTTTCTTCAACCAGACCGTAACTGGAAACACACTCTCTGGAAGTCTAATCATGCAAAG